>JAHTLZ010000054.1:12230285-12264163 GCA_023846285.1 Phrynocephalus versicolor
AATAATAATAATAATAATAATAATAATAATAATAATAATAATAATAATAATAATAATAATAATAAATCCAGTAACCCTCCCCCAAGACCACATGACCTTCACAACCAGTGCAGGGCATGATGCAAACCTGGCATGGATATTTCCACTTTGCAACCTCTACTTTGCCTCCTCCTCCTCCTCCTCTTTTGTAAAACTAGACACCTTAGCTTTATCAGGTGGAGCCCAGTAATTGTGAGCGCATGGGATTAAGGAACGCGGGTGTGGGGTGTGTGCCCCTTCCCTCCTTTTTCAGCCAAGGCAAACATGTTTCCAGCACCAGAAACGAACTCACAATCCTTTCACTTCCATACTAAGCTACTGCTGGCTGACTCCTCTCCCCTCGGCCCCCCTCTTTCCAATGCCTCCCTCTTCCTTCCATCCCCATTGCCCGGATAAGAGCGTTTGGGACAATGCCATCAAGCTACTGGAGATGGGGAAACCTCGTTGATCTCCGAGTAGATCTCGCTCTGCCCTCTGCTCATGCCCAATGTAAAGGCACCCTTCTCTCCATCTCCTGGCTTGGACCCTCTCCAGAGGAGATGAAAGGCACTTCTGTTCAGCAGCATTTACCAAATCCTCCGTTCACCCTGCCAGGCTTCAGAGAGAGCCGTCCCCCCCCCCTTTTCTCTCCTCCCTAGAGTGCAAACTCAATCCCTCTTCTGTTATTTCCCCACGTGGCTTCCCTGCTTCAGATACTTCCTTGCTGAATCAAGGTGGCTTTCCTGCGTGGCTGGCTCCCCTTCTCCTGTTCCACCCAGCGGGCCTCCCACGGGCCAGCAAAGGTATGCCTTTCAGGCCAAGGTGGAAGGCAACAGACAGGGCTCCGCAAAAGGCTTGACAGGGCCAGACAGCCACAGCTTCTGGAGGTTGAGGGGGAAGGGAATCACAGCTAAATGTGTTAGGTCTCTGGCTGCCGAGCCGGATGTCGGGAGTTAATTCCCCCGCTGGGCTCTTCCAGAGAGAAAAGCCAGCCTGGGTAGCTTTGGGCAAAAAGGTGCACCGTCCCCAGAGCACCCCTGGAGGAAGAGAATAGCCAACCCACTTCAGAGTCCCTTTTATTTATTTTATTTTATTTTATTTTATTTTATTTTTATACCGCCCATCTTCCAGGGAACTCCGGGCGGTTAACAATAAGGTTAAAGAACAATAAAACATAAGATAAAAGATAATACAATAATAAAAGAAAATCATCGGCAAGAGGCATCAGAGAAAAAAAAAATTAAAGGTCACCAAATGCCTCCCGGTAAAGCAAGGTTTTAAGTGCTTTTTTGAAGGCGGGCAGGGGCTGTGCAAGGTGCAACTCACTCGGGAGATGGTTCCAGAGCGAGGGGCCCACCACAGAGAAGGCGTGGTTGCGTGTAAGCGATTTCCGCGCCTCCCTGGGCGTGGCCACTCGGAGTGAGAGCACCTGCGACATTCTTTTTGTCTAGAAAACCACATTTGATGGCAAGCCATCATAATATTTATAGAGGAAGGGCAGATAGATGGGACTCAGAAACTGGCAGCATGCCTGTTAACTGCAATTAGCATCAATAAGATTTCAGCCAATAAGTGGTGCATCCATAAGATTTCAACCAGAGAGTGTTGTTGTGCTTTGCCAACGGCCCTCCCAACTCCAGGATTCTAGGATTCTGTGAATTTTATTGTGGTGCTCCTTTTGGTGAACTTCATCCGATCCCTGATGTGGCCTCTGAAGAAATGGATTGCTCTTTGTGGGCCTAAGAAACCTAGCCATCTTTCAGGATAGCGAGAAAAGTCGTGGACCGTTCTGCATAAACACCGGTGGGTGCATAAATATCCTCCGGGTGACATAGTAGCACTTTGTCCAACATCAAACGTGGCTTCAAGGGGGGCTAGCTCTCATTTCAATGGCTCTGATGGAGGAATGAATGTTCTCACAGGTCTGAAGGGTCTTCCTTGTTCTTTTTTCACTGAGTCTCAAAGATCCATCAAAGCAAAAAGGGGGTTGAGCCACGGGGCCATCACAAAACACAATTGCAAAAATAGGTTACAGGTGATACCTTTATAGACCACTATTCAAAATTAAAAAAACAAGGCACACTGCAAGCTTTCAAATTTACAAAACTCTTCTTCAAAGCAGGTCCCAGAAGTTCAGACATGGTAAAAGATGAGCTTTACCAGTTTCAAAGTGCACGCCGTCCCAGGAATAAGCAATGCAGCCTCCAAACCATGAGCGTGGAATAGATTTGCAAAATAAACATTCTCCAAGTGCTGAGGAACGAGTCATTTGTTTGTTGTGTGTTTCAGACACAGCGATGTGCATCTTCTATTTGATCATCTCCAAACCCCCACATCATAACTTCCACAGCTCCTTCCAAACCAAACTCCAAAAACTCCAGGGAAATCTTCAAATTCCTTGTGCAAAGCCGACCAGCCAAACATCTGTTCCTTCTCATGAGAGTCCAGATGTCTCCTCCTCCTCCTCCTCCTCCTCCTCCTCCTCCTCCTCTTCTTCTTCTTCTTCTTCACCCATTGAGAAATATGTGCCTACATGGGACATGATGCAAAGGGGCAAACCCAGTCTGTCATGCTCATAAATCAGCAGGTTCAATTTCTGGCATTTCTAGTTAAACTCTTCTCAAGACCAGAGAATAGGAAGATTTGGGGAGGGCTGTTGTTCAGAGCAGACAGAATTACATGATGCAATGGTCTAAATTTAATGTAAGGAAGGTTCATGTGTTCATATTCTTTTAATTAGCTATATTGATTTCTGGAACTTCAAAACCACTGAGCCCCAACTGTATTTAACACTGTTCCTCATACCCCTCCCTTGCCTTTTTCCAACCTCACTTCCTAAAACGCATCTCATGGAAAGCAAAGCTCTCCAGGTCCTGGCTGGGCAAAAGAGACACAATCTCCATCTTAAATTTGACTTTGTTTTGATTTTCAATCTGGCTGGTGTGGCTCCTTCCTGTCCACCAAATCCCAGTTTTGATCAAGGTTTGCAAACTCAAGCATGAAACGCTCCTAATTCTGGTTATAGCCACAACACAGAAAATCTACTTCTTTCCTAGAATTATCCCGTGTCCATGCTGGGATGAGAAACTCTAAGTCAAAAGAACTCATCCATGCTCTGTGTCTGTGGCTTCCTATGTGCACTTCTCAGATGGTGGTGACTATGAACTCCACCACAGTCCACCCCATCCAGGTTGTGTCTGCCACCCTCCCTGGCAGACAAAGCTCTTTTCCAGCGGGTTTCTCATGTGTGTAAAAAAGAACAGAGCAGGAGGAAGATCCTTCCTTTTGTCTGTCTCAGGTGGCTACTGAAAGCCCTCTTGAGGCCATGAGAGGGCTGGGAAGGCTGCAGAACTTGGCCTGTCATAGTCTCATTTTAAAAGCATCCAGTTATGGTTAAATAAAACATGGGGGTGGCAATAGTTGCAAAGATTCCAGCTGTTCCTAGCCAGGATGTGGTGGATATGTGATAGGGTCATAAGGCTTGTACAGGAAGCCTCCCACTGCGAGCCATCACAGCACCAGCCCAAGCAGAAATGCAAGATGCCAGACTTAATGTAAACCCCTGCTTTTGCAAACGGATGCCCTTCAGTAGGTAAGGGAACCCTGGCCTCCAATGATCTGCTAATGCTCTCTATTGATATTGAGCCAGGAGAGGTGAGGTGAGGAATGATGGGACCCATAGTCCTTCCACATCTGGAAGAGGCCACCTGTGGCCCCACTCCTGCTCGAAGTAGCATATTGGCAGAAGCATGCTGCCTTAATACTTGGAGAAACTGTATGTGGGCAACCGGCAGAGCGCCAGCCCGGGAGTGATATTGGAAACCATGACTGTGAGCCAGAAAAGATTGCTAAGTTCCAAAATAGACTGAATTTGTAGAGTTTTCTTTTTTTTAATTCCTGGAAAGTTGACTGCTCAATAGGAATACCATACAGACCCAGGCTCTGTATTTCTGCACCCTCCTCTCTGGATTATGACAAAATACCTAAGCTGTCTGGGGAAAAAAGTCTTTCTTCCTTTCCAGGAACTCTCTCCCTAGCAATCAGACAGAAGATGCATGTGGAAACCTAATCACATCTTGCAGATTCTGGCCAGTGGCGTATCTGCAGTGTGCAATTCAAAACATGTTCTCAGGGACCCGTGCTAAGCGTTTTAAGAGATATTTCTTCAAATCAAAATAATAATAATAAAAAAGAAACCAAAACAGCCACCGGTTCTGGCCTTTTGTACATTTGCCCCCCGCCCTTTCGCGGTTCATATACTGCGGTCCCAGTATATTGTGGGTCATCAGTATATATATATATATAAAGGCCCCCTGCGGTAAGGAGGAAAGGCTTTCCCGGGCCCACCGGAGGCCCTGAAACTGCTTCCCCACAAAACTGAAGTGACTTCCAGTAAACCAGAAGTGACCTCCAGATCACTAGAAAGCACTTTTGGGGCCTCTGGGGGACTGGAAAGCCCCTTGCAGGCCCGTTTGGGGCAGCAGCAGGCCTGGGGTAAGTACAAGAGACCCCAGAGAGCCCGCCCAATCGCAACCTGAAGAAAAGCAATCACAGAACTACCAAACTGTAGAATTGGAAGAGACCCCATGTTTTTTATTCAGTCCAAACTTTTCCTGGGGCAAGAGATTGAAAAGAGAAGATGGAGGAGACACAGAACTATCCGCAATGCTGAATTGGATCCACTCACCGGGTTCAGCACCCTGGACAGCTCCTATGAAGTTCTGGCTAGGCTCCGAGGCAGACCCAGGGACCCAGGTGACCTAACCCAACACAACTGTCTCTCCCCCCCCCCCGTGTCCTTGGGCCAAGACCACTTTTCCTGCTGACCTTTGGCCTGCGCCTGGAGATCCTGCCCCCAGGCTGGATCTGAGTCGATCTGCTGAATGGATGGGGGCTTTAGCTTGCTGGGAGTGGGGTGGGCAATGTGTAGTATGGATAATTAAATTGTGAACTGCCCTGAGAGTGTTTGAAGCGCTGTAGGGTTGGTATAGAAGAAGCACATTTTACTATGATCCTCTAAAAAACAACAACCCCCCAAAGCAGAGTGGGAAGAAAAGAGGATGGCAGATCTCAGGAAGACAAAGGGACAATTTTTTTTGAACTAAACAGCTTGGAAACAATCTTGATTTTTCTCCAGTGCAGTTTTGACCATTAGATGTGGACAACTAAAAATAAATAAATCAGCGCCATCTCGTGGCCACAAATCAGTAACCATCGGCCACCTCGATAAGGCAGCTGGCATTTTAAATTGACCTCGGCCAAGCCAAGCGTGAGGTTGAACGGTTCAGGAAAGACAGGCATATCTTACCAGCCAGGCTTTCAGTAAAAAGCATCACCATGTAAAAACTGGAGGGAAGAAAAGAATGGTCCAAGAGATGCCAACAACCAGAGGGACAAATTCCAGAGGGACAAAATATTTGTGTCAACAACCTATTAATAGATCTTAAAATCTTTCAGGGTAAAAATGGACATATTTAGAAGCAGAGTAAATTTATCTCATTCCTAGCTGTCTTCACTTCAGATGAATGTTTCCCTTGCCATGGTCCAAACCTTGAAAGGATTTCAGGTTGG
Organism: Phrynocephalus versicolor; assembly: GCA_023846285.1. NCBI lineage: Eukaryota > Metazoa > Chordata > Lepidosauria > Squamata > Agamidae > Phrynocephalus > Phrynocephalus versicolor. The sequence continues at coordinate 12,235,875 of JAHTLZ010000054.1, forward strand.
GAATGCATTGATTCTGTCAGTTTTCACTCAAGCTGGCAGAGAGCAGCACCCATTGGCTAATACCAGTGCTGTCACCCAGCTACACTAAGTCCATGTGCTGTATTTAAATAATTGTTTTTGTATTGCTTGCTGTGTTGATGATATATTTTGTTATAAGTGCATTGTATCTGTTTATTTTACTGTGGTAAGCTGCCCAGAGTTGACTTTTAGGTCAGATGGGCAGGGTATAAATATAATAATATAATAATAAAATAATAATACATTGTCTGCCATAGTATCTGGAGCAGTTTGGCAGCTGGTGCTGACTTCTTAAATGCGTTACATGCTTTGTTTTTACATGTGCCTAAGAAGAGTTTGATTCCTTGGACAAAGCAAAAAGAGAAGCTACAAGAAAGTGGAAACACAGTGATAATTAGTGGTAACCTGTATTTAAAAACCGAAAGTATCTCCACCCATAACATTGGGAGATCCCTTTGAAGTAAACCTTTCTTGTAAGAGGTGTTTATTTTCAGACTGTCTTTGTCCTCAGTTTGGAGAGGGTAGCTTTCTGTCCATGGACAGAGCAACTCTTCCTTATTAGTAGTACAGTATGACACATTCTAAGCTGTGCATGGGCTCCATCCTTATTACAGGTTGGCACTTGCAGTTTCTGGTCAGCCTAGCCTCTGTTGCCGTGAAGCTCAACCAGTGTTCTTCTATTAGCCTGCACAAACCCGGGGAATTTCCTCTGCAGCCATGAGGACTACAGCCTTTGCTCTCTTAAAAACTTACCCCGAGACAAGCAGCAACTAAATCAACAGATTTCAAATGAGGAAGGCCAGTGATTGCTTGTTTTCAAAAAGCTTCTGCCATGGTTTCCATTTGAAGTCGCTGCAGACACACACAGGGAGATTCTTTGGGAGGGAATGTGATGGTTCCCCAAGTAAACATGTCCTCATTCCCCAAGTACCACTTGGCTCTCTGGATAGGCTGGAAGTTTAGCAACACTTTCCTCTTGAGACAGAAAGAAGTGACAGGGTGGGGTGGATACATTTATGTGAACATTTTTCCTAGCAATAAGAAAGCAGATCTACATGGAAGGCGGGGTGGGCTGGGGGCCAGAATGCCACAAATACTTCCCTTACTACATATTTGCCCAAGAAGCTTGGAACGTCTTGTATGGAGCATGGCGACCCTAGAATGCTTCAAAGACCTCCGCCCCCTCCCCCCCTTGAGGCTTTACAGATGTGCTTGAGTTGAGAGACCAAAATAAATGTTCTTCCCTTTCAATATTGTTTCTGTTAAGCAGGCAGGAGAAATTACTTCCAGAACGAGTTATTCACAGCTTCCCAGGGAAAGCTCGCTCTAGAAATTGCCACTTCAGGGACATCCTTTACTCCTCTTTTGGGCTGAGCAGCAACTAAGAATCTTTGCTTGAAAGCATTGATTCCCTAGTAGACCTTTGCTTTGTGGCACGCAAGACAGCTCTGGCAGGTATAAAAGCAGTGCCCCCTGTGTTCGGACCAAGGTTTACAATGCAGGGCGAAGCAGGGCAGGACACTCGGCTTCATTCCCACTGTGCCATCATGGCTACTGAGATTCCTCTCAGCCCTTGGGACCTTGAGCGGGTGCAGAACAGGGAACCTCTCACCCTGTTTTTTTCTTGGGGACAAACAGAATGGGGTCACCCTTGCAGCGAGAAGGGCGGTGGTTGTGTCAAGCTCCCGTTGCAAGAACTGCCACTCATTTTTTTTCTACTCCTCAATCCTTCCTGACAGCGGAGTTGGGCAGGGTGGCAGAAACAGACAAGCATGTGGAGATTCTACTCTGGGCAGGGCGATCTGGTGGAGGGCACACCCATCATTGCCAACTGGTAACCCAAAGGAACATGCAAAAGGCAGTCACACTTTGGGGCTTGGAGCTGGGGGATAAAATGCTGTCGATTTTCCCTAGGCCAGTGGTGACGAACCATTGGCACTCCAGATGTTTTGGACCACAACTCCCAGAATTCTGAACCTAGATTGCCAGTGACAAAGGACCGTGGGAGTTGTGGTCCACAACATCTGGAGTGCCGAAGGTTCGCCACCACTACCCTAGGCAGTAACCTTTGACGTTGACCAAGGAATAGAATTTGGACCACTCTGGGTGATGTCAAATAGCAAACTGTGCTAGAATGGCCCTTGTTTTTCTAACACTTCTGAAGCAAAACAAGTTGCTTCTGAAATGAGAGATGCCAGCTTGGGAATAAAATGCTTTGCTAAAACCCCTTCACCTACTCCCTTGAACTACTTTCCCAGAGATATAGATAAGGATGCATTAACTGTATCTATTGTAACACAATCTGTCAGCAAGGACTTTTAAATTTCAAAATAATGCAGTGCGATCTAATTCTGGATTATGCAAAGATTAAACTTCACTTTTATGGTTTCAGTTGCTGATAAAACATTTAGCAACTGTACTGAACTCACAGAATGAAAACACAGGGGAGAATTCACCTTTCTAATGTCAGCTTGTGAAATGCCTACTAGAGATAAGGAAGGGGAAAGTGGCAAAGACAGATTTGGTTTACTCAAGCACTGCTTCAGAATTTCAAGATGGGTAAGAACTGATTTTCTTTTGGTGAGAACACGTTTGGCCAAAAACCTTTTAAGTCATAAGAATATAAGAGCAGCCATGCTGGATCAGGCCAAAGGCCCATCGAGTCCAGCTTCCTGTATCTCACAGCGGCCCCACCAGATGCGTTTGGGAGCGCATGAGACTAGATATCTGTCTCCTGCTACCACTCCCCTGCATCTGGCCCTTGAAGTACCCTGTTTTTTAAGCCTGGAGATGACACATCTCCATCATGGCTTGTAACCTGTGATGGACTTTTCCTCCAGGAATCTGTCCAAGCCCTTTTTGAAGGCATCCAGGCCAGATGCCATCACCACCTCCTGTGGCAGGGAGTTTCAAGGACTAACAACACGCTGGTTTAAAAAAAAAAGGAGACACTCCCTATTTTGATGAAACTGAAGGAAGGGTGTAGGGGAAGCAAAATGTTGTGGCATTTTAAAGACTAATGTGCTGCAATTTTTTGCCTTTTCTTTTGCTTTCCCCTTTTAATTCTGCCAACATGCCAAGACAAAACTTGTTTTAGGTGTGTCTCAGAAACAATTCTTTCTAGCAACTGCAGTGAGAATTTTCAGTTTGATCTCCTCTTATGCTTCAAGCTGGCTGCTGTAATAAACTTGGCTTTCAAAGCTGATCCGACATGTCTTAAGATCGCAGTTGTCCCCAAAGTAGACAGCACGTAAAATTAACTCAAGAACTGGATGAGTGGTGGGTGTCTCGCTCCCCCACCCCCAGCTTTCCTTCCTTTTTTGGGTGTCTGGCATGAAGGAGGCAGGGAATCAAGCCAAACAAAGCATGGAGCAGGGACGTGTTTTCAAAGAAGGGAAGTTTCAAGACGACACAGACGGCTTTCTTTGTGAAGCATAGGGGCCTGTTTTATTTCCAATGTTCAACCTGTGGAGAGGTACGGTCTTAATCTGAATGGAGGAGGGTACAGCCCACTGTAGTGCCGCATCAGCACCCTAAAGGACATCGTGTGAAGAGCTGCTTCCGCTCGGATCATTCCCCATACACGGACAAAACCCATCCGTGTGCTCGGGATACAGTCCTCGGCAAACAGAAGCGTTGTGAATTGGCTGCAAGATGCTGGGGAAAAGGGCCAAGGTTCCGCCCGGAAGAGCAACAGTTCCACACTGCTCCGATAAGGGGCGCTGCTGGAGCGCCACGGACTCCTAAAAATTCAGCTTAAACCCTCCCCCCGAGAAAGGAATAAAAATTTAAAAGCAGTGCCTTCCTGAAGACCAACCCACAGAGGACGGCAAGGGCGAGAAGGCACTGCAATGTGTCAGAATGAATGAATCCACCGTCCAGAGAGGAGAATTTGGATTTTAAAAAATTTCCCAAAACCGGGCAGATCTTCTGAAAAGGAGCAAAACCCCTTCTCCGCAGAAGAGAATGGTGGTGCTGCAAAAGACAGAAGGACATTACTCAGAAGGTCCAACATTTCTGCAGGCTTCTCTTCTCCTCCCCCGCTGCCTCTACAAGGGAAACAAACTTTACCACAGGTTCCGGATCACTCTTGCTCTACCACGGTAATAATTTCTTCATTGATAAAAAACTCAACGGTCTCTTCCTCCCAGTCGTCAACGTTGCTGTCCAGCTCATCGGTGTCAACGCCTAGAAGGAAATACAAGCTGTTAGACCTGGATGAGCTGGGCTCCAGCCTCCGGAGAGGACAACCTCTCACTTGAAATTAAAACAGATTCCTAATCACGACAGGGTAGAGCTACACTGCCATCTCAGGCTGATCGACCTGGACGGCTCGAGATCAATTTTTCATTAAAACCTGGTTAAAAACTTTTTTCTGCGGTGGCTCTGTCTATTCCCTCCCCCTCTCCCCATTAGTAAAAAGAAGCACCCACATTCCTGTGGAAATGGTTTAGGTTCTGAAAAGATAAAAAAACCAACACAATCCTGTGGGTACTTCCGCAAGCCTTGGGGTGCAGTTGTTAAACTGCAATACTGCAGCCAAAACTCAGCTCACAACATAACTAGGTTGAGGTTCACTCAGTCTTCCATCCTTCCGAGGGTGGTAAATTGAGTACCCAGCTTGCTGAGGTGGGGCGGGGTGGATTTGCAGCTTCCATAAACTGTAAACTCACCAGAGACTGCATTACCCACTCCAGAGTGTTTTTAAGTAACATTTCGCAGACTGACAAAATTGCTTTTGCTTTCTGCAGTATTTTACAAATGTGCCCATTCTTTCGTTTACCTCCTCGGAGCTCCAACCGCTCCTTTTTCTGTTCCATGTATAGTTCTTGTGCCATCTTACGATATTTTTTGAACTCCTCCATCATTGTGCGCCTCCTATCTACAAGTTCCTACAGAAAATAAGAGAATGCTGTTAAACCCCTCTGTCACATTACACCAGGAAACTTCCCAAACTGTGATTAGCTGGGAAATGATGTCCTTTCCACAGCTGTGAGTGCAACATTATTTATTTCACAAATATTTCAAAGAATGCCACAGAGACTTCCATGAACTGCTAAAGGGTAGAAACAAAGAACTATATGTTATATCAAGAACTGGACTGGCAAGAGGATGATATGTCATCTTGTCATCTCCAGGCTTAAAAAACCAACAGAGTACTTCAAGGGCCAGATGCAGGGGAGTGGTATCAGGACACAGTCTCGTGTGCTCCCGGATGCATCTGGTGGGGCCACTGTGAAATACAGGAAGCTGGACTAGATGGGCCTTTGGCCTGATCCAGCATGGCTCTTCTTATGTTAAAGTGAACTATTAAATGGAGGAATTGCAACTAGCTTTTCGCAGACTGACAAAGCTGTTTGGATGAACAGTAAAACATTTTAATATCTCAAGAAAAGAAGTCCAGTTGCCATGACTCAACTTCCATACTCTACTTACGTTCTTTTATGACCATACACTTCTCCCATAATATAAAGACAAAGCCTTTTTTTAAACAGGAAAAATTAGTTTGTCATTATCAACTTCCCTCCCTGACACTGTCGGCCACCCCTTTTATAAACTTCCTTTTTGCAAATAATTTCAGTCAGAACTCTTTGAAGAGAGGTACAAGAGCTCTAAAATAGGCCCTTAAAACAGAAGCCCTAGTGGGTATTAATAGCTGGTAGTAATAGCACAGAGAACTCATTCGAGACTAACATTGTTACTAAAGAGCTTTCATTTGGGTTCCAGAAATGGTTTACCTTCGAAGCTTTGGATTGGCTTAAACGATCTTTCTGTTCAAATATTTTGGAATATCTCTTCAGATCTTTCTTGATTTGCTGCAAAAAAATGGAAAGACAAATAAATAACATGGCAAATTTGTTTCTCTTCAATAAAGTTAACAATAGGTGAGTTTAAAACAACCTTGCAATGTGTAGTACACCAAACTGTCAGACCGAGAACTCTCTGCTTAATTGTTCATATTTTAATTAGTTAAGATACCTTTAACTTCCCAGCCTTCCCTTGGCTTCTGTAACCTACTCACTCTTCACAGCCGTGTTTATTTCCAAAAGGACATATATAGACACCATCACGAGCAAGATTTTAGAACTCTTTCTTGAATATGGAACTCTATGTTTTTAAATAGCATTACCAGCCTGTTAAAAACACGGGTCACGCAAGATAGAAAATACCACACCTTTATCTGGTCCTGGGTGAGTAAAGTTGGCGGTCTGGGTCTCCACAGTAACTGGCAGAAGCGGTCTTTGTTATTCTTCTGGAGGAGGCGGCCCTGGAAGGTCCACAGCCAATAGGCATTGTCCACCTAGAACAACAATCCCGTCACCCTGGGTCATGTATGGCTCTGGAGTTTCGGTCTGAGGCTGCAGAGCTGGAGGTTGAGAGTTCCAATTCCTCCACCCACCCACCCCCCACCTGTGCTGCCTTGACAAGGGACTGGATGGGGTCCCTTCCAGCTCAGCAGCTCTACGAATACTCTAAGAGTATATGGTGCAGCTCTGTATGGCACAGCACTCCACTTCACGGACTTCAGTACCTGTATTCCTCACTCCAACTGCAGTACAGTAGTCCCCCGCCACAACACGGTTCCAGTTTATCGTGTTTTTTTCTTTGAGAGAAACAGGTTTCTAAAGAGTGTTTTTTAACCCCCACATGACACCTCAGCAGACAGACCTTGAGCTCCTGGCAGCAAGGTCGGCTGAGGTGTCAGGAGGGGGTCAAAAACCTCTCTTTGCAAGCGCAGCTGGCAGGAACAGCCCTTGCTGAGGCGTCTGCATTGTGCTTCCAAAGAGAGGTTTTTAACTCCCTCCTGACACTTCAGCAAACACAGCTGGGGCTGCTCCTCTGCCTGCTGCCTTGGCAAAGAGAGGTTTTTAGCTGCAGCTGGCAGGAGCAGCCCAAAGTCAGTTTATTCAGGCATCTGCATTTTGAGGATTTTCCTTTATTGTGGGTGGGTCAGGCACCAAACTCCAGCAATAAATGGGGGAGTACTGTATTAAGGGAATACAAAACAGTTTCTAAACACCATGACAAAACATCTTGACTGGCTGGTGATGTATGTATAGCAAATGTTTATTGTAAAGGGTGGAAACAAAGTTTTGACATAAAGAGATACCAGCAACACAATTGGGTAAACTGAGGCAAGGAAGATACTACAGGATGCCCTAAAGCAGAACCAGTAGTAGAATCACACCACTGCAACAAAGGGACTCAGCTGTAAACTGGCAAAGTAAAATGAGCAGTATTATTAATAAAAGGCACCAAATGTCTTAGGAGTCTAGAAAGAGTAGCGGGGAAAACCCCATCATACCTTGTGACTCCACCAAGACACAGATGTCACAAGGTAGCGACCTGTTGGATCCCACTCAACATCTGAGGCCGTGTAATGCTCAGCAATGTTCATCATGGTGCAATCAGATGTGTCCACAAATGCTAAGGCACCGTTCATGCTACACAGAGGAAAGGGAGAAGCAAATTTTAGACATTATAAACAAACATGGACCTCCTTGGCTATCAGAAACGCTGCAGCAACCTAATTAAACTTGATTTCCCATCTGAAAAGCTGCATTGAAAAAAAGATGTGTGCTTTCTGTTCGTTGCAGAAAGCATCTTCTCCAGAAAACTACATGAAGTAACCAATAATTCACATCAGAGACTAACTACTCTTAAACAACCATAGGTGATGTATGCCACAGTAAACAAACAAGGCTACTGCTTGGTGATTTATTTCAGGCTAAGCTACATGAGCTTCGTCACTTCCACAGAATCCTAGGAACAGAGACACCTTTAAACTCATCGGGCATGACAATCTCTGAAGTAAAACCATCTCCCACTTCTTGCATTGGTTACAATAAGCCTGAGGGATGGTACCACACAGATACAGGAATCTCTAATTATATAACCACAGAGCAGCCAAGAACCAAACAGAATTATTATTCAGTCTTTGCAACTGATCTACCCACCATGCATTCTATAAGTCTTTCACAGCCGGGATCTGATAGCTGTTTTGAGTTTTTTGGGCTGTTTGGCCGTGTTCTGGAAGTTTTCAATATAGAGTAGGACCCTGGTATCCACTGGGGATTGGTTCCAAGCCTTCCCATGGATAATGAAAACCGTGGTTAAGAGAGAATGCCTGCTCACTCACCCCCAAACTGCTGTTTCTTGACAGTAGCTTGCTTTACAGATGCTATTAGTGACAACAGCTTGCTTTACAGCTTGCTTTGTGGATGCTGAATTATTTAATTTTTCCCTCTGCCAACCGTGGATAACTGAATCAGTGGATACGGCGATCCTACTGTAAGTTCCAGAACACAGCCAAAGAGCCCAAAAAACTCAAAACAGCCACCCACCATGCCTTGTCAAGAAGAAATGCTCACCTCCGGAGACCAGCCAACACCACAAACTGGCCTTGGGGACTCCAGAATATCGTATTGGCCTGCTGCTTGTCAAAGATTTCTGAGGGAAAACAAAAAGTTTACAAGGGTTAATAAAACAGCACACTAAATATGCCAAATAAAAGTCCTGCAACAATGCATTTAAACTTGGAAAGTTAGACATAGCTACACAAAATATTTTTACCCATAATAAAAGCCTTGTATTATTACCAAATTTAAGATTCACCCCACGGGGAGTCACAACGCTGAATGGGCTCTGTGTTTCAGGCTGGCTGAAGTCCCATTTGTGGAAATTCACAGCCCAAGGTTGATGATGCCATCAGATGGAGTGATTGAAACAGCCACTAAATGTTTCCCTTCTGGTTCCAAAGCCTCTACAGAGCCTTTCAGAATCAGGAACTCATGAAGGTCTTGAGACAGGGAAGTCTTACACTGGCAAAATAAATCGCCAATAAAATCATCCAGCCTATGGTGATTTTGGGTAACTAGAGATTCCCCCCCCCCCCAATTCCTGATCATGAAAGCTAGGATCTGTAGGAGCATCTGGACCAGAGAGGAAAATTTAAAAAAAAAAATTTCTCCCCTAAAAAATTCCCAGCTGGTGACAACATGGAACTTCTACAAACAGGATTTTAGTCCTTGTTTTCATACTTTTTCAAAAGTTGTAGTGGGAGAGTAATATATTTCTTCAAACAATCTGAAACAGAGCAGTCTGCGATTTTTTAAAGCCGTAAGGATGCTGATGTTCCAAGGTTTGCTTCTAGAAAGACACCCCAAGGCGTCACAACACTCATTGTGTTGAGTGTTACAAGTAAAACTTAACACAAGAAAGTAAACAACAGAATGAGGGCAGCTTATGCTCAATTAGCAGAACAAGGAAAAGGTTCAAGGCAGGCCGAATCCTAAGGCCCAACCTGTTCTCCTTAGGCTGGCAAGAACTCAAAAGAAAGTAGTGGTACAGAAGAAACAGTCACATCCAAACAAAGGGAGCCTCAGAGACTGGCGGCGGTGGAGTCCGGGGTTGAGCCAGTGGGTGGGCAGGGCAGGATCCGTGGCTCTGTAGCAGAGTCCATCCTTGGCTTGCAGAAAGTCCCAGATACAAACCCCAGTATCTCAAGGTAAGGCTACGAAAACATCCCGTATGAAGGCCAGGAGAGTCACCTCCTGACAGAGCTGACAATACAGGGCTAGGTGGATTCCCAGTATTTCTATGGGCAGTTGTATGTAACAGCCACTCAGCTATTTTGCTCCTACAATATTTATGAGCTCTGAAGCCAAGACATGAGACTTGAGTGCGCCGCAAGTACTATGGACTCTTGTCATATTTTGCACCAGACAAAAGTCTCCAAGCATCTTTTGAAGGAAGCACCGTGCCAAGTGTGTGCTGGACTTCACTTACTAATGAGTTCTATCTTCCCATTGTTCTTGACGTGGTAGAAGGAGCAGGATATCCGTGGTGATTCTCCATGCAATACAGCAAACTTGCTTCCATTGGGCTCCCAAGCAAAGGCTATGATGCTTTCTGGAAGAAAGGAGGGATTTTTCAAGAAGCCGATGCCAGATCGACAGGCTCTACTAAGCTGAAAAAAACCAGAGACCCTAAGCAGCTTTCCAACTCATGAGGCCACACTGGCTATCCAAAATCCTTCGGCACAGTCTGAGGACAAGATGGAAGGATACAAATGAAGCCCTGTAGGTTCTAAAAATCAACAGGGGCTGGATATTGGTGGTGGTGGAAATCCAAACCAGGCTTCTATGACTTTCAACCTAAACAGACTATAAATACAGTGGACCCTTGTATAACAAACAATTTGTATAATATAAAATCTGTACAACATAAAAAATTCCGGAGATAGGGGAAATTTGCTTAACATAATCACCTATGGGGCGAATTTGTACAACATAAAAATTGGATCACTCTGTTTTCACTGCACTCCTATGGGAAATTTGTATAAAGGAAAATTTGCTTAACATAATTTCATTTGGAATGAATTAATTTCTTTATACAAGGTACCACTGTATGCAAATCACTCAGTGCAATGAAGACCTCATCCTGAGAATCAACCACAGGGCATTTTACACAATTTCCCTTCACTGCACCCTACACTACTTCTAATAATAAAGAACTACTGCTTTAACATTGCCTAGAAGAACAGATCACTCATCTTGACATGTTTCACCTCTCCTGCATTTCATGTTGTGTGGCCAATGTTCCCCTACACTAAATATGCGGCAATCAATGTATGGGCAGAGGAAATAAGGCAATACACACAGAAGCCCTGCAACATCATGCCACAACGATAGGAAATTTTACTCTTTACCTTTCATTTCTACCACATCGACTGGAACTTGCTTCTCTCTCATGCGGAAGATTTCAAAGTTGGTCACTACACCCTGAGGAAGAAGAAAAACATAAACATGGAATCTCTCTTGGTAGGGACAGGAGAAGAAGTACACCTAAAGTTAGACACAAGTAGCATACCTATTGCTATTTGTATAGGAGCGTTCATCTGCTGAAATTTACCACCACCATTTATTCACTGTTACAGAGACAAGACTGAACAGTGAGGTATTCCCCTGAAATGCTCAGGACACAAACACAAGAACATTTTAAACTCCTAATGAACAAGGTTACAGAGAGTGCATTATGAAAAATGGAACCACAAAGCTCCTTTGTACACAAAGAATGATGAATCGGGTAAACAAAACAAGACATCTGATGGGTCCGTGCCAGCTGGATTACCTTCATCTCAGCCTTAGCCATTAAAGCTGTAACCATGTGTCATAGTCCATAAAGTTTTACAGCTGCATTTGATCTCAACAACATTAAAACAAAAGCCTTGGATTATTCCATGCATGCTCTTGTTTTCTTTGTTTTTAAAATAACGGGTGTTCTGCAAGTCCTATAAAAATACAGATGCCTTTTCTCAGAGCCTGTCCCCACAGGAAGGTTGAAGGACAGGGACCAGTGGGAAATCTACATCAAATGCAGCCAGAAAAGAGGGAAGCCAGCATGGAAGCCCAGACGGCAGACTGAACATCATCATGATGGACAGTGACAGACTCCAGAGAAAGATACCACAGACCCAAGCCCAGGAAAAGCTCCGGAGGGCCTTTGCATTTTGAAAGCACTCTTCAGCGATTCAGAAGAGTCTGCTTCGGAGCCGAGTACCTGCGTCCCCTTGGGGGTCCGATCCACTTTCACACACAGATAGTCCCCGTTCTTCTGCCAATGCAGCTTGCAGTCCACCACATTGAAGAGGTTACGGACTCGGATTTCCTGCCTGGAAGGCAGCTGCATCAAGGTCACTCTCGCCGGAATATCCTTGTCTTCAGGCACCCAAAAGGCAATGATGTTGCCTCCCGGGGACCAGGAGAAGTCTCTGAAGGACGAGAAGTAAAATCATTTGCCCTTTCAAAGGATGCTTCAAAAAACACACGCTTGAGTGCACAGTAGGGTAACCTATTCCTCGGACTGTGCAAAAAGAGGAGGAGGAGGAGGTTTGGTGTATCCGTTGGAATAAAACGTGGGGGGAAACGCTTACTCTCTAATATTCATCCTTAACATTGTCATTCATTCATTCATTCATTCATTTGGCTTGATTTTCATACCACCCATCAAGCTGCCAGGCCACTCTGTGCAATATCAGAACCTATCATTACATTTTAATAACGTAAGCTGCCTTTGGTACTTTTAAAGGAGAAAAGCAGAATCAAAATATTTTAAATAAATATTACTCACCTGATCCCTCCGATTTTCAAACTTTTTTTATCCAACAAATCCATGGACTGCAAAAGAAGACAGCACAAATGATTCTTGGAAACTAGCTCTCCCTAGAACCTTTTTACTTATTTTAAAATACTAATGAAAAAACGGATCAAATGTGTCTCAAAATGTACAGGCCATACATACTTCAAGCACCAACAGGGTGTGAAAACCAAACACAAACAAAAAAACTCTTTACCCGCCATCATGCAAACAGGCTTTTCTCACATTCACAAACTTAATGGTGGAAATTAGGAACATAAAAAAATATTCTCTGCAAGCCGTTTTAATCGTTCCCAGCTAAAAATATGGGCTAAATTGCAAGGGAGTCAACTTAAAGAGCAGATGAGCAGGGGAAAGGTCAAGCATACCCACAAAGCCAATTGTGGACGCTCCCTTTGTCTGCATTCGGATCCCGACACATGCGCGCTTGCAAAACACAGCCACAGGCATTTCTGCTCTCGCTGCCCACCACTCATTTTACCTCTGCCACATTTTGGTTGTGAACCCAGTATTCCAAAGAAACAACCTCCTGACAAAAAAGCACAGAAAGGAAAAACCCACAGACTTACAGGTGTCTCATAGATGCTCAGCATGTCTTGAGTCATTCGAGCGAAAAATTTACCATCGTGACTCCATCTGAACAAAAAGAATTTTGAGAAGTCAGAACTGCTCTTCTTCTTCCCTCTGAACATCACGGGCGTTTTAAGAAGCTTTTTGTCTAGCCTGCTGCAGCCCAACCTACTTGAAAATGGGCCAGTGGGCCGAACTCTCGCAATGGAATCCCCGCTTCTTGTGTCCAGTTAGGATGTCCCAGATAATGATTGCTTGAGGGTCTTCCTGGGTGTCCATGAGTGGACTGAAGGAGACCAGATACCTTCGCAAAGACAGAGGGAGAGAGAGAGAGGAAAAGACATCCGCTACATTATTATTATAAAACTTGTACTTCCTCTTAAAATTTAAAAGATATAAATCAAACCTTGTATACACTGTTTCCCCGAAAATAAGACCTCCCCAAAAATAAGCCCTAGCAGGATTTATATGCATTTGTTAAATACAAGCCCTACCCTGATAATAAGACCTAGTGATGGGCGTGGCTATGGTTGTGTGCAGGGCTGACATTCAAGCATATTATACTTAATAAAAATAAGACATTCCCCTGAAAATAAGCCCTAGTGTGTCTTCTTGAGAAAAAATAAATATTAAGACAGTGTCTTATTTTCGGGGAAACATGGTATTAGAAATTGGTGTGGATTCAATTTGCAATGTTTAGTCCTAACAAGCAATGGCTAGTGTAGCTTGTCAAAAATCCCAAGAATAGCATTTATTGTCATTGTATAAATACAAGATTTAAAAAGTGCCATCCAGTCAGTTCATCACACATCCCAAATATAAAAATCCAAGATATAAAATCTACCATTTAAAAACAAACATGCATACATATATTCCTACATTCAAACGCAGAAGATCACATTTTAAAACTGACATAAAACCAAACATGCACACACACAGCCCTACACTCTCTCACCCAACGACTGCACAAGTCCCCATACAATATACAGTGGAACCTTGACTTACATACATACTGCTTGACTTGCATCATATTTGACTTGCATCAAGAAGGGACCTGTTTGACTTGAGTCGCAGGCTTTGACTTACATCTTGGAGCCCCGGCACAAGGCACCGGAATTGGGCGGCAGCCACAACCCAGCATCGCGGCTGCCGCCTCCAAACTGCTCCTGCCTTCTTCCTCTCCTCCGGCAGCAGCAGCTTCGGCGAGGCCAGGTCAGAGCACCTGGAGCTGGTCCTCGGCCTCACCGAATCTGCCGCTGCTGCTGGAGAAGAAGAAGGGCCGGGAGCTCGGGGCAGGCCTCGCTGGTTAGATAGTCGGCTCAGTCTTGTAAAAAATCTGGCTGCAGAAGTCTGGTCCACAATGGAGGCATTTTAGTTGGGGAGCTGTACAGTTGTGGGACTCTAATGGTAAGCATAGGGTTGTTCAGGACTTGGAACGTCAGGTTAAAAATGAGTAAAACTTAAATGTTAGACATTGTTGCTATGAACATTAAAAAGTGGAGGTGTATAACTTGTGGACTATCACTCCACTGCCTCCCCCTCTCTTTGAAGAGACATTTCATTTACATCCCCGGAAGGAATCTCCTGTCCCAGTCAAATTTGTGTTAAATTGCTGTTTTCAAGGTTTTTTTTCATCATCTGGAATGGATTAATCCACTTCCCCATTACTTTCTATGGGAAAAGTTCGTTTGACTTAAGTCTAGACCACTGGAACGGATTAATGACGTAACTCAAGGTTCCACTGTACATGTTTTCCACCCAAACTGTGCTTTCGAAGACACTGCCCACAGGCTTTTAAAAAAAGCTGAGCCCTGTTATCTGTGCTTGGAAGTCTCCCAAGAGCCAGGAAAGAGAAGGACTTTCCTTCACGCAGTGGCCTCAGTGGATAGCAGAAAATCACTGCTAACAAACTGGGCACATAATCATAGCAGCAAATAAATATTGCATGCATAATTCTCAGGCACTACTAATTTCCTTCATTTCTGGCCTAAACAACAATTAAATGTAGCAATAGTGGCTCATACCCCATGGTGGGGAACAATACTTCCCTCTCACGGAGACCTAAGCGCAAGGTTTTTTACTCGCATACAGCCAGCTGCTCCACTGAAAACAGGGACTTAATAGCAAGCAATGACATAAGAGATACTGATAACGGAATTAAACTGTGGCACATCACATCAAATGATCCGGTCCCTGTATCTATTCAGGCAACATTGTAACAGGAGCAAACCATGCCATCCACAACACCCAGCATTCATATATCTGCTTACTTTCCAATGTGACATATTAGCGTCCAGGAATAAACTAATTTATTCTACAGAAAGGGAAAAAAGCTATCTGCCTCATCTGAGATGATAAAGGGAGACAAATCTGGCAGCAGGAATGGTGGTACTGAAAATTAGCATGAGAACCCCTCAATATTCTTCTAGTTGGTGACCTTAGGCTGGCCATTCTTAATTTCAGAAGAACTTAAAGGACAGATCTTAACACCACCGTTAAAATTTAAGATGCCGTACAATTCTCAAGGCTTGAACAAGGCAGATGGTTTTGAAGCTCTGTATATTAATCACTTCATTAACAAAACAATGCCTCTGTTATCACATAACAGACTTCTACACTTGGCTTAATTAAAGCACCAATTGCTGCTTGCAACAGTAATTAACACTCTGCACTTTCAACTGTTTGGTGCCCTTGATTTCACTGTTTACAATTCCAACTCCCTGCACCAGACAGCATAGAGGGCAGCATATAGGGAGGCAAACCAGAGACTATATATTTGATATCACAGATACACTGTGGTTTTTAAAAAGATGTTAAGCTGCTGTAGGGTCTTTTGCTTCAATGCCTTTGAGTTACCTTTCACAAGGGGAGAAGTCAATGAGCTGTACTCCTTGGTGGCTGAACCTCTGGATCTGCTTGAATTTCTCGCCGCCCCACAAGGCAATGCCCCTCTGATGGAATGTCGCCAGATAGATACCCTTTGGAGACCAACGCACATAGGTCTCTGTCCATCGCTGTTGGGGGGGGGAAATGAATAGGGTGCATTGACTGCATCTGGTCTGAACTGTCCCGAGGGGGAAAATAAACTAATCAGAAATTCTGAACATTCTGAAGTTTTTAACTGGGAGGCAACCAACATGAGGCCATAGCTCCTAAAACCTACAAATTATTAAAACTTAATCTTATTTTTAATTAATTGCAACACATAATTCATCCCATGAAATACATTACAAAACGGGCACGTTCTAAGCAATTGCCTTACAAACGGTCTATGCTATGCTTTGTCCGAAAGTCTTCTTGAGCACCTGCAAGGTCAGAAGTCAAATTTATAACTATTCTCAGAAAAAGATAGCTCATTGAGTAGAAAGCCTCTTTAATATACTGTAATACAGTGGCACCTTGTATAAAGGAATTAATTCGTTCCAAATGAAATTATGTTAAGCAAATTTTCCTTTATACAAATTTCTCATAGGAATGCATTGAAAACAGAGTAATCCCATTTTTATGTTGTACAGATTTGCCCCATAGGTGATTCTGTTAAGCAAATTTCCCCTATCTCCAGAATTTTTATGTTGTACCGATTTTATGTTATACAAACCCTTTGTTATACAAGGGTCCACTGTACTTTTAAACTCTTGCTTCATGTCACCCCTGGGAAGATAAAAATCATTAGCCTGATGGGTATACAGAGCCTAACTTAAAATAAGCTTTGCATTTATTCAACAATTACTTGTAATCAAGGTTCCCTCTGAGGCACAAGCATGGGTGTGCCTCTGACCCCCACCCCCACCCTCTGCACAGGGCTTTTCCTCCCCTGTGCAGCCACAGGGACCATTTCTGTTCTGGTTGCAATGGAACCCACACACAGAGAGGAGTGAAATTGTGTGCATGAGGGACAGAGCCCCACCCAGCAGTGCTGAAAATTTGATGGGACACTGACTGTGACACTTGTCATTCTGGAGTTATGAATCTTTTCAGCATGTAAATGTGGAAGATTTTCCCTGGCATAGCCATTTAATTGGTGCCACTGCTGACATCAGTCTGAAGAGGGAATAAAAGTTCTCCACACCAAGTCCCCTGCACCATACCCTACTGAATACTCAGTTGTCATTACCTATTGAGTTCCATTTTTCAATCCACAGACCAGCAGCTGAAATCATGACAGAGAAAAATTCCCTGAGACACTTACAGCTCTTTCCTCAATGACGACTGGATCCTTAACATCATTCCAGTAAATAGAAGTCCTGTCTCCAGATTCAAAAATCACACTGTATTGGTCTCTACAATCTGGGTCTTCCAACCAATAGCGCAGATTCCCCTGGAAAAAGACAAAAAAGTGAGGGTCTGAAGAAAATTACAGAAAGAAATTTAGCTACGGAACGAACATTGTAATCTTGTTTTCCTTCTTTCACATCACCCATATCTTGGAATGTAGCAAAAAAAAAGTTAAGAGTCCACTTTACTATGGAACATAATGCATTTAAAACTCAGGGAGCACTGCAATGCAAAGGTGAATTTAGACAAAACCAAATGAATGTGTTGAACATCCAGAAAACCCAAGACACAACACTTGGTGCCAGGACTCATCAAATTCCATCATGTTTCCTAACAGACATTGAGCTTTAGACACTAATACTGATGTATCTGGATTTTCTCTGTCTGCTTATAAGCGATTGTTATGACAATAAGATTCACTCATGTGTCCTCTTTATCCTTCTGTTATAAATACGTTATTTTCTGAGTATAAGCCTCTATTTTTGTCTTAAAACTGTTAGGGTCGTCTTATAAACGAAAGTAAGTTGTACCAAACTGTAATTTTGGTAGTGGGGTCATCTTACTGTGTGTGCGGGTGTGTGTGTGTGTGTGTCTTATAAATGGAAAAATACAGTACTTGCCTATCTCTTGGCAGTCCTCCAGCTGCCCCTGACCCCACCTACAATTCATGTCATTCCTGGCTAACTCTCACAAATATTTTTCAAGGTACTATATTAAGCCTTTGTATAGTACGATGGAAGGAATCCAGGCTGAGTCTTGTTGCTGCCAAGCCCTTGGCTTCACGTGGCTGCTCTTAGTGGGCACAGCCAAGGCATCTTAGTGCCATCTCTAAATACACTTGGAAAACTTACCAGGTCTTTAAATGGCTGTTTCTCTGGAATCTCCCACTCGTCACTGATTGTCATGTATCTGAAACAAGGATTAACACAGGTGTACATTCGGCATTCAGAACACTTGCACACTGACTTTCAGGGAAGGAGGGAATCACAAGTCTACTCACTTGTCAAAGTCAGTGAACAAGTTGACCCTCAAAGTATGCTGTTTGTCCAGTTTGTAGCCATCTGCATTTTTAACAGCATCCAATGCGTCACTTGGAGACATGTATTCCAAGAAGATGTACCTGCAATAAGACTCAAAGAATTACTTCTGACATTTGGGATCATATTGCTGGTAAGGGAAATTATATTAATAATAGTAATAGTCATCTCAGAACTGCCAAGCTGGAAGGGTCACCAGACCATCAAGGAGGCCCAGAGGGGAATCCACCTCCCAACTTCTGGTTCAGCAGCTAAACCACTGAGCTAAAAATGAAATATTAACCTCTCTAGTTCCAACAAAATCTCAGCAGTAACACCCGCTGTATCTGAACCAGGTATGACTAAATACTAGTCATGCACACCCCATTGCAAATAAGCTTTCAGCCTTATATGACACAGCAAAGGCTATGTATGCAACACTGTGCAATGAGCAGAGCCCAGACTGGTAACAAGGGGACGAATGCAAGATTCCTCCCAGGTGACCAACATTGTTTCCAAAGCAGGAATAATGTCTATTTTCTTCTAACCTGCTTCGCATTTGAAAACAATGGGAACAATTAAGACTCCACCTGCTAGCCACAAAAGCATATTACGTGTCATCTGGGCAAGAAAACCAGACACTCGAGTAGAACAGAGTAGAAGCCAGATGGTCAAACACAATGAAGGGCAGACATTTAACAGGGAGTTCAGGACAACATAGATGAAGAGTAAGAATTTTACAGATGTTGGTCCAATGACCTGGCAGGACAATGTGACACGTGCTGGCAAATTCAGTTGGCCTGACTTATGAATTGGTCATGTGATGGTGGGGAGGGGGGTCAAACAGTGGGAGTCATAGACTCACATCCCATTATGCTGTATCGAGACCCCCCAAGAAACTACAATTCTTGGGAACCACTAGAGCAAAAAGGGGTGGGTCAGAGGAAATAAAGTGAACATCAAAGGTCAATAACTTGACAAATATAGAGAACTGCAGATTTGTGTATTTGGGTGCAGCTCCAAGAAGTCTGCTTCAGGAAATCATAGAAAATTCTGGTAGTGGCAGGCACAAAACACGAACAAGCCAAGTTATTTATTAGGACCTTAATTTAGTCTATCAAAGGAGTTACACTGCCTCCCCTTCCAACACAAATGCAAAATTTCCGGCATGCAATGTACGGTACATGTGGAATTTTTAAAGAATTGGTGCAGTGTTGCAATTTATACTACCAATGCACTTTGATATTTCACTGGCTATGAATCTTTGGTCATGATCCTGAGTAGAAAACTGTAGCTTTTTAGTCCGTGAAGAATTTCACAGTTTTGGTTACTGTGTTTGCCAAGAAGTGAGCTATGGCAAGAGTCACACACAAATTCTTCCTAACCTCAATGTTACAAAGGGGGCAGGAAAATATTGCGTAGCAATTTCTACTCCCTCCACAACTCTATGACAGATGGTTCTTAGTGTGCCCTATTTTTAATGTCCTACAAGAAAAGCTGGTAAAGAGCTCCTTTGGCCACTGTCAGGTGCCCACAGAAACACTTCCAGTGCTGAAGTTCAAATTTCCAGGAGAGAAGGTCAGGAAGTGGTTGGGTGAACTACTAGTGTGGGTGTCTATGCATTTATATTGTGAAGTCTGGTACTGTAATCATAAACTTGAGTGCTGCTAATTAGAATAGCTAAAAAATCCCAGGCCTGAGCTCATGTACTTACCCTTTAGTCTGTCCATCAGCTTCTGGGTAAAATTCATTGGTAATTTTCCCAAACTTTGAGAAAATCTTTTGAATAACATTCTTCAGTTTCTCAAGACGATCTGGTCCAACCTGGGGGACATTATCCACCACAATCACTGAATCAATCCCATCAGCCTCCTGCGGACGCTCTTCCAGAATATCCCCAAGCAACTCTGGGGAAGGGAGAGGAAAAGAGAGAAGCATGAAGCAGCCACGGCCACAACTTTGTTTAACATATAAAATATATATGTCAGCACAGAAGACAAAACACTGTCTATACTGGAATGAGTCTTCCTATCCTTTTTGTACAGGAGGACCTTTTTTGCCTTAAATGGGAATACCTGTCATTCCACAATTTTGTCCAGTTCTCATTTCCTTGCTTTTCAGTTTGTTCTCTTAACAGTTATCCATATTTTTATGGCTGCAAGAGTATTTTAGATAACCCCAGACAAATTTGTTCAGTTTCAAATGCACTCTTTTGGGAAAATATTTCCATCCTGAATCAAGCTTTTGTAAACACTTTCCCAAATATACACCTTTTCTGCCCAACACCACTGAATGGAAGAATTTCGAAGGTTTGTATGGGGTGGGTGTGCGTACTGCATCACAATCACTGGGACTGGAATTCCCTTCAACTAGAGGCCAGGACTGCCCCATCTCTGATGTCTCTCCGGAAACAGGCAAAGACTTTTCTCTTCAGACAAGCTTTCCCTGAATGACGGACTACCTATTATATGTCTTTCATATTAATCTATAGGATCACATAGACTTTGTGTTTATAACCACTTATAACTTTTTGTGATTACACTGACACTATGTTTTCAATGTTAGTTTCCATCACTCATCACTCATAACTTTACATGGAATTTTACTCTCCTTTTAAGTGCTCGCATTCTTTTAATGCTGTATGACGTCCCTCAATTCCCTGCTCTCAATACTTGGACATGTCTTAATTGTACTGAACTGTATATTATCCCTTATTACTGTAAGCCGCTTTGGGTCCTTTTCCAAGGAGAAAGGAGGGGTAAAAATACTCTAAAATAAAATAATAGATAAAGTGCTAGATTGGGTGTTTAACTATATTTCAATTTGTGTATAAGCTTGGGAAATAAGAATATGATACATTTTAACGAAATGTCATCCCTGTTCAGGTGAGAAGCCAAACACCAATCTTTGTGTATAAGCTTGGGAAATAAGAATATGATACATTTTAACGAAATGTCATCCCTGTTCAGGTGAGAAGCCAAACACCGATCTTTGTGTATAAGCTTGGGAAATAAGAATATGATACATTTTAACGAAATGTCATCCATGTTCAGGTGAGAAGCCAAACACCAATCTATTTTTCCCAGCACTATCTACCTACTTCTGACTGTTCTCTTGCTCCAACTCTTTAAATGGAAGGATCCACAGGATCCACCCACCTATCTTTCCAGATAATGATGCCACTGTAGGTTCTTGTTGCAACTCTGCATATCAATACAAACATCTCAAAAATCCCACTGCTGGGTGACACAGGGGACAAACCTTTGGTACTCCAAATATTGCTGGGCTCCAGATCCCATGACCTGCAGATGGAAACCACAGTCCCAATCTGTTGAAAGCTACCTATTACCCATCCTAACTTTGTATCACATGGTTCGAGTCCCGGAGCACCTTTATAATTAGCAAGAAAGAGACATCTAAGCCCTTTAATCACAGGTAGCTAAACAAGTTTCCTTGGCTTCCAAAGAGTCACTGACTCGCGTCTGGCAACCCATTAAAGGCAATTCAATGGGACCTACCCTCGGTTTTCTCACCCTATCTGTCCCTCCCTTCAACCAGACTGAGAATGCCAGTCAGCGGAGTTGGGGGGAAATTTGTAATTTTTTTACAACGTTTCTCTCTCTGCAAATTGGGGGGGGGGGGCGAGAGAGAACCAGCCATGGACGAAGGCTTTTAAACTCCTGAAGGAGAAGCGTTTTATCAGCACCAGCGTCTTATTTATTTTATTTATATTTGTGCTTATTAACCACCAGGCTTTCCCCTCAGGAAACTGAGAGGGGTGGCCCTGCCTTAAGTGGGGGTGGTGGGGAGATCCTGCCCCAGTGAACTGGGAGCTGCTGCTGGGGGGCATGTTGAACCCTTGTCAGAACCCTTTTCCCCCATGTGGGGGTGGGTGGGGGGGAAGGAGGAGATGAGGGGGGGCACAGGCTCTGACAGCATCCTCCCCTTGGGGTGTTTCCTTCCCTTCCCCCCCCAATCCACCCCAACCCCTTCTTCTTCTCCCCACAGGGCCCACCTTCCTCCTCGATGTCGTCCACGAAGCCCTCGGGGTCGCTGAAGGAGATCTCCTCCTCCTCTTCCTCCTCCTTTTCTTCTTCGTCCTCCTCCTCCTGGTCTTCCCTTCCTCCTTCCTCAGGGGCCTCCTCCTCCCGATCCTTGCCTTCGGGGGTCTCCTTCTCCTCCTCCTCTTCTTTCCCTTTTCCTTCTTCTTCTTTCCCTCCTTCCGACTTTCCCCGCTCGGCCTCGGGCTTCTCCTCAGACCCTTCCCGGCCTTCCTCCTCCTCCTCCTCCTCCGCCTTTTCGACCACCTCCTCCTCCTCCTTCTCTTCCTCCTTCCTCCCTTCCCCTCCTCCCTCCTCTTCTTCCTCGGCCTTTAGCTCGGGGCTGCTCGGCGGAGGCTTCTCGGGGCTCCGGGGCCTCTCTTCCTCCTCCTCCTCATTTTCCTCCTCTTTCGCCTCAGCAACTGCTTCGGGGGTCGCTTCCTGAGGAAGAGGCGGCGGCGGCTTCTTTTCCTCCTCCTCTTTCTTCTTCTCGGCGGGAAGGGAGGCCGAGGACGGCGGCTCCTGCTGCTGCTCCTGAGGCGGCGGCGGTGGCGACGAGGGGGCCTCCTCTCCTTCCTTCTCCTCCTCTCCTCCTTCTTTCTCTCCTCCTTTTTTCCCCGCTTCTTCTTCTCCCCCTTGGCCGCCTTCGCCTTTCACGGCCCGCGGAGGCTCCTGCTCCTGCTCAGGCTCCGGCTCGGCCTTCTTCTTCTCCCCCTCAGGGGCCTCGGAGCAAGAAGAAGAAGAAAGAGGAGGAGGAGAAGGAGAAGAAGAAGGCCCGTCTAAAGGCTCCGCCTCGGGCGCCTCTTTCTCTCCGTGGTTGTGGCCGCCGCCGCGGGGCTTCTCGGCTTCGGGGGCTTCAGGGGCGGCGGCGGTGGGCGCCGGGCCCTCCTCGGTTCCCTGCATGGGCGGCGAGGCGGGAGGCGCGGGCCCTTCCCGCTCGCCTCACACACACACACACACACACACACACACACACACACACACACACACTCGCGCGCGGAGGGAAAAAGGCGGGAAGAGGATCCGTCCGTCCGTCGGTCCTTCGGGGCCTCCTCGGGCAATGGGAATTGGGGGGGGGTGTCGGTCGCGCGCTCACGGGGAGCCTCCCTCTCCGGCCTGCCGGGCCATGTGCGAAAAAGAGCCAGTCTCGCGAGATTGGGCCGAACCAACGCTCCGTCCCGCCCCTAAAGGACGGGGGGGCAGAAAAGGGAAGAGAAGCGCGTCGGAAGTCCTAACTTCTGTTACCCTCTAACTCACGGGGTTGAATGGCACACGTATGCAGGTTTAATCTCCCTGCTTGTCTTGCTACCATGGTTTGGGTTTTTTGGGGTTAAATTGCTTTTCCCCTTTCACAGGCACGCACCCCTCCTTTGCGTTGGGTCTTGCGATATGGTTCAGTCCAACATGGCGGCTCCGGGACTGATTTAGGAGCCGGCCTTAAAAGTGTGAGCGTGTAGGGGGGGAGGCTTTCGGAGTGGCTCTTGCTGTGTTGGTGGGAAATAGCGGCCGTTATCGTGTGTGTCTTGACTGCCTATTTTTCAGCGCTTAAAACGGCTTCGGAACCGTTGGCCAAAAAAAAAAAGCGGCAGGGCGGGCTTTGTGGGATAACCAGCGCCCCCCTCAAATGGTCGAAAATGGAATCGTCTAGTAAGGCGACTTCCTGAGGGCGTGGGTTGTACCAACTGTGCCGAAGGGGGGAGGCTGAGCTCGAACGTCACGTTGCTGGGATATACTCGAGACGACCGAGCCCGCAAATCAATACGCACCGTTAGCTTTTAAAAAACTAAAGTGTAATCAAAGGACCCATTGTCCTCTTTCTTAAACCTTTCTGTTTTCTTTCACGGGTGTTAAGTGGTATGGCCCGAGGAGCCCCGCCACATCAGCTTTAGGCTGGTCACGTGACGTGCGGTCGGTTAGCGCCGTTTGGAACGTGGCTTGGGATGTCAATTAATTAACACGCTTAATTAAGCCCTGAAAGATCCCCCCCTCCGAATCCTGCTTCTCAACGCACGGAGGGTTGCATTTTGATTCCAGTTCTTGATCCAAATTCCATTTATAACGTCCAGGGAGGCTCTCATTCAAGCAAGGTTGCCACCCCATATTTGTCTTATTTTCATTATTTTATTTTAATTATGTTGCCTTTTAACGCACACGTGGTTCCATAGACCTCACTCTGCTTAGGAAGGGAGTAACTTGATGGAAAGTTTTACAAGACATTTTACTCAGACTTTATTCTCTCTATTTTCATTGCCATTTTTGCTGCTTAAATCACGGCTATAACATCCCTGTTTCAGTTTGTGTGGTAGAAATGTACGTTATTTATTTATTTTAGAGTATTTTTACCCCACCTTTCTCCTTGGAAAAGTGTAATGAGGTCACAATACATAGTCCAGTACAATTAACACATGGTCAAGTATTGAAAACAGGGAATTGAGGGACCTCTTACAGATTAAAAGGCAACATTACGTTAAAGCTATAAGAGAATGTGAGCAGTTAAAAGGAAAGTAAAAATTCCATGTAAAAGTTATGAGTGATGGAAACTAACATTGAAAACATGGTGTCAGTGCAATCACAAGGTTATAAGTGGTTATAAACACAAAGTCTATGTGATCCTGTCAATTCATATAAAAGACACACAGTAGGTAGCCCGTCATTCAGGGAAAGCTTGCCTGAAGAGAAACATCTTTGCCTGTTTCCGGAAAGATATCAGAGATGGGGCAGTCCTGGCCTCTGGTGGGGGGGGGGAGTTCCAGAGTCTGGGGGAGCAGCTGAGAAGGGCCTTTCATAGGGTCCCACAAAACATACCTGTGAGGGTGGCAGATTGGAGGGTCCCACAAAATATACATGTGAGGGTGGCAGATCATCTCCTGATGATCTTAGCACCCTAGTCGGTTCATGTATGAGATTTAAATGGACTTTTAAAAAAGGATGTGGAGTCGTGTTTTCAAGAAAGTTTCAGTGGTGACAGATTTTAGCAACTCTGGTTGCTTTGGGTGGCCAGGTATTTTAGCATCATTTCAAGCTAATTTCATAACGGGGCATATGATACGAATGCAGATTGTTGGGCTGAAAGCAATGGGCAAGGTCACTTACTGCAGGCCCCTGACCGCACAGGACTTTCACTGCTAAAGCATCCCTTTCTGTCAAGAAGCCCTTGCTGATTGTCAGTCAGAATCTCTGACTTGTAACTAGAATCTCCTCTTTTGGACCTTGAGTGCTGGGGAGGGCAAAAGCTTCTACCATCTTTCAAGCTTGCTGCCTTTCAAATAATTGGAAATGGCAAACCAATTATAAGGAAATTCAGCTTGGCTGTGCATTGTCTGGGTAGAGATACCATCAATGAGACCAGTATTTCCACAGTTTCAGTAAAAGTTATGTAAATGAGGAGGTGCAACATTGTAACCTTTGGTAGATGCTCTCTAAAATCAAATTTAAAAAACATTTTCAGGCCTTCTGAAGAGGGATTTTCCAAGAAGTTTTCAGGTTTTATGCCTTTTTAAAATCAGTGCTGAGTGGCAAGGTATTATTTGGCATTGATGCCTGTTTCTTTTTGCAAATATTTCCAAGGTGCAGTATCAGAAGTAGCCTCTAGACAGAACCAGAGGCCGTTTCCTTCTGTTCTGGTCTGCAAATCAAACCAATGTGTGGATGAGGTGCAATGCAACAAGATGCATGGAGGGTCAGAGGTATGCTAACTTAGCATTGATAAGCCTTAGGGGGTAGTGTGGCGGGCTCCATTTGGAAAACAAAATAGAACTCTGCTCTGACAAAATTCCAAATGCACAGGTACTTAGTATTGCAAAACTGTTATTACGCACCATCAAATATCTGCCATATTTATTATCCTAATGCTTTTTTTTTAGCCATGCAAGAAAGTCAGCGACTGGTTTATTATGGGGATTTCAACCCAGATCTGAATCCTAGAAATGTACTCCATCCTCTACATTACGCTGCCTCTTGTTGTAATATTAACCCTTAGAGGGGAGCAAACTCACATTTCACAATGGTTTGCTACTTTTTCGTTTCTTCAGTTGCCCATCAGACGTAAGTGTTTTGACAATGTTTGTGTGGGTTTGGGGAGAGGAGTCCAAAATTTTTGTTTGAGGTTGAAGCCATGAGATGTGCATCAAGACTGACTACAGATCTAAACCTGGGACCTCAGATCATAAGAATATAAGAAGAGCCCTTCTGGATCAGGCCAAAGGCCCATCTAGTCCAGCTTCCTGTATCTCACAGTGGCCCCACCTGATGCGTCCGGGAGTGCACGAGACTAGATATCTGTCTCCTGCCACTCCCCTGCATCTGGTCCTTGAAGTACCCCAGTTTTAAGCCTGGAGATGACACATCCCCATCATAGTCTGTAACCTGTGATGGACTTTTCCTCCAGGAATCTGTCCAGTCCCCTTTTGAAGGCATCCAGGCCAGATGCTATCACCCTCTCCTGTGGCAGGGAGTTCCACAGACTAACAACACGCTGGGTGAAAAAAATATTTTCTTTTGTCTGTTCTTACTCTCCCAGCCCTCAATTTGAGTGGATGTCCCTTAGTTGTGGTATTTTGTGAGAGGGATCCACATCACCACTGTAGGCATTATACTGTTCTTGGTCACAGGTGTTTTAATGCAAGCTGATTTTTGTAACAACAGCAGAAATGTCACATAAAGTGATTTTTGGGCATCTTTGGGCCTTTTCACATGACCCCTAAAATCCGCGGCAAATGGCTCCCAGATCCGGAGCTTAAAATTGTTTCCCCACCAGCTCCAGAGTTTACAAAAAATTAAGTGCAACCACACCCACCTAAGCGCGTCCCAGTGCACTTTTCAAGTACCTGCTCTCTGGGGGTGAAAAATTCCTGGTGCAGATGTAACTTAGTGAGTGCCAGGCTCTCCTCGCTTCTGTTTGTTGTTTTTTTGCCCCTCGCCCCTTTAAAAGATACTAAGAGACTGGAATGCTGCCAGGAGCAAGATAGCAGAACAGAGGTGAGCCTGCATTCTTTTCTTCCTTTTTTTCTCCCTCCCCTCACGCATCCAGGAGTGCGGAGGGGGTGGAAACACAGGAACAGCAACAAACCCCCAAGATCTCTGGTCCGAATTTAAGTGGCCAGCGGATCTTAGGGGTGGTATGAAAATGATCTTTGTAAGCAAGGTATATGTTTAAATTTGCATTTCATGTTTGTTTTGTACAGCTATATATAAATATTATGGGCCCGAGCTGATTTTTTAAAAAAGCTAACCAATGTATTACAAATACCAGTATTTAACGTTATTGGGAAAGGTTATACAGTACAGCAATTTGATATCACAATGCCTGAGTGTCAGAACTAACGTGAATGTAGATGAAACACTGAAGAGTAGAAATACCAAACATGTCAGTTCAAATTACAAACACCATATGATGTGGAATTTTTATGTTCAGTTTTATACCACCACATCTTGGTGGTTAAATTAGATTGGAACAGCATGGTATAAAACCTGTCTGAAACTGCAGACTACCACTCAGAAGCTCTCCTCTGCAGTATCCATCAGTGTGATCCTGTAAGTAATACCCGGCTGCTACAAACCTTATTACGATATAATTTTGTCTTGGCCTTTGAAGAGAAATGAACAATTTGTTCCTGCAATGTTCATCTCAAACAGGTTTTATATAGGATTATTATAATACCAAAGCCTCCCTTTTAAAAAAAAGTCTCTGTGAAACAGATTCTATCCTGTGGATAAGATTTATTTTAATAGGAACCTGTCTTCAAGCTTCTTATTTAATAGGAATTGGAGCTTAACATTCCATAATAGTATAATCTATGCACTTCATATTGGGGTATATCTTTGTATGCCAGTGCAACAGATGTTACATCACAAGCGTCTTGTAGCACTATTCATTTATTTAAAGTATTTTTAAATAAGGGCAAACAAGTGGGTCCTAGATCAATTCAAGCCCCAAAAAATCACTGGAGGCAAAAAAAAGAGGTTGAAATGAAGGCTCTCCCGTTTTGGGCACACCAACACAAGGCCAGCTTTTCTGGGGGGGGGGGGGACCCAGTATTTTTGGAGAAAGTGGAAGGGAGCAGGAAAAGAGGATGACCAAATAAGATATGGACAGACTTCCTAAAAGGAAGCCACAGGGTTGAGTCTGCAAGAGCTGAACAGGGCTGTTGAGGAATAGTGTTTCTTTCTTTCTTTCTTTCTTTCTTTCTTTCTTTCTTTCTTTCTTTCTTTC
>JAHTLZ010000054.1:12264173-12275358 GCA_023846285.1 Phrynocephalus versicolor
TTCTTTCTTTCTTTCTTTCTTTCTTTCTTTCTTTCTTTCTTTCTTTCCTTTGGGAGACATGTTGGAGATCTCTAATTTACAGCATCACTGGAAATCAGAAGAGACTTGGTGGCAGGGGTCAGAGCTGAGCACCAGCCCTCCTAGAAGCTGGACAATAGTTGCATTTCTGCACTACCACCACTACCACCACCAACTGCCCTCTTGTATTTGAGAATGATTTGGTCCAACGGCAATTAAGATCCACTAACCCTACACAAGACCTGTCCCATACCCCCCTTACTGTGACCCCAGCCCAGCAGGTGGACCTGTGGGGTCTCTTCTAACCGTAATTAGCTGGCAGAGCTCAGTGGGTCAGAGTGCCTGGCTGCAGCGCCAAGGAGCCCCGTGGCGCAGTGGTTAAATGCCTGTCCTGCAGGTAAAACTGTGCTCAGGACCTGGGGTTCAATCCCAGGTAGCAGGCTCAAGGTTCACTCAGCCTTCCATCCTTCCGAGATCGGTAAAATGAGGACCCAGCTTGCTGGGGGTGGGGTGGGGGTAATGTGTAGCCTGCAAACTGTAATTAAAAACTGTACACAGCCCAGAGACTACTTGAAGTGGTATGGGGCGGTATATAAGCAGAACACTTTGCGCCCGGTGTTTCCAAAGCATATCATCCTCTGAGCTCTGGCCTCCCCACCACCAAAAAGGGGCACATCTCTGGTCCCAAGTAGGGATCTTTTTTGGGTGGGTGGGGTCAGTTTTCGGCTTCCCAAGCCTTTCCGAAGCGACAAGCTCCAAAGAGAAACTCCGGGAAGTCTTACTCTGGAACCGAGTTGTTGTTGTTGTTGTTGTTGTTGTTGGTGGTGGTGGTGGTGAGAGTGCGTCCGGTTTTGGACTACAGATCCCAGAATCCCCCCCCCCCCCACACAAACACACACAGCCAAGAGACAACCTCGACGGGCGTGCTGTTTGGCAGGACGGCGGTGGGGAAAAGAGAGCGCTTCAGGGGGAGGCGCCGGGCCGGTGGGGCGGAGAGGAGGAGAGGGAAGGGGCCGGGCGTCCCTCCCTCCCTCGGGCCGCCCGCCGGGGTCCCGCGGCTCCCTCGGGCGGAGCGCAGCGCAGGGCAGCGCTATGGACACGGCCGGAGCCGGAGGGGCCGCAGGTGAGGGTCCGCCCGGGGCCGGCCGGCCGGCGGGGGGGGGGGGGTGGGGGGTCCCCGGGACCGGGCCGGGGGCCCGGGAATTTGGGGGGGGGGCAGCTCAGAGGGGGCGACGTGGGAAAGCGAACCGTTTGGGACTACAGCCCCCACAATCCCCACCCCACCACGGTCCTCCCCACGCAGTTGCACTTTTGGGAAATGTAACTTGTTGGACTTCGTTGACGGAATTAGCCCTCTAGCCGGACGGCAGTTGGGTACAGTTAAGGGGTACCGCGGATTCCCCAAGCCCGCTTCCAGCTCTGGTGCCACATTTTGGCGTCTGCCGCTCCCCGATTTCCCCCAAGCAAAACGCTTGGGAATAGGACTTTTGGGAACAACAGCACCCCAATCCCCTCTAGCGAAAACCGAGGCAAAGCTGGCGGCGGCATTCTGAGGGACGCAATTCTGCCCCCCCCTTCTGCGTTTTCACTCCTCCGATGTGGCAGACTTGAGAGCACAAGCGATTTCTCCGGTGTCTCCTTAATTTGTTAATCTTTCATTATGCTTGGTTTGCACCTGGCTGTGCATTTGCTGCCCTTGCCTCTTTCTGCCTTGCAGTGGGTGCCTGTTGGTTCTGGTTCACTGCCTTTTATGAGGTGGTGGAACCCATAAAGCTCGCACTGAAACACATTTGCAGTCTTAAAGGTGGGACCCAGACCTTGTGAGATGGTGGAAACAGTCCTCTTGCAATAACTTCTTTGGAAATGAAACAGACAAAAAAGTAGTCTTGCAGCACCTTCAAGGCTGAATTAATTTTTGTTTGCCACCAGTTGTCCTGTGCCACTGGTGCGTTTGATGGCGTGGGTGACCCGTCCAGGAAAAAGCCATGGTGCATAATGAATGTCTTGTCCTTCAAGTGTCACAAGACTTCTTCTTGTTCATTACTACAGCAAGCTAATGAGGTTTCTCCTTTAGGAAGCCAAATGCTGTCTCTGGGGATTTTTCTGAAAGCATGTCTTTCTGGTTAATGTGGAAGGAAGTTGGGTGCCTCATTCATCATTAGAAAAACATTTCTAATAAATGTGCAAGAAGTCATGGAATCATAGAGTTGGTAGAGACCTCAAGGGCCATCCAGTCCTATCAGAACCCCCATCAAAGTACCCCTGACATATGCTCATCCAGCCTCTGCTTAAAAACCTCCAAAGAAGGAGACTCCACCACCCTCCTTTGTGGCAGCATATTCCACTGCCGAACAGCTCTAGCCCTCATAAAGTTCTTCCTAATGTTCAAAGGAAATCTCTTTTCCTGTAGTTTGAAACCATTGCCCCGAGTCCTAGTCTCTGAAGCCATGAAAAAGTCTTCCTTCACATGCATTGATTAGCCTTCTACAGTACATGGATGCTATTGCTTTTACAGTCAGAGCGCACACTTCAACGTCTAATGTGCAGAGAACCCCTTTGCGCAGCAGACTTATGTGCAAGTATTGGTGCTGCACTAGAAGGCTGCAGTGATCTTGATAAACCTATTTTTGTCAGGGACGCCACCAGCAGAAGAAATGGCAAACTGTTTTCTAGATGCAGTGGGTTGATTATTTGGTTGCATTCGGCTTGTGGTCCCAGTTTTGTATAGGCCCCGGGTAGTTGTGTATGCCCACCCTTCAAGGATTATTTAGGTGACTTCATCCTAATTGTCGTGAATAATAGCCAACATGTGGCTTCATATCGATCCTGGTTTATGGCGACTCCTTTCCAGGAATATAACATAAAAACAAAAGAAGAGCCCTGCTGGATCAGGCCAAAGGCCCATCTAGTCCAGCTTCCTGTATATCACAGTGGCCCCACCAAATGTGTCAGGGAGTGCAGGAGACTAGATCTCTGTCTCTTCCTACCACTCCCCTGCATCTGGCCCTTGAAGTTCCCTGGTTTTAAGCTTGGAGATGACACCTCTCCATCATGGTTTCCAGGCAGAGAAAATTCAGAAGTGGTTTACTTTTCCCTTCTTCCGTGGGTGCCTTAAGATTGTGTAGGTTGACCAAGGCCACCCAGGCTGTTTGTTGCCCCAGGAGGCACTGCAGGGAATCGAACTCCTGACCTCTGCCTCTGCAGTCAGAGACCTAAACCTCAGGGGTGTCCAGCTACCCAGTAGTGGAAGACTGCCCTTTTTATCGTGTTGCTGTCTGGGATCTTGTAGGCAAGCCCTCAGTCTCCTAACGTGCTCAGCGATAAAACATCTTCAAAGTTTGGGTTGAAAAGCACCCAGCCCAGTTGCATCTGCAATCGGTCTGAACCAAGTCCAGTATGTGATCATTGGTGGAAATATTTCTAGAGGCGGCAAAGGGGGACACTTTGCGAAAGGGAAGCCAAGACGGGTTGGTGAGGGTGAATTTTTGGGGGGAAAGTGGAAAGCAGGGAGGAGAAAGACATCAGAGAGGAAGCAGCAAAACGTCGGCGGGTTTTGAAGGCGAGAGAACAGGATGGTCAGTTTGTCAGTGGATGACAACAACCTTGTGGTATCGTAGTTCTCGGCCATGCTTTCTTTGTCCACAACACCTTCTGGTCCTTGAACGCTTCACGGATCAAGTGCAATACAATTCAAGAGTCATTTGGCTTTACTGTCTTTACTTTTGTGCTCTGAATTATGTATGTGTGTCCTGTTCCGCTTTGATTGCCTCTGACAATACTTGACTTGATTTTAACGTATCCATTACCACGGCCTTTCAAGTTTCTTGTACTTTGATGCACCGATGCGGAAGAGTGGAAAACAGACTGCCCTTTTGTGTGTGTGTCTGGAGTTAGCACATCATCCAGTTCCTCCTTATTTGAAGAGTTGGCGTGGTTTACAGGGGAATCAGCGGAAGTTAAAGTCTCAAGAAATTTGGATTGAGGCTCATTCTTTCACTTAGGGCGCTTTTACATGGCCCCTAAAATCCGAGGCATAGGGTTCCCAGATGCGGAGCTTAAAATTGTTTTCCCACCAGCTGCGCACTTTAAAAAAAAATTAAGTACGACCACGCCCACCTAAGCGCACCCCAGTGCATTTTAAAAGTACCTGGTCTCCAGAGGTAAAAAAATTTCGGATCCGGATTGTAAAGCAGTGAGTGCCGGGCTGTCCTTGCCTTCTATTCGTTTTTTTTTGCCCCCTGCCCCTTTAAGAGCCTGGAATGCTTCCGGGGCTGCTCCAACTGGCAGAGCGGAGGTGAGCCTGCATTCTTTTCTCCCTTTTTTTCTCCCTCCCCTCACGCAGACAGCAAGAGGAGCAAACCCCCAAGATCTCTGGTCCGAATTTAAGTTGCCAGCGGATCTTAGGGGTCGTGTAAAAGCACCCTTAGAATCCGAAGTAGCGGGGATCCTTACATTTTTAGATAGGAGTCCTCTGCAGTTAGAGTGGTACGAGGGAAAATCAAGTATGGGAGGAAAATGAGGCAATGAAGGCACTCAAGGTGACCTAACAACTCCGACAGAATTAGGGTTGGTGATGAATGGCACTGCTAAAGAAGGAATCTCTCTTCCCTCCTTTAATTCACAAGGTCTACACAATGAGACTCCTCAGTTTGGAATTGGCTGGAATTGAGCCACAAAGGAACTGAAAGGCCGCCTTTTCCGTCCAACAAAGCGAGAGCACTTGGGAAAAAATGGGACAAGGATATTTACATTCCACACCAGTTGCTTTTGGTACCCACGGCCAGCTTGTGAAGGATCTACGCCATTCTTCCTGATCCACCTTAAGTGAGATGAACCGTGTGTGCATTTGCAGACTTGAAGTGTTCCTTCCGCATCATCCTCAAAACAGGCCCTGCCGCTGTCTGAGGCCACTCTACTTGATATTGTGCCTTGGATGAATGCATGATGGCCGTCGTGCCAAAAAAAAAGAGGTCAAGATAACATTTCAGTTGTTTACATGTACAGAAGCATGAACAAGATTTTCTTTCTTCAAGGAGGTTCCCTGTGCAAATCCTCAGCGTTGGTTTTCTGGATTATATCTCACCAGCAGTTTGAGAGAGGCTTCTGTTTCAGGTGGCAGAGTAGAAATAATTCCTTTATGTGCTGCGTCTGTGAGTCAGAGGTATGTGCCCCTTAGGAACGCAGAACGCTTGCCTGATGTTGAGTCCAACTATTATATCCATCTAGCCCAGTGTTGTTGGGTCTAACTGGTGAGCAGGTCTCTTCTGAGGGACAGATAGAGTTTCTCTACTCAGTATTAAGACAGCTTTCTCTGCTGCTTCCTGCATTCTGTTTGGGACAGCTGGTGGCGAAAAGTAGTAAAATTGCAAGACAGTTATCAATGGCTGCATAACAACAACAACAAAACGGACAGTTGCAGCCGATAAAAGATCTGTACGGCATCAGGACTGGAGTCAGTAGACTGCACTGTCTGCAGTCGCCAGACCACACTGGCCGGAGCAGTATTTCTACAGCTTCCATGGCACTTATAGCAATAGCTTTGTGGCCACGTAGACAGCCCATTAACTTAGTCACAGCATGTCTGGTGGGGAAAGCTTTGCTGTCTTATATTTGCAGAAAGTGAAGCGAGGAAATTAGCAAGAGTGTAAAGGCCACCCAATAAATTAATAGCCGCAGTGGGAGACGCAAGGTGTATTCCAAGCCCTAGACAGCCCATTAAAAGGGCTTCTGGCTTGGTTGACCAAAACGTGTCAACTGAGCCATCTGTTTCTTATTGAGGGTTGTTTTTTGACAGGGATTTTCCTGGACAGGAGAGACTTGCAGAAGTGAGATGGTCTTTTGCTCCCCCCCCCCCCGGGGAAAACTCCAGCCTAAAACACCAGACATGGTTTCGTCTTCTGGTGAATTCCAGCAATGCTGATGTGGAGGGGGGGGGTGTCCTTAGAAAATGCCCACAGATGTCTGCACACGTGCACGTATACACACACACACAGAGAGAGAGAGAGAGAGAGAGAGAGAAATGTGCCTTCGTTGCAGGAAGTTCATATTGGGAAGCAGTATCTCCACCAAGGGATTGGTTTGTTCTGGTTTCAAATTGCTTAGAGGGCTTTTTCCCCCTCATAGGAAGTGGCGTTTGAGAGGGGAAAAAATCAACTTTTTAAAACAAACAAACAAACAGACTTACGGGGAATTTCTAGTCAATAGATGGGTTCTATTATTATTTTTACCTCCCAATTTGTTGTACTTCCTTTTCTCGCTATATGGCAAGATAGGGGAAAGAAAGGAAATTCTGGTTGATGATCTTTTATTATTTTGTTCAGATTTTCTTTTTATTTTGGCTCCGAAATAGTAGGGAAACATCTGGTATTGCTAAAGGGAAATCTTGGCTCCCTGTGCTATCTGGATCAGAAGTCACTTCTTTCCAAAGCTACGGTATGAGAGAGTAATGAGCAAACCTTAATTCTCCTTCCTGATAGATTTTATTGTGTTTCCTGACTGTTTCCCCCCTCCCCCTATCTTTTTGTTGGGAGTTTTTGATTCACTTTGGCTGCTTTAGGATGGCTGTTTTTGACTTTGCACTATTTTCTAAGACAAATATACTGGAAAAAAGCTCATCTAAAATGATTATCAGTCAATTTGCCAAATGCTTTGGTTTGGACTTTCCACTGTAGGAGAATTCTTTGGTCTGCAGACTTTTATGACAGCATAAATTCAAACTGTTTTGGTGTCTGTGCCAGATAGTTTAAAAGCTGAGCTAGTGAGGCCTCAGAAAGATTTAATATCTGAAACGAGCCCTCTAATGAACTCCTACTTGCAAAGCTGATTCAGCTTCCAGCCAGTGTCTCCTTGTGTGTGGTTGTGGATCTGGGTTGTGTTAGGAATAAGCTGCCTGTTCTCTGTGTGATTTTGGCTTCCTCTCTGCAGTTCAGAGGTTGCCTCTTGTGTGTATTTTGTGCCCTCTCAAATTGGAACCGAGGTATAGTGACCCAAAGTAATTCAGATGTTTCAAGGAGTGGTTCTACCAGTTCCACTCCCCCAATGGGTTTTCCATGGCCAAGGGGAGGATTTGAACCCTGTTCTCCACAGTTCTAGTCCATCACTCTATCCACTATGCCACACTGGGAAATGTTGTTGAGCTACGCATAAACTACATTAGAACCAACCCGAGTTGATCTCATTATCTTAGCCCGTCAACAGCTTTGCATCAGATTCAACCAAGTGTGATAAAATTAATCATGCCATTGTTTCGGCAACCCTCAAGAATTCTAGGGTTGCAGCAGTGTTTACCTAGACTGGGGTCTGCAGCTGTGGAAGGGGCTTGCCATGGTAATAGTCAAGGCAGATTGGTTGAAATAGAGATAATATTGTAGTCCTTTTACTCCCCATGAGCCTTGTGGTGTGGTGGTTCAGTCCCAGGGAGCTGGCTGGTAGTTGACTCAGCCTTCTAGCCTTCCAAGGTCGGTGAAATGAGTAGACAGCTTGCTCAGGGGTAGGAGCAGTGTTAGCCTGCATAATTAAATTGTAAACTGTCCAGAGAGTGCTTTAAGTGTTAAGGGATGGTATATAAGCAGAACACTTTGCTTTGCTGTAAAAGAAAGCCGTTACCTACCAACCAGCTGTGACATCTAAAAAGTAAACATCTCTCCTCCTTAATAGAGAAGGTATCTGTGATTATTTTGTTACTGTTTCTTTAACCAGGGCATCCATTGTGTAGTTCTCAGTAGACACAGTGGTTCTCAAAACTCACCAAAGCTCTCATTCAGATCCTGGCCGTGAAAGCCTTCGAGAATACATTGAATCCTTTTGCCTCCAGAGATCCTGGACCATAAAGGACTCTAAAATGACTCTTGTAAAGGTCCTTTGACCATATACATTTCAGACACCCCTCAAAGCCATTGTGATAACTTGACGTTGACAGTTCTGCTTTGGACATAACCCTCCGCCCAGCTGCAAAACAGGAAGGCTTTGTAAAAAGACGAAGATACCAAGCACAGTTTGACGAGTCGATGAGTTCCTGTCATGTCTAACTGGCTTTGTGCGTGATGGGGAAATTTGATGGCACCTGGAAGATAGCCTGAAGGCCAGGAGAAGGAGCAGAAGCTGGTTGGCTTGATGAGGCACATCTGTTGGGTGGAGCACAGTAACTCCGGTTCAAGTCATCCAAGAAACCTGAAAATATTTCTTAGGCTTGCTTGGAGCTGGGAGTTTACCACTAGAGGGGCATAGGGAGTGTGATTGACCAGATATTTGCTAAATAAAAGTTTGTCTCTATGTATCTTTCTCCTTTCAAAGGCCATTAAGGTACCTAAGGATGGCGGGAAGGATAATGATGATAATAATAACTTCTGTAAGTAAGCTGAAATATGAAAAAGTTTTTAAAAAGCGGTGTGGGTGTGTCTTGTAGGCTATGGCAGTAACTTTAAGAACAGATACGGTAGGGAGTAAAATGTCGAAAGATCGTATTCAAAGGAATTTTTTGATGGTGAAATTGCACACAAACCTGGGATTCTTTATTGCAGCTTTCCTGGCCCTTTTGAGAGACTAATACAGAGCTTTGTGTTGTCTTTGGAACTGCAGAAATGAAAGATAAAAGGAAATTTTCATAGGTAATCTTTGAGGTTGGTAGGAATCCGTATGGCTACTGCTACTACTTATTACATTGCAGAGTTCTGTTTGCAAAATTGGACCTCCTCATCTTGTTTCTTGTGCTTCCAAGACTGATCTCTCTCTCTCTCTGTCTCTGTTTGTCTGTCTGTCTGTCTGTCTCTCTCTCTCTCTCTCTCTCTCTCTCTCACACACACACACACACAGAGAGAGAGAGAGAGAGAGAGAGAGAGAGAGAGAGAGAGAGAGAGAGAGAGAGAGAGAAGCTCTGACATGTACCTGCTATGATTCATGCCTTTGCTTTTGGGGTGGAAGCCTTTGTTGATACTCCTGTGCTGGCTGTACACTGACGTGATACTGATGGGAAATCGAACCTTTCTGATTTGGGAATATATTGCAAGTGCAGCGTGAGGTCTGGGGCAGGAAAGTTTCCTGGTTGTTAGCTAGAAGTGACAAGTCTGAGTGTGCAATTTCGGTTGAGTGAGCCTGTAGGGAAGCCTTGCATTTTAGAATTTATGAAGTACTGCACCATACTTGGATGACCATACCATGGACAGTGCAAAGCCATAGGGGAGAGTTAGAACGGTTAAAACCCATTTTCTCAGAATGAGAAGAGAGGAGGGATGATCCACAGCCCAGCAGGTGTTCTTAAATTGCAGAACCACCTGAGCAATATCAGACTGAAGAGATAGGCAAGCATGGGCACCCTTGCCTCCATGGGAGGTGGTGTTCATCGTGGAGGAGGTTGAGAAAATTGCTTTATTAAATTAGGCTTAACGTTGCTCATCTGGTACAGTGGGAAACTTCTCATCTTGATGATTCTTGATGTTCTCTTGTTTTTCTGAGTTCAAGTGTTTAGTGAAATGAAACATCAGTTGGATGGAAGCCCCTTTTAGGTGCCACAAATGGTCACGGGGGCACCTCTCTGACGAACCTGTTTTTATTTCCCATAAGAGAGTGCGCTTAGGCTGACAAAAGCTTGTAAAAAAAGGAGAGCCAGTACGTCCGGCAGGTGCTACCTGGCTCTTTCTGGCAGAAATCAGCACACCAGACCAAGGCGCAGTGCCTTTCCTTCCCCGTGTGGTAGCTCCCGAGACTCAAGAATGCCGACTCAGGGATTTGCACGGATTTGTGCCTTAGCCGAGAGCAAACTAGGCAGGACGTACAGGCCTCTTGGCTGGCTGACAAGGGAGGCTTCTTCTTCTTCTTCTTCTTCTTTTTGGCGCCTGTCCTTCTCCAGACGGAGGAGCAGCTGCCGCCTGCGTCTTGCCAGTAGGTGCGGCTTGGGATGTGCCCAGTGTTTATGGGGATGGAAGGGAGGATGGATCTTCACCGTGGGTCCTTCTGATGCAGGAGGAGTAGTTTTCTGTCTGCTCCTGGCTTCTGGTTTTGGTGCAAATTGCCTGCCAGGGCTGTTTTGCGGGCCGATTTTTTCTCTCCCCCCCCCGGTGTTTTGCTATCATCATAATCATCATCGTCGTCGTCGTCGTCGTCATCATCATCATCATCTTTTTTTTCAATCTCCACCTCTCCTAGACTTGGCCAAGCCTTTGATCAGTGACCTGAGAGAGCCAGAAGGGCCTCCGATGCAGCCCTCCCCGGGGAACCCGCTGGTGCTTTCCCACACCCTGCCAGAGCTGTTGAGCAAGGACACGGTGCAGGTGGAGCTGATCCCGGAGAAGAAAGGGCTCTTTCTCAAACATGTGGAGTACGAAGTCTCCAGCAAGGTAATGCCGCTCAGCGGTGGGCCATGGGGGTGGGAACCCTCTCCATGCACGGACGCGATGTAGGGCTGGGGACTCTCTCGGTGGTTTCCTTGCGGGAGTGTTCTCTTGTCTCTCCAGATCAGGGTGTCTACAGGGAACGGGCCCTTGCAATTCTAAGCCAAAGCCCTCCTTCCTCCCTTTTAGGGCCGTGCAGTCTTGTGCCGCAGAGAGCAGGCTTTTGGAAGGAGGATTCCCTTTTGCTGGTGAGAGAGGGGTGGGCTTCTAGCAAAGTGTAAAGCCCAGTGTTCTGCTTATAGACCCCCCCCAATAGTGCTTAAAACATCCTCTGGGCAGTTTACAGTTTATTTATGTAGGCTACCCATCCCCCCCCAGCAAGCTGGGTACTCCTTTTACCGACCTCGGAAGGATGGAAGGCTGAGTGAACCTTAAGCCTGCCAACTGGGACTGAACCCCAGGTGATGAGCACAGTTATAGCCGCAGTCCAGCAGTTTAAACCCTGCACAACAAGTCTTACATAAGGCCGTGTCTTTCCTTCTCATTCTTCTAAAATAAGTTTTTTTTCTTTAGAAAGAAGGGTCAGGGTTTCTCAGACACCTTACATGCAGTAACTTGACTTCTTTCTGCATGTGTGGGAGAGTAACAGGTAGCGTGTACCAACAAATAGGGCGTTTTATAAAAGTAAAGATAAACAAGTAGATAAATACCAGATTTAGGAAATTAAATCTAATCTTAAAATTGTAGCGTTGAAGCATAAATGCTAAGTACCTCTCACCTAATTGCTGCACTGATATTGCACACACACACACACACACACACACACACACACACACACACAC
>JAHTLZ010000054.1:12286681-12304123 GCA_023846285.1 Phrynocephalus versicolor
TATCTATCTATCTATCTATCTATCTATCTATCTATCTATCTATCTATAATATCGAATAAAACAGCTCAACAAAGAAGTCGATAAATCAACAGCAAGACGGCAAAAAAAAAAAAAACCCTAATCCAGGTCGCCAAATGCCTCCCTAAACAGCAAGGTTTTAAATGTGTATTAATACTGATCTTAGCTACCATTTTCATGTAATGCATGTTTAATTATTTTAAAAATAACAGTGGACCCTCATATAACAAGGGGTTTGTTTAACAGAAAATCCACATAAAGGAAAAAATTTCCGGAGCTAGGGGGAACTTGCTTAACAGAATCGCCTATGGGGCGAATCCATACAACAGAAAAAAGCGGTCGTGATTAGGGATTAATCTGTTTTCAATGCATTTGAAAATTTGTACAAAGGAAAATTTGCTTAACAGAATTTCATTTGGAATGAATTAATTCCTTTATACAAGGTACCACTGTACTGTATACTTCCTGTTTTTTTGTTTTTTTTAATTTATTTATTTGCTTTTGAAGACTGCTTTGGGTTATGTAATCTAAATCAGGTCCTTTTGGGCAGAGAGGCAGGGCAGAAATACTTTAGATGAATAAATAAATTGCCCTCTTGAGTGCCCCGCTAAGGACTTTTCTTTCTTAGCAAGAGAATGCGATCTTGACGATGGAGCTGCGGAATTACTTCTCTCTGTACTGTCTGCACCAAGAAACTCAGCTGGTCCACATCTACCTTCCCCTCACGTCTCACATCTTGGGGGCTTTTGTGAATTCCCAGATTCAGGGCCATAAGGAGGTAAGTGCCTGTTGAGGTGATATCCTGGGCGTCATGGCGGCTCCCTTTCTTTCCCTCCACACTGCTTTTCTAAAGGATTGTTTTCCTGAGCTTACCCCCTCCTCTCAGCCTCGGTTATGGCAGATATTCCATCTTGGCCAATATTGACTCATTTGATGATCAGGCGGGACAAGATGTTCTGGCGTGGCGTTAGTTCTCTCTCCTGTTTGGCATTTTTGCTTGCTGTTCATCCCTGATATTCTTCAAGGTAATGCAGGGCATGAGTAAAGTGAATAGAGGGACGCTGTCCTCCCTCTCACAAAATACCAGAACTAGGGGACAACCACTTAAACTGAGGACTGGGAAAGTGAGAACAGACAAAAGAAAATACTGTTTCACCCAGCGCATTGTTAGTCTGTGGAACTCCCTGCCACAGGATGTGGTGATGGCATCTGGCCTGGATGCCTTCAAAAGAGAATTGGACAGATTCCTGGAGGAAAACTCCATCCCAGGTGACAAACCATGATGGAGATGTGTAATCTCCAGGCTTAAAACCAGGGTACTTCAAGGTCCAGATGCAGGGGAGTGGGATCAGGAGATAGAGATCTAGTCTGGTGCGCTCCCAGAGGCATCTGGTGGGGCCACTGTGAAATACAGGAAGCTGGACTGGATGGGCCTGTGGCCTGATCCAGCAGGGCTGTTCTTATGTTCTTATGTTCTTTGTTCTTAATCTCATTCCCTTCCCTTCCAATTCCCCACCTTGCCTCCTCCATCCCAACCGTTAGTCAGGTTGCACTATCTGAGCTTACTTAGCACATTTAGTCTTTACTGGACTGATTCAGGGATAACCCCTGGCTTTTCCCTCTCTACTAAATACTATTTCTGCAAACCCTCGGGTTCCCCTTTCCTGCCTGGTTTGGCCATTTTGATGAAGGAGCTGGACCTCCTTGTCCTGCACTTGTGACGTTGTCTCTCTGCGCATTTTTGCTTGTGCCTATAGGTGCGCTTGAAACTGACAACAAACCCTTCCAAACTGAGTAATTAAAACACAATCGGCTGCCCGGAGGAAGTGTTTGCAGGGAAAACATGGGCCGGCTTTTAGAACTTTTCATTCGGCAGACGCCTGGCTTCCTTCCAGGGTTGTTGCTTCTCAGTCGTTGGTTCCTTGGTGGTTCTCCCTCAAGGATTGCGCAACCTGGCAGATGTGACAGATCCCAACATTTTCTTCTCTCCCTCCTCTAGATGAGCCGAGTCTGGAGTGAACTGAAACCCAAACTCAGCTGCCTCTTCGGGGGACCCGGCAACATGCAGACGCCGACGCCGTTGCCGCCAGAGGAGGGAAACTTCTTTTCTAGTTAATGCTTTAGGACTCAGGGAGGCGGGTGCTGAGTGGGGAACTTGCCGGGGTGCAGCATATACAGCAGCGGAGGGCTTCTCTCTCTTTCACTCCTCTTCTTGCCTTCTTGGAAATGTGACCGTACAAAGCGCAAGAGGATCTCTCGACTTTTAAATTATTTTAGTCTCCCGGCTAGAGGATGGAGATCATTTTTCCCCCCAGTCCCAGAACCTTCTTGGTGATGCACAGCAGAGGGCTAGGAATTTTCTGTGAGCCAGCCTGACTACAAACCAGGGATTGGTGGGAGCCGTGGGTGTGTCTTGGGGAAGGTTACATGTTACCTTACCCTGATATGCTCGTTAATTGAACTTGGCCCACGTCTAAGGATTGGTCTAGGCAAACTCAATTCTCTCAAGTTAATGTTGTTCACAGGATCTCTTTCGTCCCCGCCCCCCTCTCTTTGTGTGTGTGTGTGTGTGTGTGTGTGTGTGTGTGTGTGTGTGTGTTCAGGAGGGACTTGAGTTCCATTGTAGAGACCTGCAGGTGGCAGTGATGATGGGAATCATTTCCAGATGGAGCAGACAATAATGGAAGAGCCGGACATGTAACGGACCCGGTCAAAGGCAGATTTGAAGATATGGCTCACTTTAAGCATTCCTGCTTATGCCGTTGGCTTTGCCTTCAGGGAGGTTTCCCCAGCCTCCACCTCTATTGAGCTATAAGGCCACTGTTTATGGGCTCTGCAGCCATTGCAAATGGAGGATGTTAGACTGAAAGATGCTAACTTTAGGGGAAGGGTGCAGGGACCTGGGGCAGGTCTGGCCCCAAGTGGCATCGGGCATGTTTGGAGATTCATATCAGGAGGCAGGAACTTCTGTGTAATTAAAAGATACCACGACATCACATTGTCAATGGAAGTTTCGACCCTTCATTATCTCCCTGCTAAAGTGGCACTCCTGAAAAACTATTTGCAGATTTGGGGCCAAGGATAGCAAGACGTTTTCTACATGAACAGCTTATCTGGTAGAAAAGTGTTGCACATTTCTATCCCTGTTATGCACACACCAGTGTGCAAGAACCAGGAGGCCGTGGCATAACATGGTGAGAAACATAACAATAAGCAATATTGTGAAAATATAAGGTGTGTTATGTGTTAAGGATCATCTTGGAAGGCAAAATGCATGTAGAAAACATCCCATGTTTC
The DNA here is from genome assembly GCA_023846285.1 of Phrynocephalus versicolor. NCBI lineage: Eukaryota > Metazoa > Chordata > Lepidosauria > Squamata > Agamidae > Phrynocephalus > Phrynocephalus versicolor. Next base: position 12,289,997 of record JAHTLZ010000054.1, read on the forward strand.
TAAAAAAAAGGACCATTCAAGTCTGAAAAGAATCTGTCTTCCCCGCAGATGCATTATGTTGGCAGAAATTGGCTCAGTAACCACTCCGTCAAAAGGTCTTCAGAGCCGATTGTTTGTTTGTACTTGGGACTTGAAATCAGTGCTAGTGGCATAACTGAGATACTCTTAATAAAAGCACAACATTCCAGTATGTTTTTCTACTGGGGGGGAAATCAGGAAAAGAACAGTCTATTTGGAATATAGTCTCTTACGGGGGAGTCAGTTTTAAAATTAAGAGTGTGTTTAAAACGTTTCTTTGAGCAAATACTTTATGTTGCCCATTTTAGTATTTGCTGTTTAATTTAAAACAAACAAAACATCAGCCCTATCATGAAATGCTATTACTGTCGCATTTTGCTCTCTTCCAAAAAAGTGGGGGATAGAGAGAGAGAGAGAGAGAGAGAGAGAGAGAGAGAGAGAGAGAGAGAGTATGACATCCTGAGATGGATTTTGAAACAGGCATCTTATTGTTTATGCTTTTCATTGGTGCACACTTTATATGTTTTAGGATGCACCTTTTCCTCTATTCGGCTTATTTTAATCCCTTTTTAGATATTTTCCCCCTCTTTGTACACCTGGCTATACAGAAATACCAGTAAGCAGTTGCCACCTGTTATTCTCAGTATACAGGGGGTTCTTCTACCCAGAGGTTTGGTAAGCAGTGTGTTCGAGGCAGTCGAGAAAGACACACAGAAAGTACACGAGGTGCCTTATTTCCTTCCTTCCTTCCTTCCCTTTCTGCGGAGAGGCTGCCTTTCCAAAGAGGCCCACTTAAAGGATGACTGCCGTGTTGTCCTGACCGTTGGCAGGGAGCTGCATCCTTTTGGGGAGGCCCCAGCGTGGAATGTCATGAGCGCTGCTTTATTGGCAGTCCCGATGAGGCTCCTCCGGAGACAGGGATGATCGTGTATGTGTGTGCGTTGTCTGTCTTGTTGTGCAAAAATCTCGTGTCTCATTGGAGCTGTTGCCGCTGTTTCAATCCGGAAGCTAGGTTGGAGGTGATCCAAAGATGTTTATTTAAAAGGATCTCTTGGTCCCCGGCGTTGAGCTTATGAAAAAGGGAGTGGGTTGAGGTGGGGGCAGGGGCAGTGCTGTGCGTTTGTAACAGGAGGGAAGCCGGATGTCAGCAGAGGTACTGCCTGCACATCTTCAGGCTACATTCCTTTTATTGTTTTTCCCTGTTGGGGCAAAGAACAAACGCAAGGTCAAGTTAAATGTGAACCTGGTGCTTTGTAAACATAAAATAAAAAAAATCAAAATTTTAATAGAAGACGCAAGATCAAAGAATGGAACAATGTGGGATTGGTCTGCATCTAGCACCATCATGCATGTTACAAAGTTGGGCTCTTGCTGCAGGGGAGGAATCAACTTTTTAGAAATGTTTTGCCGACCGCAATGGACTTAGAGCGAACCTCTCCATCTGTAGAGGACCAAATCGGCTGCTCAGGCTGGCCTTTGGGCTTTCTCTCTGTGGGCTTCAGGAAGGGCCACCCAGTGTCTCAGTTGGGAGGCCCAAGCAGTATACTTTTCTTTGCAAGGGATACTTTGCTGTCTTTTTTTGGTATGCTAGTTACATTTTTTTTATTTTTTACAGTGGACATAATAAGTTTTCATATTTTTTATTTTTTTCCATTAGAGCAGTGATGATGTGATTTTGTTCTTAAAGAAAGGAAATGCCCTTCAGATAAGTGAATTCTCTGGTTCCTTAGTTAGGCAGGGCTGTGATGTGTTCAAGAAATCTGGCCCACCCACCCCCTGCGAAAAACAGGTTCATCTGCTCAACCAAACCTGAGCTAGGCAGTTACTGTATGTATCATTGTAAGAGTCCAAAGAAGGCAGAGCTGTGGGTGTTACGGCGTTGGTGATGTGGATTTGTGCGTCTAGGGGAGCAACGCTGCAAAAGGCATAGTGCAGTGGTGGCAACCCTTCAGCACTCCAGATGTTTTGGACCACAACTCCCAGAATTCTGAGCCTAGATTGCCAATGACAACGGACAGTGGGAGTTGTGGTCCAAAACATCTGGTGCGCCAAAGGTTCGCCACTACTGGCATAATGTGATCCACCGACTCATCTCCCTAAACCCTCGCATTTTACAATTGGTGGCAGCATGGCTGATCCATATGTGCAACAGTGCAAGTGGCTGCATAAGGGCGGAAGATGGGCAAAGCAACTTGACCAGGGCCAAGGGCCTTTCCTTCCATGGGCCGGGCATGCTCACGTTTTGGTGGCTCGGTGGAGTAACAAACAGTAGATGGCTGGCGACTTACAGAGTTAGTGACTAAGCCAGTCTTAGGGCCATGGTGATGTTTTCAGATTGTTGACCTGTCGCACCACGTGGAGTCTGGCGCCTGGCATGTGGCCTGGCACCCACTTCGCCCAGGGTACCTCTAAGTGCGCTAGCTTGTTTCTCCCAAATGGGTGATGCTTTCTCAGTGGAACTGCTGGCATTGAGAAGAACAGGCGGAATGATTTGGTAATCAGCTTGAAAAACCAGTCAAAGTGATGGTGAAACACAGCTGATCCAAGCTGCTGATGTTGCCATCTACATGAAGGCTTTGTCCCTTATGCTACAGTAGAACTGAAGTGGCTTAAAGGGCAGGTCGACTGAATTCTAAAGCACACATGTGTCTCCTAGCCTATAATCCTATGCCCAAGTCCCTTCTGGGCTCGAGAACTTGCTTCCAAATGAACGACCTGGGCTTTGAGACGGTGCTGGCATGCGTTATCTAAAGGAAATCTGCGGAGCTCAGTTGTTCGTGCGTACAAGATTGCAACATTGCCCACACAAATGGGATCATTCCTTATACAGGTTTGAAAATCAAGTTATATGCCTTTGTGTTTTCCTTCAGGCTTGCCTAGTTTAAGCAAGGAGGGTGGTTGCAATATTAGCAGACTTGGTTCCTTGTATTCTCGAAGGCTTTCACGGCCGGGATCTGATAGTTGTTGTGAGTTTTTCGGGCTGTTTGGCCGTGTTCTGGAAGTTTTTCTTCCTGACGTTTCGCCAGACTGGCTGGCATCTTCAGAATGCCTGAAGGGAGGGGGAAAATTGCAATCTACTCGGGGAGCAGCTTTGGTTTTGTTCCCGTTGTTTTGAGGAACTGTGCAGCAGGGAGAAGGTGATATCTTAATGGCAAAAGGAGATCTCTGGATGTTATGTAGAAGAATGGGAAACTCCCCCCCCCAAAAAAAGCCCCCCAACGTCTCGTTTCTTCGGTCAGCAAGAAAAAAACAAAAACCTTTTTTGAGATTTTTATCAGAGTTTGAAAAACAATGTCTTTTTGGACATTGACTCCAAAATCCTTCTGGCTTTGCTAGCTGGAAGATTCCTGGAAATCTGCCCACTTTGCAAAAAAATAAATAAAACAAAATTAAAATAGTGTTCTTTTTTTTTTAAGTGAAGCACTTTATTAAACTGCAGGAATCACAGGATGTCTTACTATGGCTTGTAGACTAAAATGTTTACAGATTTTGACATTCCAAAAAATAAATAAATCTCAAATGTTACAAAAATATATATTTGTAAGGTATATATATAAAGCTTGTATATATATATATATATAAAGTAACATTCTTCAGTTGCATGTGTCTTATTTTGTGAATGTTGTATCTATGAATGGCAGAATTCATACTGGTTGGTCTACCACATTTTCAAGTATTTCTAATTACTGTTTGGGATACTCCAAAATTGCCCACCTTTCCACAAGGACATCTGCTGATCAGGCTGAGCTGTAGATGACAGAAGAGAGATAGTCAGTTCCTTGGCTAACCCAGAGTCTTGAGAAGACTGTTCAACTCAAGGGCCTCCAAGTGAAAGATACTCAGGTGGCCTTGAGGAACTTCATGGTGCAGCAGTTAAACAGCTGTAGAAAGGTTCCCTCTGCACTTGTGTGCTAGTCATGCCAGACTCTAGGGGTGGTGCTCATCTCCGTTTTCAAGCCAAAGAGCCAGTGTTGTGCTAGTCCGTGGCCATGTGGCCAGCATGGCTGTGTGGAACACCATTTACCTTCCCGCTTTTTACGGCGGTACCTGTTTACCTGCTTGCACTAACATGCTTTTGAACTGCTAGGTTGACAGGGGCTGGGGTTAACAGTGGGAGCTCAACTCCGTTGTGTGGCACCTGGGATTCGAACCGCCAAGCTGCCGACTTTGGAGCCGACCGTTTCAGCGCTCTAGCCCCCTGAACCACCACACCCGTTATACAGCTGTACTGCAACTATAGCTGGCTCATGGTTGACTCAGCCTTCCATTCTGAGGTTGGTAAAATGTGTACCCAGCTTGCCGGAGGGGGTCAATGTGTAGCCTGCATCATTGCAAACCGCCCAGAGAGTTTTTTAAGCATGATGAGGTTGGTATAAGGAGAACACTTCGCTTTGCTTTGTGAACAAAGTGGAATCAAAAGAGTCAAGACCTGTTGCAGAAAATCTCAGCTGGGAAGGAGCAAGCCAAAGTATTCACAGCACGTTATGCACACATGGGATGAAAAGAGTTTCTTTTATTCTACAAGGCATCAGATGGCAAGTGTTTTCTGTCCACCAACCGCTAGTTACAGGATTGCTTTCTTTTTCTGCAGGGCTGCTGCCCAGGATGACTTGTCATTCTGTCTCAGTGCTTGTCTCTTTCCCCAATGTGGGTTAGAACTCACGGGCAGGCTCGCTCTCGGACTATCCTTAGAGCTCCTCCACCTCTTTGAGGGTGTATTCTAAGATCGTGTCCTGTCCCTGGAACTTGAAGTAACCAAGGAACAACTTCTTCTGCAGCAGAAGGGGGAACCAGTAGAGGTCATCTGGCCACATGTTCTTGAAGGGGACCTGGTCCAGTTCAAACCACTGAGGACGCATTTCTAAAAGGGATGGGCCAAGAGAAAGACAACATGATGAGAAATGACCACTGTCATTTCCTAAGCAGGGTCTACATACACCCTTCCCTTCCCCTCTTTCTCACCTCGTGGAGCAATGGTTCAACTGCTGTGCTGCAGCTGTAACTGCTCACTACTTAGGGTTCAATCCCAAGTAGCAGGCTCAGGGTTCACCCACTCTTCCATCCTTCCAAGGTCTGTAGAATGAGTGCCCAGCTTGCAGGGTGCGGGGGGGGGGGGATGTGTAGCCTGCATTATTACTTGTAAACTGCCCAGGGAGTGCTTTAATTGCAATGGGGTGGTATATAAGCAGCGTATGTTACTCCTCCCATAAATTCATCTGGCCAGTTTTTGGGTACACTTAATTTGCCAATGTGGGCCACTCTCCCTGTATTGGAGGCAGTGAGCTGTAGGCCGGGAAAGCATACACCAAATAAAATTTGGTTAATGTGCCATAGATTTTTTTTAGTGGTTCCTCTTTCCCTCTCAAACAGCCAATTGAAGTAGATGTCTGTTGCAGAAGGCTCACACCTCCTAGTCCAGTGCTGGCGAACCTATGGCAAGGGTGCTAAAGGTGGCATTCAGAGCCCTTTCTGCGGGCACTCGATATTGCCCCTTCACAGCCACCTGTATTCAGGTTAAATGGCTCTATTGGCACTTTGTGAAAAATTATTGGGTTTTGAATTGCAGTATGGGCACTCAGTCTCTAAAAGGTTCGCCATCGCCGTCCTAGTGTGTCTGAAGTTTTACATTGAGTTGCTAAAAGTGTATGTGCTGTTTTTAATGCCACACCACAGCCTGGTGCTTAGCACTTCTGATTCAGATAACACAGACTTGAACAGGAAGACCAGACTCCCTCATCATTCTGAGTGAAGGCAGCCTTTTGCAGGCCCAGTGAATGGAAGGAGTCTCTGGAGAAACATCTCAAAGAGAAGAGAGAAAGGGCAAGCCTTCTCTGCGTCCCTGCTTACCTTCACTCTCTGTGGGCTCTCCTTGGAAACTGTCCGCCCGGAAGATATGGACTTCCAGCAGCTCCGTGTCTCCCACAAACTCAAAAGTGATCTGGCCCGCCTTGTGCAAAGCGTCCACCGTCAGTCCACACTCTTCTTGTAGCTCCCTGTCCATAATGAGCACAGCGAATGGGAGAAGATTGAATGGGCTTATTGCCCCAGAAGTTAAGCAGCAGAGAAATTAAAACAAACAATTGTCTCACTTCTTTGTACAAAACTTAGGGGGTTTCTGAAGCCAGTTGTACCAGAGCACCCTGAGCGTGCCGATTTGTCTGGTTTAAGAAGGTAAACAGTATTGGACCAAGTTAGTTTTTGGATAGAAGAACGTCAGGAAACAGAAGATAAATAATGTACCAAATAAATAATGTACTGGGTAGGAGCCTTAACTCATAATATGCCACCCTTGGTTGAATCTAGAGCAATGGTTCTCAACCTGTGGGTCCTCAGATGTTTCAGGACTGCAACTCCCAGAAATCCTGGCCAGCTCAGCTAGAGATGAAGACTTCTGGGAGCTGCAGTCCAGGAACATCTGAGAACCACTGATCTAGAGCATCTCAGAGTTAGGAAAGAATCTTGCTGGAATCCCTGGGCAGCTACTGCTGCCAGTATTGTGCTAGATAGACCAAGGCTCTCATTCATTATAAGGCACTTTCCTATGTTCCTGTTATCTGATCTGTCATGGTGTACAACAGGGATCGGAGTTTGTCTCTTCTCTATCCTTCTGTGCCTTTGTGTTGCTTGTCCTGCATTACATACTGTTTTTAATGTGGTTCTTTTCATCTCTGATGCTGCCAGATGGGGCCTGTGAAACCAACCCATTATTCTTCCAACCTCAGAAACAACTGCTAATACTGTAGACTTAAATGCTGTGGATGTTTATTGGATGCCATTAATTACGCCTGTCTTTCTTATGAGAAATGTCTGCAGTTAGAATAAGTATGGCAGTCATTTGTCATTAAGGATAATGGAAACACAGAGTAGGGTTCCGGTATCTTTGTGACACCTCCGATAATTGCTCCTTAGATATAATGGTTGGGTTATTTATATACAGCAGTCTTCTGGAACACACACAAAGAAAGGGTTGTTCCTCGGCAGTGGAACCTAAAGCTTCCTGTTGCAAGTCTGCTCTAGTTTGACAGCCGAAGAAGAGGGCACAGTAATTCCAGCAAGGCATTTTGAATGCCCATGCATGGATCGATTTCCTGTATAGCAGAAATACAGGAAAGGGTTTTTTTTAAATGACACTGAGAGATGGTGCAAGATCAAAGCAACCTTTGGATAAATGCACAGTGCCCGCCTGTGGGGATTTGTAGGAATTTGTGCCAAGACACAGAGTTTTCTACTCTCCTCCGTGCAAGATCACAATAATCTCAGTTAAGACAATTATAGCCCATCTCCTAAGGAAGTTCATGAGTTAGATTGGAATATGGTGCTCTAACATCTAAACTGTCATCAAAATTATTTTAAAGGTAAGCATAGTGATGTGGAATCAAGGGGAGACAGCTATATATACCAAGGTAGCAGCAAACTCATAGATAGCATGTATTGCCCTTGATTCCTTTTCCTTCCTGGCCCACTGCTGCCAGCCCAAGTTGACGGGTCCCTTGCTAGATAAGGAAAGAGGTGAATAAATGAGTTTAGGTATATATGGAAAGAGTGATAAGTGTAGTAACCGCTGGCAGTCCATAGTCCAAATAAGGGATGTCCTTTACTGTCCCATTTTGGGGTAAATTGCTCCATGGCTTGGAACTTGGGGTGTCCCAGTGTGCAGCTGTCCTCTATAAATGTTGGTATATATGAAAGTATGTGGGGTGTTTTTAAGGGGCATGGTGGCTCAGCCGACTAAGGCTCCAAAAACTTGGTTGCAAAGTCGGTAGCTCAGCAATTCAAATCCCAGGTGCCATGCAGCAGAGTGAGTTCCCGCTGATAACCCCAGCTCCTGCCAACCACAGGCTCCTCGACATCCCATATAAAATACTCATTATCAAATGCTCAGAAAAGTACCACAGCTTTAAACAGATTCTTTTTTTCTAATGGTGGACGACATGTTCCCTCAGCAGTACAAGTCTTCAAGGGCAAGGTGATCTCACAGTTGCTGTATGGCTCCCTAATATTTGCATATGCAAATATACATTCCTTTGAATCTTTCCAGACCAAATTTTTGAGATCAATCCTGGGTGTGCCTCCTTGCACCCCTAACACAGCCCTACGCCTGGAGACTGGATTAGTTTCCATTAGAGCACGGGTAAAAGCCCTTGATTAATTACTGGCTCAAACTTATGCTTCTTCCAGTCGGTCTGGCTCCCCTGACCCTCCTAGACACCTTCCAGTCAGATTGGAAATCTTTTGTAGTTAAAGAAACGCAACGGATAGGTCTCTCTATTAACGTCCTTATAGCGATGGGCTACATCAATGCCAAAGTGACCATCAAGCATAGGATATGGGATATAGATTTCCAGGTTTTTTGTACTTGGTTAATAACCGCAAACAATCATCATCATCATCATCAACAACCTAGCAGTTCGAAAGCATGTAAATGCAAATAGATAAATAGGTACTGCCTAAAAAGTGAGAAGGTAAAACAGTGTTTCCTTGCAGTCATGCCAGCCACGTGGCCTTGCACAACACTGGCTCTTCGGCTTGAATACGGAGATGAGCACTGTCCCTAGAGTCGGACACTACTAGCACACATGTGCGGGTGTTTATTAGCAATAAATCTTTCTGTGTAAGTAAAAAGCAGCACCCGTAAAACGTGTAAAATTTACTGCCTACTACCTATACAACAAAGATCTATCATGTCCTGTTTGCACAAGGAAGTTGGTCTCCAGATTGTTAGGTTCATACCTTCTAGCTGCCTGCTCAATGGTTTCCCCTGGTTGCACCTTCCCTCCAAATCCATTCCAGAGACCGACGCCGAAGCCACGCTTCTTCATTCCCAGCAGGACGCGCTGTGGCTGCACCACGAGAACCAGAGTCAACAGCTTGGTGGTCAGCATGCTTCACGCTGAGTGTGAAAGGGAGAGGACGTCAATGGTCAAGTCATTTTCTCAGAACAAATAACAGCCAGCAGGCGGGCAAAAGAGCATTGGGTTGAACAGCAGCTGCACGGGCAGTTGCTCCCCAGACTGAGTTACGAATAAAAATATTGTTCTCAAGAAACAAGACAGGAAAACGAAAACACATTAGGCTACACATACACAAGGTGTATCGATCCACACCCACACTTATTTCTAAAATATTGCATTTCTGTTGTCCATTCTGCAGCACCCCCAACGCCCCACAGAAAACAAAACAAAACCCAAACCCATAGAACATCATGATTATAGGGAGACAATGCTAGTCCCTATGTTCCTATCATTTCTAGAGGACTGGGTGCACACAAGTAGGCATGGCGAATTATAGAGGTCTGCTTATTGGGGGGGGACTTGCATTGCACTCCGCGGGGCTTGCTTCTAAAGCCACCATGCAAAGATCTGGCAAGCAAGTTGATTGAATAGACACAATAATTTTAGGACTACAGAGGTGGGAGGGAAGCAGTGATGCTGCATGCGCACGTTTCTTAGAATTTAGAGGCCACTTCCCATGCCTGTAGTGATCGTGCCTTCATGTACTAGCCCCTCTTATTTCAACAGGGCTTTATTTCTAATTCCAGGCCACCTTCTTTCCCCTGTCCTTTCCCGCTTTCCCCATCCTTTCCTCTTACAACCTTACCGCTAAAAAAAAAAAGATGCGAAATGGAGAGAAGCGTCCCCATCCGGCCCTCCCAAGAACAAGGCGGGAAGCGAAACCGTTGGCCCGATCAAGACGGGAGGAGTGGAGCTATTCAGGGCGGCCCTTGGCGAACCCGGCAACGAGGGAGGGAAATAAATAAATAAATCCTTGCTTGTTTTTTTTTAAGCCTTCCGTTCCGCCTTGGCTCTGGCGCGGAACTCGGGGCGCGGAACTCTTGTTTCTCGTGGGAAACTTAAGGCGACGCACCGAGTGCGCCGCTGAAAACGGTCCCCCTTCGGTGGGAAACCCGGATCGCATTCGGCTGAGAGATGAGCTGGTGAGTATCTGGCTGCCAACTCCCCCCTCCCCCATCTCTCTCTTCTCTCTCTCTCTCTCTCTCTCTCTCTCTCTCTCTCACACACACACACACACACACACACAGTCTTGTGTACCTGTTGTCCCCGCAAACTACACACCCCCTCCCTTGGAATCCTAATAATGTATGCTTCTCTTGGGGAGCAGCAAACAAGAACCCCGCTGGTGCAGAATTACATTTTACACGCTTTGACAAGGGGTCAAAGAGGTCAAAAGTGAACTATAAAACTGAGGACTCGCCACTAGCTTTCCTCAGACAGACGAAGCTGTTTGGATGAGCAGCGAAACGTTTCAGTCTCTCAAGAAAAAAAGAAGTCCAGTTGCCATGACCCACCCCCCCCCCCCCCCCCCCCGGCGCCCCACCACCCTCATTGCCCCTTCTGCTTGTTTTTTTTGGGGGGGGGGTTGTTGAGTCTGAGGCGAGCCCTGCTGGAGTCCGTCACCTGGGATGCCAAACGTTCAGCTGCTCTTTAATAAATTCCTTAGGGGTGTCTGGTGAGGTGGACTGGAGGCTGCAGAAACTGTTGTCCAATATAACCTGTTGCCCTTGAACTGATGGTTGTAGCCTGGTGGTTAAGATCTCTGGCTTCAGAGCCAGAAACTTGGAGTTCGATTCTCTCTCTCTCCCCCCCCCCCAAACTGGGCCTCCTTGACAGGGGCTGGACTTGGGTGGGAGCCTTCCAGATCTGCAGTTCAGAGGATATTATTACAATATTGTTATTAAGGTGCCACAGAGCTTTTTGATGTTTGAGGTGATGTAAGGAAGGAGGCCCTGCCTTGGGATAACTTGTAAGGAGTCTTGACAGCATAGGAAATACGAACATGTTTGTTTTGGATGACTTTTTGCGGATCGCTCATTAATAGAGCCACCATAAGGCAGAGGTGACTTGATGACATGCAACACCAACAGTAACATATTTTCCTATGCTATAGGTCACTATTAATCACAGGTGGTTCCTCAGTCCATTTCAGGAACACTGCTTTGTATCACAAGCATGTGTGCCAGCAGTGAAACGGGTGTATTGTCTTTCATGACTGTGATTTTTAACCTGTTCTCAACTCCCCCAAGGTTCTAAAAGCATGAGATAGTCTTTTTAAAGAGAGGGAGGATCTGCTGGATTTAGAAGAGGAAACTGGAAAGGCCATGAAATCCAGATAGGCTCAGTTGGATTATAGAACACGGTCTGTAGCAACCTGCATTTCTTATAGGAACTGGAAGTTCCCTAGGCTTTTGCTCCAATGCCGGAGGATCCACACTGAAGGGCCATACCTGGGCAAAACAGGAGCAGACCACCGTTGGCTGGAGCGGCAGTTCAGTGACCCGTATGTGAAGAAAGCCAGACAGCAGGCGTATCGTTGCCGGAGTGCTTTCAAACTGCTGGAAATAGATGACAAACATAGGATACTTCGCCCTGGGCAACATGTGATCGATTGTGGCACAGCCCCTGGTGCCTGGGCTCAAGTTGCAGTCCAGAGAGTAAACGCTGCTGGTTCTGGTGAGTATGTGTAGAACACCCATCTCCTACACCAGTGTCATACAGATTTGTCATATTACAATTTACAACAACAACAACTTTATTGATTAGCCGTTCGGGCCATATCAAGAGCTAAAACCACATAGGTCCAGAAAGATACAAAAAATACAAGTTGTGACTGAACAGTTCACAAAGTTAGGGTGGCCAAAACGAATGTTATCATTCAAGAGTCAGCATCGCCCCTACAGTAAATGCCAATTTGATCAATATAGGAAGATCTTACCCTGGCTGCCTTACATATGAAATTGGCGACGCCATTAACAACATGCACGTTTGAGCTTTGAAGCAAAAAGGCAAGGTGAAAGTTCACATTCCAGTGGGCAATTTTGGCCATCATTTTTTGATAAATAAGACTGTCTGAGGGCTGTATATAGTTCACAATCAAATAAAATATGGGCAATATCCTCTATAGCGGGGGCACTGCAGATACATGTTCTCTTGTGGTAAGGTAGATTATGAAAACGGCCAAATTTATTCATAGATTCCAGTAATTCGAATCTTAATCTTGTATAGGCTCTCCTCAAAGAATAAGGTAAACTAATTGTTAGATACTTCTCACACTTGAATACCAGTTTGTTTTTAGATAGCCAGCTTAGGGCTCTGTTTTTGGATAGGAGCTCCATATCCTGTTGTGCACTGACATCCAGAGCTCTTTGTTTAAAGATAGTTTTGGCCTGTTGACCACTGACAAGTAGGCTCTGGGTTGAGAGCCCAAAATGTGCGATAATGATACCAATTTGTCTGGCCCAGGAATTGGGGATGACGGAGTTAGCTTGTTCAGTTAGACATAGCTTGGGAAGTCTATCAATCCCCATTGACTGGACCTTCAACCAGAAGGAAAAAGCTCTAGATACTGTGAGACTGGAAATAGAAAAAAATCCTGTTTCGGCCCCGACTGCATAAGCAGCTGTATTTTTATCTGTCCCCAAGTATCTTTCTTAAAAAGCTTGTCTGAACTGATTCGAGCAAGGGTGCTTTGTTTAGACCCCAGATTTCTGCTCCATAAACCATCAATGGCACAATTTTGGCCCTAAAAACTTTCAATATTAGTGTAAGAGAACTTGGGCAATTATAACTAATTAATTTGAGAATCTGATTTGCACTTTGCTCTGCCTTCAGGGCAGTTCTTTTAAAATGATTTAGCCAGGTCCCGGTGTGGTTAAAAGTTATTCCTAGATAAGTGAATGAATTGACCTGTTCAATGGGCTCACCATTGATGTACAATTTACATCCTATCCTAGTCTTGTAGGTGTCTGTGGTAACATGGGAATTGTAATCCCCACATATCTGGAGTGCTTTAGGTTGGGAAAGGCTGAGTTGGAAGGGACTTAGACAGATGCATGTTTGCCTTACAGTTTCCGATGCTCGTCTATTAGTTCAGTTGTAAATCTTATGCTTGTTGCTCTGATCTCAAAAGGAAGAGAGAAAAAAGATAAAAGAAAAGAAAAGAAATATGCTCATCTTTTTATTTGAAGAGAAGAGAAAGGTATGTGTCCTTCTTGGACTATTAAAAACTTCACTTGCTTTTTTGGCATTATACTGTCAAGAGGCATTCAAAACTTTAAAAAAATCATGGAGTCAACATTTTAATACAAAAGGCTCTTTCCTTTTAAAAACATTGCTTAAGCCTTAGAGGAAAACAGTGTTTCCATGTGATCGACATAAAATGCTAGGATTCTGGGTATAATGTAGTTCAATGCAGAATAGTAGTTCAATTTCTCTTAACTGAATTACTTATGTGGAATGCTGATAGAGGCACTTGAGGGAAGCTATCATTACTTACTTCTTTTGTTTCCTTGGATGAGTATTGATGTCCACGTATCTTCCTTTTCTAAGAATGAAAATAGTTGCATACCAAGTGTTTGTTGTGCTGAATATTAATTGGAGTGACCTCCTGAGATTTATCTGCTTACATGTTTGTTTTTAAATTTAATTTAATAGCATCCTGTTACTATGACCTTATTCTGTACCACCATCCCCGTGTATAAAAGTGCCCTTGTAGTCAAATTTGCAATTCACTGTAGTTACTGTGATGTTTATCTCTTTCACATTTTTATAACAGTAGCATCCCACTTCTCGCAGACAGAGGTGTGTATGTGTGTTTTTTCTATCAGAGGCCTTAGTAAGTTGCCTCTATATGTCATAAGGTTAGAAATTAAATTCATCAGTAAGGTGGCAAGTTCATAGCATTAATGGTCTTCCCAGAAATTTCATCACCTCATTAAGCATGGCCAGGATTATAGTCTTTTTAATTATTTTGCATAAGCAGACTTTTCCATTCAATTGATTGGGCTCTTTTCTTTTTCTTTCTTTCTTTCTTTTTTTGGCATTATCCCCCACGAACAAAGGTGGGGTTAAAATTTGGTTGACCAGATCCAGAACTATATCCTCTCCGTATCTGATTGTTATTTGATGATCTGATCCTCCTGGCTGGCTCGCCAAAAGTGTGACCTGGTGGCTCATCATGAAAAGATTCAGTAATTCATTTATGCCAGGAAAAAAAGTGCTCCAAGAGCAGAAAGTATTGCTATTGCTGTCTGGCTCTGGTGGGGCTTGATTACAATGCGGGAAAGGGATCCATGAAGATGACTCCTGAAATATT
>JAHTLZ010000054.1:12304133-12334205 GCA_023846285.1 Phrynocephalus versicolor
TCTATCTATCTATCTATCTATCTATCTATCTATCTATCTATCTATCTGTAGTCAAGTTTTGGTAGTTCTGTCAGCGAAGAATGCTGGAGGCACTATATGTTTTTGTTAAAATATATTTGTTTACAAGTCCATAAAAAGAAAAACAAATAAGAGTAATGCCTATGAATACTTTATCAGAGAAGTACTTTGAGAGCAAAGTAAGGCTTTTCCTGTCAACAACCAACAAAATATCCCAGTTTACTTCTTCTGTGGCTGCATGAAATGGGCAATGGGGTTGCTATAACTTTAATAGTTGTGTTGAAGCAAACATTTCAGCATGTGCTTCTTTGTCATGCAAGTTACACCTGCTGTAACTCCCTTTTATTTTAAAATGGACAAAACAATCTAAGGAGATTTTAAAAAATGTTTCTGAACCAAGAAAACAGAAAGCAAGAAAACAATTGGTGCAGAAAAAAAGCCTGAAGGTCTGAAGCAGACCTTTAGGTTAAATGAAATTTAAACAGCCCACTGTTGGAAAACAGCCTGGAAAACTCACAACTACTATCAGATCCTGGAATTGAAAGCCTTGAGAATAAACGAAATTCTTTCTTTTTTTTTTAAAGTGTAAAAGGCCAGTTGGTATTTTTGTCACAACAATTGTCAAAGTGGCATTTTAGGATCCAAAAAGCAGATCCTGCATTGCTAAAAATGGTAGAAAAAAGAAGAAATAAACTAAAAGTGTTTTTTAAATGATAAACAGATATAGAATTATATACTTTGAGACTCTGAGCTAGGTAAAATTATTTTTGCCTTATAAATTGATTAGGAGAATAAGATTTATTTTACCATGGGTCTTTCCTTAAAAAGAATCAGACATGTCATGAAAGCTTTTTTTGGAGAACCTGCTTGCAATTAGCAATCAGAACTGAGCTGGGGGAATCAGGCTTCTTACTTTTTTTCATTGTATCTTGTGGATACCTATGGCAACAGACATACTGTACTTGCTTATATTGAAGGTATGTTGTTGATAAGATTTCTTTTACATTGTATGAATCATGTAGCAAGACAAAAACATTGTTACTTCTAACCCTAAACAATTGATTTCAGAGGGGCTTTCAGAGTGAAATCACTCTGGAACAAATACTGAACTAAAGATAAAAGCCTGGGAAGTAACATATGTTTCTTTTCTTTTATACATATTGAAATACAGTAACATATGTGCTTTTTGGGAAGTTGCTCTGTCTGAGATATGTTTCTTTCCAGTCCACCCCCTTTGACTGGTTTCTTGTGGCTGTAATCCTCACAAATATCTTTGTAAATAAGAGGGATGATGATGATAGGGCTTTGGGAACAACATCAAGGAACTTCATGCGGTATTATAAGCATTTACAGATCTTAGAAATAACAGTCAGAGCTACATTTTTAAAATTAAGAACATACATAGGTTTTTGGCTAAAATGTGTATCTTTTAATTAATACCTGTCAGTGTTTTTATAATGCTGATTGACAGTATACCTGGTATTTTTAATAATAATAATAATAATAATAATAATAATAATAATAATAAATGAGGAATTGGACTTTTTCGGTGGTGGCCCCTTGTTTGTGGAGATCTGCTAGGCTCCCACGCTGTTGGTCTTCAAAAAACGCCTGAAGATCTGGTTATTTCGAATAGCTTTCTCAGGTTGCTAACTTGCTTTTCACTGATCCGCTGACACTGCACTTTTTTAACTCAGGTCTTCAACTTGTTCCTGATCTCTGATTTTATGATTGATATGGTTTGATCTGATCTCATTTTATGTTGTAAAACATAAAATCTGTACAACATAAACAATTCCAGAGATAGGGGAAATTTGCTTAACAGAATCACCTATGGGGTGAATCCATACAACATAAAAATGGTTGCGATTAGGGTTTACTCTGCTTTCAATGCATTCCTATGGGAAATTTGTATAAAGGAAAATTTGCTTAATATAATTTCATTTGGAACGAATTAATTCCTTTATACACGGTATCACTGTACATTATTTTGTTTTGATATTTTAATTTATTGTATATTATATAGGGTTTGTTATGGCTTGTTGGAAACCGCCCAGAGTGGCATTTATGCCAGATGGGGGTTTATAAATAAATAAATAAAAAGCAAAGAAACACTGCCCTGATGCTCTCTGAACTAAGTCCTAAGTCAGGCGTGGGTTGTACCTTTGTTAGGCTGTGAAAATCATGTCTCAAAAAGACAGCTCTTTAACAGAATTCTGCAGGCGCTAGAAAAGTAGCTTAAAAAAATTAATTAACTTTAAGAAAGTCCAGCAAAAAGGGGTAGAGACCCAACCGGGGTTTTTGCATGACATGAAGCGGAGGAGGGAAAGAAGAAAATTAGCCTATGCGCCTCTATTTGGAAGATTACGGGCCAACGGAGCGCCCAGGTGTGCTAAAGAGATGGGACAGAAGATGCCGGAGGGGCGAGCAACTCGCGGACGACAACTCCCAGAATTCTCCCTGGGCTAACTGTGGGATTCTGGGAGTCGTAGTCCAGGCGTTGCCCGCCCTACACCTCTTCTAAGTCTTAAGTTAAGGAGCCGGGCGGGTCTCGCGAGAAGTGGGACTCTCGGCGAGATCTCGCTGCTTAGGCGAGGAGGGAGATCCAAGAAGGAGCGCGGGCGCCGCTTCCAACCGAAGCCATGGCTGGTTGGGGAGGGTGAGTCCGGCGGAGCGGTTGCGGGGGGGGGGGCGAGAGGGAGAGAAGAGCGCGCGGGGCCGGGGCAGCACGTGACCGGCCTCGTGCCTGCCTGGTGGGCGGGAAAATTTCTTTTGAGTTGAAATGCCCCGCTCCCTCAAGAACGGCTCCCCTCCTCTCCCACCGTCCTACCTGGGCTGGTTGTTGTTGTGGAGGAAGGAAGGAGGGCAGTGGTCACCTCGGGTCCTCTTTTTAGGGAGGACAGCCCTGTATTTCTGAAGGGGACGCGGTTCCTCCTTTCAGATGGGGTCCTGGAGGGAGCGTGTCCCGCCCGAACTCTATGCACACACACAAAATGTGTGTATGTGTTTGTGTCTAAAAACCCTATTAAAAGTGTGTGTGTGTCAGAGAAGTTTCTTCTCTAAAGGTGCCCTTGCAAAGCACACACACGCACACAAACATACAAAATGTTTGTTTGTGTGTGTGTGTGTGAGAACCCTATTCAAAGTGTGTGTGTGTGTGTGTGTGTGCAAAAGCCCTATTAAAAGTGAGTGTGTGAGAGAAGCTTCTTCTCTACAGGTGCCCCTGCAAAACACACACACATGGAGAGAGAGAGACACATGCACAGACATACAAAAGTGGAACAGGTGATACCTTTAGGCTACTATAAAAATAACAAAACATTGCTAATATTTCGGGGGCAAACCCCCCTTCCTCAGAGCAGTACAGATACACACACACACACACCTTAGTAGTCCCACTTTTGAAAGTGGCTCCCCTCAAAACCGAGAAAAGGGGGTTTCTTCTTGCTGAAAAGCCCTGCTTCACGTGGTCCCTGAAATGTATTCATTTATTTAAATTTTGAATATTTTTACCCATCCTTTCTCCTTGGAAACAGGACCCAAGGTGGTTTATAATAATGAGGGGCAATATGCAAGTACAGCCCAGAACATTTTAAGACATTTAGGGTGGGGAAAGACCCTGTTTTCTCCCAAGGTGGACCCTATGAGGAAAAAAATGGGTTTAAATTAGGAAGAAGAAGGAAAAAAGCCTCTCCAGTGTTGCATCTTTGCATATCGGTTCGCATGCACAATTTTATGCAAACTGGGGTCCTCTTTTTTGTGAAGCATGCCTTTCGTTTAAGGAGGATTAAATATCCTCTCTAGTCTTCATGCTCTAATTGTCCTGTCAGCAGGAAACGTGTTTGCTTGCACCAACAGTGTTCCTGGGCATGTCTAGACTAGTCTTCCCTTTTCCTGCCCCCTTCCTCTTCAAAGGACCCAGTTGCATTTTAAAAAGACTCAAAAGGCAGGGACTAAGAAGGCCTCTATCCTCCCAATTGCATATTTGGGGAAAAAATTAAGTTCTGGCATGGAAGGCAAATAGGAGCAACCCCCTCCCTGCCGACCTGGATGCTGTCCTATTTGAGGAGGGGGTTGGACTGCAAAGTGCCTGGAGGGTTAAGCAGAGATGTGATAAATGTGTGGAATTGTGTTTACTCGCAAGTACACAAGTTTAAGCGCTGAGATGTACAGTAACTGCAAGGCAACCGAAACATTGGAGGCTGTCATAGAAAAAGCTGGAAGGTTAGTTGGAAGACACAGGCACAGAAAAATAATTAAGCCACAGCTGGAACTGACTAAGATATTTTTGTTTCAAAATAATGGGAACTGACATAGAGGAGATGGGCCCATTAGCTTGTCTAACCCTCCAGAAGCTGTTTCTGTTCTGACAGGCTGGTGTTTGTCTTGGGCCTTAAGCAGAGAAAGGGTTTCTCCTCATAGAATCATAGAATCATAGAATCATAGAATTATAGAGTTGGAAGAGACCTCATGGGCCATTCAGTCCAACCCCCTGCCAAGCAGGAACCCCTTCACAATATTTCCGACAGATGGCCATCCAGCCTCTGCTTAAATACCGTCAAAGAAGGAGACTCTACCACCCTTCTGGCCACTTTAGTTAGTTCTGCAAGTTCTTGTAAAGAATTGCAAATGTTTTAAAAAAACCAAGCCCTTCCATTTGTACCCGCCTGTCCCAGGCTGGCAGTGACACTGACACAGCTCTCTCTGATTGTTTTGAGGTAAATGGTTACATTGATGTTGCAATGTGTTCTTGTGTATAAAGCACTCAAGAGATGTTTTTAAACTGAGTGGTGTCGGATTACATTAAATAAACAAATACAGGAGGGAGAAGATGAAACTGTTGCAAAAAGCCTGAGCAGGGCTCTTTTTAGGAATGTCATATTCCAACTGGTTGTTCTAAGATTTTAAATGAATATGAAGGAGTTTGCGCACAGCACATTTTGTTCACAATTTGTTTGCTTTACCATTCAAACCATTTTGTAAGGTGTCCCATGGCAAACGGTGTTGATAGAGAAATTGGTAAGATTAGAATATACTGTATAGAGAAGAAACAAAGTATAGTTAATTTATGGAAACCTTTATTAAAATATAATAATATTTATTTATTCAACTTATTGAATTCATATACCACACTGCCCATCTCGCCACTCATTTAATGAGTTTAATGGGAAGGAATATGGTTTAGGAAGTAATTTAAATTGTTGGCCGGTAATTTTCTAGGATGGTAAGTGGATTTGAGACTAAATAGAACCCTGTTAAACTGTGTACATTGCAGATGTTTAGCTCTAGCACAAGGGCATGTTCTGTTGAATTTTTGGATTTCTCCTTAGAGCTTCTTGTTTAAGACCTCATGGGGCAGTATTCTGTAACTGCTCCATTGTTAACAGATCCCAAACTTCCTGGTACATGCTAGCTTTGCCTGCTTTGAATCATTGTTCTAAACTGGATTTAATATTGGTCTGGAGTGAGCATGTACTTTCTTGCAAGTTCCACTTCATGTTCCTGACCTTTTAATGTAAAGCCTCTGGAGTGTAGACAAATCTGTGGTGAACTAATGCCAAAAATTCATCCCAAGATTCATTTTGAACCTCATAAAGCAACTTTGTTAAGGTGCCTGTCACCTGGTTTCGCAGAAGTCTTACCCAGATTTCTTTGGGTGCATCCACATCTTGGCATGCCTTTTGAAAATTACTGAGAAAATTCAAAATATCATCCCCTGCCCTAAAAAGTGGTAGGGATTTCCTGTCTTATGATCTAGGGCAGTGCTGGCGAACCTATGGCACAGGTGCTAAAAGTGCCACTTGGAGCCCGTTCTGTGGGCACCCGACATCGCCCCTTCACAGCCACCTGTATTCAGGTTATATTGCTGTAATGACACTTTGCGAAAAATTAGTGGGTTTTGAATCACAGTTTGAGCACTCAGTCTCTAAACTGTTCGCCGTCACTGCTCTAGGGTGATTTACTACACTAAGCAACATAATTTTGGCCAGTGACTATAATTATGCAACTCAGGTTGTGACAAACAATCTCTATAAAGATTTCAGACATGTCATCACTTCACTTTCAGATGTTATGTTGCTTATATAACTACATGACAGGATTCCAGACAATGACTAAACAAGACTTTTCGCAAGCCAACTTGCATGTTGGGTTTCATTCAGTGATAAGTTGGCCTGAATACGGTTTTTCTCTTTTTGCTGACACACAGACCTTTGGGGTTACAATTTCCATTGTCCTCAGGAAATAAGGTCATTTCGGTCCTATATGTACAGGGAGCACTAGGGTGAAGGAAGATTTTTTAGCAGAAACTCCTTCTATATGTAAAATGTGGAACACTCCCTTTACACAGACATCATCCCCAAATCCACTTATATGCCTGTTACCTTCTCATCCTCCCCCACCTGCTTTGAAAAAGAATTGGATGTGACAGGATTGCAATAACAAGGGTGAACTGGTGTAAAGGGGGCTGTTGACTGACGTAACCCAGGTGAATCTTCAGCTTTTCGGATGCATTATTAGACTATACAGTAGGACCCCGGTATCCGCTGGTGATTGGTTCCAGGCCTTCCCGTGGATAATGAAAACCGTGGATAAAAGAGAACGCCTGCCCACCCACCCCAAACTACTGTTTCCTGACAGTAGCTTGCTTTATGACTGCTGTTGATGCAGTTCTCTCTGTTCTGTAGATAACATGGAGGCCCGTCTGCCAAGGGAGGAACAGCGTCTGAGTCGAGCTCTCCTCCACTCCCTTTTAATCTTTTAAATTTTAAATTTTAATCTCTATGTTTAATTGCCACAAAGAAGCTCAACTGCTACAAAGTTTTTTTTAAATTTCTTTGAACTCTGGCTGGGAGAGCAAGGCGAAGAAACAGCTATCGCTAGCATAGCTGCCTCCAGACTCCCAAAGACAACAACTCTCATGAATTAAGCCGATATTCATGCTTGGATTATAACTATCAAAACTTCACAATAAAAGGCTCTCAACTGCTACAAGGAAAAGATAGGATAAAAGTTTACACCCACATGGGGAACAAACGCCGCAGATCAAGCCCGGAACAGCCACTGGCAAAGGCAGTGAAACAGCTGAAAATTGATGACTGCTGTTTTGAGACAGTAGCTTGCTTTCTGGATGCTGCTTGTGACAGTATCTTGCTTTACAGATGCTATTTGTGACAGTAGCTTGCTTTACAGCTGCTGTTTGTGACAATAGCATGCTTTACAGCTGCTGTTTGTGACAATAGCTTGCTTTGTGGCTGCTGAATTATTTAATTTTTCCCTCCTTGCCATCCGTGGATAACTGAATCAGTGGATAATGAATCAGTGGATATGTGGGTCCTACTGTAGTTCCTTGTCATTTAAAGAAGGTGAATATTTATCCTAGTGCTGTAATGTGTGCTTTTTACCCACCCCAATAGCATGAAGAATCAGTTATTGTGGGCAGGTAATCCAAAAGCAGATACACATCTATAAAGGTCAAAGATTTCTCCAAAACAAAATTAATTCCACAGCTATCCTCAATCCCAAAGGGAGACAGAACTGGACTTAACCAAATCATGTGTTGTATGTGCCTGAGAGAAATCGTGCTGCTAGCTTTTGGTAGGCTTCTATTGATATATGGCTTTCCTCTGCGCCAGTCCATCTTCACAACAACTCTGCTAGGCTAATAGTGAGTGGCTAGTTCAAGCCAGCCACCATGTGAGTTTTGTGGCCCAAAACCCAGTCTATCCACTGTGCTTGCTCTTGTTTACATGGTAGGAGGCAGGGAGGACTGAAGGTTCCATCTAGCAATGCTTCCTTCAACTGAATGAACCACACATACACTTTTTCCCTCTTTTCATTACAAATGGTACACATTTTGCAGAAGTCAGTCGGATGACGTGGAGGGGAATACCATGATTTTTTCCATGATGAGAACATTCCAAAACTACCTGTCACAGCCTGTGGAGGAACCACCAGAGTCCCCTCAAGGCTCTCTGCAGATTAATTATGAGCAGATGATGAAGGTAAGACCATGTGGCTCATTGACTCTTCCCTGGTTACTTAAGCAAATGGAAACAATCATCGTCATTGTCAGCACCTGACTGGAATGAGGACAGCATTAAGTTGTTTCTCCCAATGAGCTCAATGTATGCTGCTTCTCTGCTTCCTTTCTCCCTGTTTTTTTATCTTTATAACCACCTGCAAAGAACATTAGAGTGTAATTTGAAAGCAAATCTTTCTGGCTTGGAAAAAATGATTGTGCCGCATATCTCTTATAAAAGGCTTTCTTTAATATCTTGCTGTTCTTTGTAAATCATGGGTTTTGTTGTTACATTTATACCTTCCTTGTCTTCCAGCCCAAGGTGGTACATATGGTTCTTTTCCCAGTTTTTTTTCCATTTAATGACCCTTTGAAGTAGATAAGCATGAGAAATAATGTCAGGCCCAAGATTAGTCAGTGAACTTTTTTAAACCATGGAAGGCTATAGAACATGGATCTCCCGAGTCCCAGTTTTGAATCA
Source organism: Phrynocephalus versicolor (assembly GCA_023846285.1). NCBI lineage: Eukaryota > Metazoa > Chordata > Lepidosauria > Squamata > Agamidae > Phrynocephalus > Phrynocephalus versicolor. Next base: position 12,312,653 of record JAHTLZ010000054.1, read on the forward strand.
TGACACTCAACTTCCAAAAAACAGCAAGCTGGTTCTCCTTCAGTTTCATTTTAGGTATATCTTTTGAGTTATGAGTTTACTGAAAAGGTAAATGCCACCCCTGCACATGTGTGCTAGTCATGCCCAACTCTAGGGCATCTCCATTTCTAAGCCACAGAGCCAGTGTTGTGCAAGTCTGTGGCCATGTGGCCGGCATGGCTGAATGCATTTCTGCGCACAAAACACTGTTTACCTTCCCAATTTTTATGGCAGTACCTATTTATCTACTTGCATTTAAATGCTTTCGAACTGCTACATTGGCAGGAGCTGGGGTAGTAACAGGAGCTCAATCCGCTGTGTGGCACCCAGGATTCGAACCACTGAGCTGCAGACTTTGCAGCTGACAGTTTCAGCGCTCTAACCTGCTGAGCCACCACATCCCTTATGGAGTTTAGTAGTATTGAATAAATCAGTTAGGGGGGAAATGCCTGGCCATGCTCTCCATTTCTTTAAGGACTAGCTGCCAATCAAAATGTAAGCTGTTTTAGGTACTGACCACTGGGTTAAGCTCGGGGGGGGGGGCGGAATTTGTGGTTCCATGAGATCAGAGATCCATGGGTATATTCCCCCCCCCCCGTATTGTTGGCCTCATAAATGTTGCAAAAAAAGGGGGGTTGTAAATAAGATGCCATAGATGTAAATGAATACTCCCATATTCTTCACAGTCCACTGCTGGTGCTTTGTGCAAGCTTCTCGTGTTTTATATTTCCCTGCTTTTTGCTGCCAGCTAATTAGTAGAGATTTCCACAGGGCCCTCTTTCAAATTGTCTTTGTTCCAGTTGTCAGTAACGGAGATTGCTTTTTATGATGTACAAATCCTAAATATTTTTTCCTTTAAAAGAAAAGATGGGCTGCAGCCTTGACTATTTATGCTGAGATTTCACTAGGGGGATGATTTGGAGAGAAGCCAAAGACTCCATTGCTGCGTTGTTGCCTGTTATTCGTATATTTGAAGGAACAATCTTTTGTTTATGAGGAGACATTGGGAGGCGGGAGCCTGGTTTGTCACTTAACTTTTTGCTTTACTTGTTTTTAAACTAGTAAGGCACTCTAAAAATATGTTGTTTCTTTAAGGGGGAAAAAAGCTGTTTTTAGAAAAATGTATCTTTAAAGGCATCTCTGTGACCTCCGATTTAAAGGACCAGCCATTTTCATACCTTATTTTCAGCAATATGGCAGCTTTGGGAGCCCTTCCCCTAAACAGGATACTGTATAGCAGGCATGTCCAAACTTCGGCCCTCCAGGTGTTTTGGACCACAACTCCCAGAATTCTAAGCCTGTATTTCCAATGGCAATACAGGCTTGTGGGAATTGTGGCCCAAAACATCTGGAGGGACGAAGTTTGGACATGCTTGCTGTATAGGGAACAAATGGGGAGAGGGAAAACTTCTTACAGGAGTCCTATAATGCAGGCATGTCCAAACTTCGGCCCTCCAGATGTTTTGGACCACAATTTCCACAGTCATTTGTCATTGGCAATCTAAGCTTAGAATTCTGGGAGTTGTGGTCCAAAACATCAGGATGGACGAAGTTTGGACATGTCTGCTATAATGTATCAAGAGCCTTCCTTGGAAGCCTTGCTGAAGCTCTGGTTGGTTATGTCAAGTAAAAAAATCAAAGGAAAACAAAACAAAACAAAAGATACTAGCATGTGGCATCTTAAAAACTAACTTTCATATTTTAATGTAACGTTTCTTGGACTACACGTCCACTTCTTCAGACATATAGCAGACATGGCTACCCTCTCTGAAACTGGTTATTTCAAGTGTCTTTTTTTTCCTGATCAGCTTGAAGAGCAGGCTGGACAAATCCGTTCAGGGGCACAGCTCTTGCAAGTGGAACGGGAGAAAAAGCAAATGGAACTGAGTCACAAAAGGGCTCGGATTGAATTTGAGAAGGAAGCTAATACAAGTGCAAGGAATTTTGAGGTGAGTGTGTGTGTAAGGCTAATTTACTGGGTCTGATTGTAATGTTCTAGGGTTCTGAACTTTTAACATCCAAGTGGCCAGAGCCACTCCATTTTTCTATTCTTTCTGTCAGGATGCTGCTTCTTTGCCTTTCTACCCAACTTCCTGCCATCGTTCCTTTCCCATCCTGTTGTCCAGTGGAGGACAGATTGTTCTTCTGGAAATCCAGCCTTTTTTAAAAAATTACCTATTTCTCTCAATATCCAAGATAGTCAATTATATGATTTATTTAAAAAACCAGAAGCAACAAAAAGCACAATATTTTTAATATTAAAACATGTTTAAACAAGTAAAGCTACCTTCCTATTAAAATTTCTTTTCTGAGGCTGAGGAATTTAAGCCATATCTCTTGTTCAGCCAGTGGCCAGGAGGTGGCCCACCAAATCTGTTTTCAGCTGGTCAGCTTCATTGAGTGGCCTTAAGTCTCCATTATTTTGTGGCTTTCCTTGGCTCCCAAAGCTTGAGATATTAGACCCATATGATCACAGGTGTGGTGTCTTGGGCACCTTGAGTGAAAATCAGGACACAAATACAGTAAATCTATACAGTGGTACCTCGACTTACGAATTTAATCTGTTCCTAATGCATGCTCTTAAGTCGGGGTACCTATCTAAAAATTTAAAAACTAAGTTAAAAAATGAAAAAAAAATGCAAGCCGAGCAGTCGATATTTAAAATTTGTAAGGTGGCAGTTAAAATGCCAACAATTTTCCGCTCTTAAGACGGAGTATCACTGTAATCAGAAAAACCAGAATGAGGTTGTACTAACATGCCTGATGTGACTGCTTTGGCTTTCTCCTTTCACTTCTGCAGTTGCACCACACAAAAAAAGTTAGTGTGCTCTTTTTTCTGTAAGATGTTTCTAAAATTCAGAGGCTTTTCTAAAAGAGTCACACAATGAAGTAAGCAGGATACAGATCTCTACTGTGAATGAGAAAAAAAAGTATTGCAGAAAAGGTTCCTAGTTCCACTTGAAGTCAAGTGATTTTATGGATTATTCCAGTGTCAGTTCAACCCCAAAATCTAGCTGAGTCAGTCACAGAAACACTTAAAATCCTCCTATTTTAAAAAAGGGAGCAGCACTAATCCAACAATGTGGTAATTACCCTGCTCAGATTCTGCATTTCGGGAGTCATGTGGATAAAGGTTTTAGGAACCTCACACTGCTTTACATAATCCTTGCTTAGTATGCAAATCCATAGCTTGTTTTGCTTTGATTAGCAGAGCAATTTGCTACACGTTTTCCAATAACAGCTAATCAATTTGAGTAGGAAGTCAAAGGAAGCTGCTAGAAATGCTTTTCTGCATTCTGAGACAGCAGGATAGGGCTCAGCAGAGTCTATCAGCAAGGATTCAGTGGTCAATGTGTTACATGTATTTTACACTGTGCTGAAGAAATAGTTTCATCGTAATCGGGATCTACTGCGCTTCAGAAATAGAATTTTAGGGCATGACTCTGCAGTATAAGAGACTTGATGGATCAGATTCAAGACCTATGCTGGTCAATGACCATAATAAAAACTTGTTGTTGCTGATGATGGTTCAAAACCTGTCTAGTCCAGCACTCTGGAGGCTAAATCAGATGGTTCTGGGAAGCCTACAAGTGACACATGACTGCAAGTGTCACCTGCTCTTGTTTCTCAGCAACTGGTATAAAGTTTCTTGCTTCCTTGGACAGTGTAGATAATGTATAAACATAATGTCTAGTAGCCGTGGATAGTCCTTTTCCTTACAGTAACCTGTCGTCTCTTAGCAAATGTTAATTTGCAGTTTCTTCATGGGTTATTTCATTACATGTCATGGTGCAGTTTCCTATTATCTTCCCTACTGGTTACTCATAAAAACTGGTAAAAGGTAAAGGTAAAGGTTCCCCCAGCACATGCGTGCTAGTTGTGTCCAACTCAAGGGGTGGTGCTCATCTCCGTATTCAAGCCGAAGAGCCAGTGTTGTGCAAGTCCATGCTGTGAGACAATGGGATAAAATGTACATTTCCTGCATGTTAATTTGTGAAACTTTATCTACTTTCTTGTATCAAGGGAGTGTGTAGGCTAGCTCAGTAATTATGTGATTTTCATTTATTAGTCGCATGTAGGGATGTAAAAATTCCAGAAATTTTGAAGGTATGAGAGAAAAAAAACTAATTGAGGGGGGAAATGGCACCCCCTCCCCCAGTGTTTATGGAAATTTTTACATCTCTAGTAACATGTGAGTTCTTTGTCTTATTTTGTTGACCTTTTGGAGGGTGGGTGTGCTGCTGTCACTGGATTAAACAAAATGAGATGAGGAATATCTCAGTAATTCATGAGCCTGGTAGTGTCAGGTATGTGGGTTTTGTTCAGAAGTGTCAAGTAGAAATGATGGGCCTAAACGTCTCCTTCCTTCACACATAATTCTCTTTCACCTGCGAAGTATCTTGCAACCCTGTGTTTTCTCAGGGATACTTTATTATTACTGTGACTATTTGGAAGCATGCTCGCCTGGGTTTTTCTTTAGCTGTTTTTGAGATTTTCCTTTCTCTTCAGCGAGAGGCTGACCGTAACCAAGAGCTCCTGAAGCGCCTCAAGCAGTGCCAGGAAAGAGAGACTGAAGCAGAAAATAAGCTTCAAGAACAAATTGAGATTAACAAAACTTGTCGGAAGAACATGGAGTCCCTGAACAAAAAGTTTCAGGAGAAAGAGAGCAAGCTGGCTGAAGCGAATGAAGTAAGAACAAAGCAAATTTTAATTCTGTATTTTTTGAAACTTCTGGTTTTGTGTTTGTGTGTGTGGGGGGGTGTTGATGCAACTTGCCTGTTCCTTCAGTTGTGACAGGCCGCAAACAGGGACAGTCTGCACCTTTTCTTCACAATACTCAGCTTCTGGTTTCAGATGAATAATAAGTCTGCTGATTGCCAGAAAGCGATGGGCAGTAAGTATTGGCATTATTTCTAAAGGTAGAGTGTTTTATGGATTTTACCCGAAGTTTGTGTTGTGATCGGATAGCACCATAATGAAACCTGTAAATGTGGTGGGCGTGAAAGGACCAGAGGATGTGTGTGTGTTTGTGTACAGAGCAGACCATCCAGAAAATGTTTCCTGGCCTATGACTGAAGTCTGTTGACTTCAGCAAGATTTTAGCAACAGATTATTGTTTTTGCAAAGTTTGGAGTACTGGTGTCAAAGGGCGTGCAGTTTGTTGTAAAGTAATAGTTACACTGTGTGAGCTTACTTTGTAACTACTTTTCTAGTTAATTGGTTTTGCAATCGTAGCAGTTGAAAGTTTCAAGTATTGCATTTTCTCTTTGTTCCCTCTGTATAATTTTGAGTGCAAGGACTGCCTCTTGGGTGAGGCAGCTGTCTTCTAGCAGTCATGAAATGGTAGGATCTTAAAATTAGTTGAAGAGCATCTTGGTGTGAAAGTATGTGTGGAGAAACCTTGAGAGAGGAATAGGGCATGGAAGAGGAGAGGGTATGTTAGCGATTCAGAAGTTAGCATAGAAACTGGATCTCAGTTTCTCAGCGATGGAGCAATTGTTTTGCAAGCAAGCAAGCAAAGCCCCCATGGCAGGTTTGGGAGCTTTTATCCTGCTGGTAACCTAGTTCTTGTAGTAACTGCAGCTTTTCTGATCACTCTCTTGAAAGCTTGCTGCTGTTGCTATTACCGTACTTGTATTCTGGGAGAATTTATGCAGTCCTCTTTTTAAAAATTCCACTGCAGAGAAAATATTCATATGGCTCCAATGGAACAATTTGCATCCCTGTGATGAGTCCTTGTATAGATACACATTCTAACTTTGAAACTTGCTATTTGTATGCCAGCTTGAGGTTACTCACATAATTGGTGGTGACAATTAGGGTGACATATCAGAGGAAGCCAAGATTTGCTTTTGCCTTTGTTCTGCAGCGACATCTTTAAAGGTCTGATGATGAATTATTCGTTCTCCACACACTCGTCGGTAGTGTTTGATCAGAGGCGGTTCATTGTCTGCGACATCCATTCTGGAGGTCCAACAGTGTATCTGTATATATTCTCTCTTGTTCAGACAATCAGCGTGTTGAAGGGGAAGATATCAGAGTTGCAGTGGAACTTAATGAACCAGGAGATGCAAATGAAGAGCCAAGATTCCCAGAAGCAGGAGCTGACTGAGCAGTTGGATGTGCTACACAAGTGAGTAGGGGATTAACAACTGCCAGGAAAGAAAACCTTTAGTCCTTGGCAGCTAGTGTCACTCAGTAATAAAAAGAAAAAAAGTTTCAACTGTTTTTGATTTTGGCTGTTCAAAGGCCTGCTTTGATCAAAATGTGTAATGTTGAAAGCTCGATCACTTAAAAAAAGAAGTAGATAATGAAACTAATTTTAAGAGAAATAAATACCCCAATTCAACTTTTTGATATCCCCCCCCCCCGCAGGCGGGGGGGGGGGTGAAAGAGGGGGAAGCCCAAGGGAGAGTAATAAAGCAAAAAGCAAAGTGTTCTGCTTATATACTGTCCCATACTACTTCAAGTAGTCTCTGGGCAGTTTCCATTTGATTGCAGTATGCAGGCTACACATCCCCCCCCCACAAGCTGGGTACTCATTTTACCGACCTCGGAAGGCTGGAAGGCTGAGTGAACCTTGAGCCTGCTACCTGGGATTGAACCCCAGGTCGTGAGCACAGTTTTACCTGCAGTATAGGCATTTAACCACTGTGCCACGGGGCTCCATAATGCAATGAAAATTGATTAGTACCCTTGTAAACATCTTGGTTGTTGCCTTTAATTTACTTGTTAATCAGTACTAAGCTGTTCTAGCTTTTCCCAATGGGTGCCCTCCATATATGTAGACCTAAACTTTTATAGGGGGTTCTCTGTCATCCAGCATGTTTGGAGAACAGCAAGTTGGGAAAAGCCATCTTGCAGCACCTTCGAACGGCTGCTGGTGTGAAGATTAGGTCACATGACAATGCATTCCTGCTTTTGATATTGGAAGGTGAGGTAGCTTTAGGCCTTCTCCTCAGGCGTCAATCGCAGGAATGGATCCTAGTAGCAGTGGGCAGGCAGAAATGTCCCCTTCCTTGAGGGACATATGTGGCAAATATAAATTTTAGACACAGGCTAGATTCTAGTGAGTTGGATTGACCAGTCTTAAAAGTTTTGATACAGCCAGTGGCCTTTTTACATCATAAAGACTCATCTGACTTTTGTTCATGTAGAAGCGAATTACTACTGATAGGCAATGAAAAAGCTGAATGTAAGGGGAGTGCTTATGCTTTCACATTGGCCTCTGCATGTATGAAATGGATATCTTATTTTCACACACAATAGAAAGTGGCAGGAAGCCACTCAGCAAATCCAGGATCTACAAGTGAAGGAAGACCTGTTGGCTGAGAAGGACCAGAGGATCCGGGTGAGATGTATTTGTTTTCTCCTGTCGGATGCTTGTTTAGTTTAAAAGATTGCTTTTAGGACAGCATAAAGCCCTGCTATCGCATCAAAATAAAACCTGAACATGAAATCACCAGTTGCATAAACATTATTTTTTGGTATATTAAAATTGACTTAAACTATTCCTAAGCACATTTTATAGACTCACATTATGTCTGAATTTGTTGCTTTGTGTTGTGTTGCAAAGGTAATGTTAAAACTTCTCAAGTATTTTGCAAGCGTTAGCTTTCTTATTGTTAACTTGACCCTTCAATTCTTCAGGATCTGGAGCAAAAGCTCTCTCTTCAAGAAGAGGACTCGATAATTGTGAAGAACATGAAGAGTGAATTGGCACAGTTTCCCAAAATGGAGCGAGAGCTGCAACAGCTCAGAGAGGAGAACACTTATCTCAGGTGTGAAGAGGGAAAAGATCCTGTTTGCTGCAAATGATTCACATTATGCCGGGGCTGTCCAAACTTTTTGCAAGAAGGGCCAGATTTGGTGAGGTGAAAATGTGTGGGGGCCGACCATTCAGCCGCATTTGGCCCCCGGGCCGGACTTTGGACAAGCCTCTAGGACTTGCAAGGAGGCAGGGAGGATGCTGCAGCAAGAGAGCTGGGGGTGGGTAGGCGGGGCAGGTGGCAGGGAGGCAAGGAGGGCAGGCAAACCATAAAACTGCAAGCTGACATGACATCTCCATCTGGTATAGGGAGGGGCCAGCTGGCGGGGATGTGTGACAGGCTGAGCTGGCAAGGAGAAGAGGCTGCGGGCCGCTCAAAATTTGAAAACGGGCTGCATTTGGCCACTGGGCCTGACTTTGGACATGCCTGCATTACGCCTACTATTCCTGCTGGTTTGTTGAAGTTGCTTTACAAATCTCTTTCATGGATCTTGCTATTTTTTCTTTGAGAATCCTATGTTTTTTTTTCCTTTTGTATCTTTCTTTATATACACTCATAGCCGTATGTTCATGCTGGTTCTCCTGCTTTATTGTTGCTACTTTATTGTTGCTCCGTGACATATATCTTTCAGTATTGGAAGGCTGGACACCTGGTTTGCAGTTACACATCTAGAGTACGGTATGTGCTATGACAATATTCTTCCTTTTTCTGCAGGGAAATGAAGGAAAACAATGGATTGCTGAGAGAGGAGGTAGAGGGCCTTCGCAAGAAACTGGAACGCTTTGAGAAACTTCTGGAAGAACTGGCCGCTTTGGAATTAGACAAGGAGGTGAGGCATTGAAAATGCAGCACTTGTTTGGAAGATGGGGGTCTGTTGCCCCTTACATACAAACTATTTTTAGTCATTTTCCAGGGTGAACACAAGAGATCATGCCTCTGTCAGTTCTACAAGCATTTTAGCTTGTTGCCCTATGTGTGTTGAGCACACTGCAGATTCTGTATGATGTTCCTGTGGCAGCTTTTTATTTTTACCTTGTCTTCTGGTTATTGAAGAATTGCATTGGCATGATATCACAGGACATTTAAAGAAGAGGCTGCGTTTTAAACTTAGATCATTGTTGCTACAAATGGGGCTAAATATAATATGGGATCAATATCATTGATCTTTTTTTACGCCTTGTTGTGAAAATAGTTGTTGGAGCACACAGTGGTGTTGCTGATGATAGCGCATCCAGCTGATTCAGTGGGTTTGACAAACAAGAAATGAGGGCGGGGAAGGCATTTCCCTTCGGGAAGAATGATTCAAGTACAGTTATGCTGTTTGTTTTATTTTCTAAGTTAACTTTATTTAATTTCCACCTTCAGAAACTTCAAGGGAGGCTGGATTCATGGGAGAAATTGGACCAGAGCACTGGCTTAGACATCAAGTAAGTGAGAGACAGTCAAGAAGTTCTGGGCCGCTGGCGTCCTTATTTGAGCTGCATTATATAAGATAAGGAACTTTTTCTCTTCCCTGTGAAATATGCACATAATTCGTGATAGCTTTCACGAGCTTACAAGCATTTGTCAAATGACAGGGAATTAATTCAGCTCTTAGCTTCAGAGGTTTGGTTACTTTCCCATGAATAAGACTGGATCATGCAAGAGGAGGTTACTGGGGTCTTGTGGTCAGGATGCTCATGTCTTCCTGCTCTAGGATACTTGGAAGAGTCAGCTCATTAGGCTAAGGAAGCCAATGGAATAATATTGGAGCAATGCCAGTGAGGATTCTTAATGTACCTTGGTTCTGTATTGTTATGCATTTTATATGTAAGGAAAAATAAAGGTGCAATGCAGCTACGATCTCTAGCTTCAGGAATGTCCAAACTTCGGCCCTCCAGATGCTTTGGACCACAACTCCCACAGTCCTTTGTCATTGGCAATCTAAGCTTACAATTCTGGGATTTGTGGTTCAAAACATCAGGAGGGCCGAAGTTTGGACATGCCTGCGTGTAGAGGATCTTAACTCCAGGGCAACCTTGGTGGAAGTTGCCCTGAACTCACAAGGCCCAGACAGGCTGCAATTCCACCTTTCTTTTACCTTCTCCAGATGTTGCACAGGTGGTTCTAGGCTTTCCAAAGGTCCATAGTTGGATAAAGAACCCCAAGCATCCTGAAGGGCAGTTTATATTTATAGAAATGAATCGTTATCCAGTAGATGGCACACTTCCTCCAACAGGACTAGTGGAAGCTCCTCACACACACACCCATGCTTTGTTGGCCTCCAAATGGTAGAAGACATCAAGAAGAACTTTGTCGGTGATAGGTAGCAGAGTAGGTTTGCTGTGGTCTTCCCTGATAAGCAGTCCAGAAATGTATAGATGGTCGGCTTTGCTACTGTGCAGGAAATAGGGTGGTTCTTTCCTTCCATGGACTTTGGCTGGTGAAAACAGTTTTCCTGTTGGAGCTTTAGAAAGACATCGTCCACCATCTCTTTTAACATCAGTATGCCTAATTTCTCTGAAGGGAAGTCTGTTTGGCTTATCAAAGCTTTAACCTCTGGGGTGGAATAACTGAGTCTTCTTTACTAAATCGCACTGCCTTGATCGTACAGAACAGTGTGTTGTGTTCACCCTTTATATTTCTACACTGGCTTGTATAAACAGATTATAGAATCAAAACCAGAACCGTAGTGCAGAGGAGGTCTTGGGTTTTGGAGTTAGGATTTTATAGTGGGTTGGTGATTATGGAAGAAGTAGGTCATCCAATGGGTTACAATGTAAGCTGTGACTATGTTGACAGCCTTGTCTAGAATTTGAATATGAGAGCCACACAGTGGTGAATTGCTTTCTTTCCTTCCTAAGGGTAAGCTGAAAAAGGTCCCCACTTCTAAGGGGAAGTAGTGTCCGTGCCTGGGGAACATGTCTTGTTTCTCATAGCCTGTCTATTACAGCTGATTATTGTGGCTGATCTATTGCCTAGCACCAAAAAAAAGCCAAAGCTGCTATGGACAGCCTGCATCCCTTTCTGGGGCATCTGTTTTGAACAGTGTGTCAGCAGGACTGGAGGGGATCTGATCTTAACTTTCCTGAAACTAAATTAAGGAGTGAAATGGTGGTCTTGGCTGGTGTTTCCCTCTGGGAGGAGTGGATGCTTGGATCTAATCACACAGGGGAGATAGTCTCCTGGCTCGGGGTTATGGTGGGTCCATTTTCCAGAATAACCCCATTCTGGCCAAAGTGGGGCCAGAAAGAAAGATGGTGTTAAAGGGTGTAAGAAGTAATAAAAGGGTGATGTAACATCCTTGTGTAATCTATTTCTCGACCCCTTGAACTGCTACTTAGTCTGATTGTGTCTAGCAGTGTCAGATGTTTTCAGGGATGAAAGGAGACGCAGGGTCACTGCTTTTCACAGCAGCACCTTGGTGGATGTAGTGAGAGGAAAGCTTGTTAATTGCTGCTTGTCATGCAGATGTTTGTTTATTCTGCTCTTGCAACCTCCGATTAAAAAAGCTGTTACAAAAGTGCATTCCATTATGTGAGGAAGCTTGATTACCACCCTTTTTACAGGGGAAATAGGTGCACCATTCTGAAAACTCGCTTCTGTGGTGTCTGATTCAAGGCTGAAAAGAATCCTTCACTGTTTCTGCTTTCTCCTTCTTTTGAAGAAATGTCCCCCTTTATGAATGACCCTTTATAATGCGAAAGGCCTGCTGCTCAAAATGCAATATGTGCTTTATCATTATCGTTTCCTTTAGCATTCTCCTCAGCAGACAAAGACTACCGTGGGTTCTGCTGGAGTTACAATCACATTTCCATTTGCACTGCTTGCCTTGATATAATGTAAATTTGAGAAGGAGCGGGTGAGCCCTTTTTTCTTGCCAACTTGCCGTGGTGATTTTGATGAACTCAGAACCTGACAAGTTTTTGGAAGGCTAGTCTAACTTAACTCAGCTTTGCTTACAGAGAAATGAGGACAAGGTTTTGGACAAGCAACACAAATGGTGATTTGGGTGAAGAAAACCTCTCTGTCTGCAAATCTGCATTACTGACTCTGCATGACTGTGTGGCAAGACTCTTCCACTCAGTGGAAGTTCAATAGGAGAGTGGCCATAGGCAATAATCCTTCTAGGAGCTTAGGAGGGTGCTGTTGCATGCATGCTGTGGTTATGAGAATAGAATGCTCAATGTGAGGAGCTTTTGATCTGAGGCTGCAAGGCTGACTTGTCATGTTGCCAGATAGAATATGACTGTCAATAGGGACCAGAAACAGGCTTTGAAGCAGTTCAGGCACTGAATTTAGAGCAGCAGCCGTGACGGTAGGGCCAGTTGGGGCACAGTGGTTGTGAGTATTCTGTGTGCAGCAGGGAAGCCTGAAATCAAATCCCCTTCCTGACAGGATCTCTCAGCCTGAGAAATGTCTTGGGTGTGATGTCTTTTCTTAAAACCATACTACAAAAGAAGAAGAATGAAAAACAAATATCAAAGAAAGAGGGGGGGGGGAACACCAACAGTGTCCAGCAAACTGGAAACTAAATGCTTGTGCATGCATATCATCCATTTAGGACATCATTCAACAATGTTGAATGAGAACTCGGTGAAGAGGTATTCTTGTGATCGTTAGTAGTGTTCTTAGAATTCAAGAGCTGGCAGGAAGCCTATGTATGGATCATTGAGTCCAGCTTCTGTCAGTGAGTAATTGAATTCCTGACCTCTGGCTCAGCAGCCAGATACCTAAACCATTGAGCTGTTCATAAAAGGACACATATTATGTTTAAGATTTGGTCATGAAGCCTTAGAATGTCCTGTGAAGCATGTAGGACTGTTTATATTCAATGAAGGCATATAGGGAGTCTTTTGAAATGTTGACCATGTTCTTCAGAGGGCACACAGGACTGTGTTTTAACTGGCGGCAGGGGGTGAGGAGGAATGGTGGTGTCAAGTTGTGAAAACATTTATGGTACATGCAGTTTTCAGTTGTTAGCTATGATTTATGAGTTGTACAAAGACTGCAACTTTATGCCAGTTGTTCACAAGCTTCCTTATGTAAAACAAGCTGTCACATCGCAGTAGGGGTTTTCTGAATATAGAAAGAAAAAATAAATATTAAAGAGCAGCATAGCTGTTCTTTGCTTTTGTCTCTTTCCTAGTTGTCGGTCCTGAAATTATCTATGGAGTGAAAGCCGAGCTGGCCTATTTCATGAATTCAGGTAGGGGTTAAATCTGTCCTTGTAAGGGAATATAACATCTTTGCTTTGTTCCGGGGTCTTACGGAGATTGCAAGCAACACCAGAAGGTCTGCATATATGTGTGGATGAGGCGAACAAGAGGTGTTGAGTAGCTAAAGCATTTGACAGTGCTTTCAATATCTGTCATGGACCATGAATTTCTAGCTGATGCTATTCTTGATATTATCAACCATCACCATCATTATGGTTGTAAACTTTTGAAGTACGCCCCAAGCTCCATTTCATTCATGCTGTCACCACAGGTATTATCTCTAACTCTGAAACTGCCTCAAATGTGTCTGCTGTCAAGGTGTTCCTGAGAAGTATTTGGTGTTCAGGAACACAGATTTTATTCTGATTGCAAGATAGCCAGAATCTTAGGTAAAATATGCCGTCTTTTTATCTGGAGCCACATGTGATGCTAATGTTCTCTTTTTTCTGTTGCTCTCACAGTTTCCTCTAGATAAAGGCATGTGCCATGTTTTCTCTCCTGGAAGTGGTGAGGGCATTGACTGCATCCCAACCCTACAGTAACTTGTGGTTCTTAGCTGTGTTAGCAGAGTGGAGCATCCACACTATATGCCATGTTTATGTACATGCCAAACTGTTGCAGATGATGGCAGGGCTGATCGAACAAGGCAGCTTTCCTCCGAACAGGAGGAAAGGCTTTAGGAAAGCAACTTGTATTAAGAGGGGTTGTTTTGTAAAACTGGAGGCATTCCTTGAAAGATATAAGTAGTTTGAATCCAGGTGTTTGGTATGCTGTCAGGAAAGAGGTTTCCAGCATGAACATCCCTTCCTCTTCTCTTTTCATGCAAAACCACTCCATGCCTAATGTAGCTATAGTGAAATTATCATTTAAATAGCAGAGGCTAATCGAGACAGGATGGAGTGCTGCTGTCGGAAGGCTCAAATGCCCACATCTTATTTTTATTCAGCCTGTGTCTTGCTGACATTTCAACAAACACAATAACTGTCAAACTCTCAAAGTCATTTATAATTTTAACTTTCCCCATTTTTGTTTAATTGTCCTTCATTTCACTTCTGAACTCTCTCTCTCTCTCTCTCTCTCTCTCTCTCTGTGTGTGTGTGTGTGTGAGAGAGAGAGAGAGAGAGAGAGATCATTCACTGCAAAAAACCTGATTGGAATTTACAAAGATTTCAACGCTTCATTCTGTTGGGGTGTATGTCAGCCCAAGGAATGGAAATGTAGGAATGAATTTATTTATTTAAAAATGTGTGGATATAAACCTACAAGCGTGTGATACTAAAACAGTAGTGGAAGTAAATTAGCACCATTGTATATGCAATAACTCTCCAAGGTGCTAAAATACAATCAGTTTTAAGTGTCTTCGCCAAATAGGAATATAATGTAGCACTGAAAGAAGTACCATATTGACACTCTTGGGAGGTGTTGCTGCATTGAAGGTGATAGTTATTTTGTAGATGCGTCATGTGCCTCATGAGGTCTCCTATGATTAACTTAAAGCAAGGCCGATTAGTATGGGAGGAGGCACCACCTCAGTTATTCTGAGTCCCAGCTAGCTTCAAAGTGAAGCACCATACCTGGAATTTGGCTTGGATTTCCAATGTGACACTCTCAAATTGTGTGGGCCCATCTAGCTTTACTGGTCATCATTCTTGCGGCTGATTCCTGTGCTAGATAGATTATATGGTTGATCTTCAAGGATAGCCCTCCCAGGCAGTACATCACAGTAAACTAACCTGGGGGAGGCTGAAGCATGGATCATCGTAATGAGGCTGTCCCTATTCAGAAGCTAGCAAAAGAGCTCCAGACCACCAAGATGAATGTTTGAGCTTGCCCTGCCTGCCCACCTGCTCTTTCAGGGGTAGTGAAAGCTCTTATGGAATAGATGGCATGTGACTGTGCTGGGAGCAGGAGCCCTCTTTCCATAGTATTTCTGTCTTGTCAGGATTTATCTGCATGTCCTCCATTCCGCGGCTGAGTTCAGTACAACTTCCACAGCCTTGAACAACTCGGAAGGCAGGGAGAATTAGGGATGTTGGGAGACCGATAGCGTCTGACTCCAAATTCCCAGAGAGCCTCATGGAAGCACAGATCTTCCAGTGTTACTTTCTGAAATGGGTCTTACCCAATAAAAGGGTAAGACCATTTTATTGCCTTGCCCCCTGTCCCGCATAACAAGAAACAATGGCTAATGATATCAGAAGCCCCAGGAAGAAGGAAATCAATCTATTTGCACTCCCCCCCCCCATTTTTTCTTTCGATACAGGTCATTGTCCAAGGTGACCGTGGCAATTTTCTTATCAAGTCCAGATTAAAATCAGTCTAGCATTCAGGTGTATTGATACCACAGTCAAATGTACAGGTTTGCTCGTGGTGTCTGCTGACACTTTTATCTGCTCTGCTATAACTACAGTCCCCGAATGAGAAAAATGGACTTCTCTGTCTTTCCCTTTGCTTATGAATGCTTATGAGTAAGTGGGATTTGTGCTCCTCTTCAGTGACAGTGAATTGGGATCCAAGGGACTGTGGTAATTCTCAATGGAGAAAAATGAGGACTAAAGTGATTTCATCCTATATACGTGAGGTAAATTGATAGCACAACATTTAGAGGACTACAATTCAAGATCATCTCCTCCTCTTCCTCCTCCTTTTTTTCCTCCTCCTCTTCCTCCTCCTTTCCTTTTTCTTTCTCCTCCTCCTTCTCCTCCCCCTTTTCCTTTTCCTCCTCCTACCCCTCCTCCTCCTCCTCCTCACTGTGGAACTGGAGGGGACCCTGTGGGTCATTGCTTCTAGCCCCTGACAAACAGGCACAATGGGGAATTGAACTCCCATTCCCAGGTTTTATAGTTAGATGATACCTAAGCCACTGAACTATCCAGCAGTTTGTTTGCAACAGAATGGAAAAGTTGGCTTAAACAAATGAAATCCATTTCATTTTCTTAACATAAATTTAACGGAACAAAGGCAAAAGCCTTCGCATTTGGACAGGAACAATCTGGTGGCAGGAGTTGGCGGAGGTGAGGAGGAGGTTGCCGGACTCTCTCTCTTTGGAGATTCAAGAAGAGAAAGGTTTGCAAGCTAGAGCTTTCTTGGCTCTTTCAAGAAGGCTTTAGTAGTTGTTTTTCTGCATTGGGAGAAGGTTAGGCATGACAACTATTTGGTTTTTTTCCAACTCTATATTTCTGTCATTCAAGCAGTGGGTTTTATTTTTTTACTTGTAAAATCTTCTGATAGAAGTAGCATTAAAGTAGTAATGCCCTCTGAAATAAAAGGAGTGTAACTAGTGCATTATAACTTATGATCACCCCTTCAGGCTTCTCTCTCTATTCTATCATCCACACTCTGATGTCTTGTTGGCTTGCCTCTGGGACATACCAAGAGAGGCTCCCACAGGCCTGGGAAGAAGTTTCTTCTTGAAGCTAGCAAGCAAAGGATGGGGCTATTCGGGGAATGATTGCTTTGAAATTTGTGAAAACTTAGATATTGAAGGAAAGTTGGGGGTGATAAGGTTCTACTGAATTTGTCCATTCAGCATAAACCTGGAAATTCCTCTTCAGCAGCACATTTTTAAGCTGCTGATCCAGAAAATTAAAAATTAAGAAGGAGTGGCTCTGGTTTGGAAATACAGGGTTTTTAAGGAGACCAGTACAATACAGAGGGATCTTTTTTGCACTTAGAAGCAAGTAAGCAAATGTGACATCCTAAGTAAATTTCATTGCAGACTGAGGCAGTCATCTGTGGCTACACTGCAACTGGCGGAATAAAAATGAATATAAACACATGCCTTGACAACTAATGCACCAAATGCATCTTCTGGACACCACACTTCAAAAAGGATGCTGACAAATTGGAACAAGTTCAGAGGAGACCAACATGGATGATCGGGGGGTGGGGGACAGGAAACCAAGCCCTATGAGGAAAGACTGAAAGAACTCAGGATGTTTAGCTTTCGTTTGAATATCAGGAAAAACTTCCTAACTATCAGAGCAGTATGGCAATAGAACTATTTACCTCGTGAGGTGGTGAGTGCTCCAACACTGGAGGCATTCAAGAGAAACTTGGATAGCTGCCTGGCAAATATCCTTTGATTTGTATTCCTGCATGGAGCAGGGAGTTGGACTTATATGGCTTTGTAGGCCCCTTTCATCTTTTACTACTCTATGACTCTGTGAAACAGACTGCCTCTGATACTGGAAATGTTGTATGGCTATACTGATTAGTAACCAGTCCTGGCTCAAATTGTAAGTGATGTGGCAGTTCTAGCTGGAATAAACCCATTTGAATAAGTGGGACTCACATCATTGTTGACTCATGGTTCCACAATGGATTCAACTGGTCTCTTTTAGTTACCACTCCAGTTGAACCATGAATTTATGTAATCCACTTACTGGTAGTATGGTGTCAGATGTCTAGGAAGTAGACATATTTAATTAATGCCTTGCCTGCAATGTTTATCAGCAGTTTAATTTCTCGAGCTCTTTCTGCTGCATTAAATGCATTATATTTTATTAAAATTCTAACTAGTTGTTTGAATATATGAATCTGTTGTGGACCAGCTGCACATTAAAAAGATTCTGAGCTTTCATATACTTGCCTGATAGTGAAGAAAAATGTCAGGAGTAGAGATGGGCACAAAACAAAAAAAGACACACTGTTTTATCATTTTGTAACATTACAGAACAATTTGTAACATTAAAAAATGATTTGTAATGTTAGTTAATGTTGTTCTTCCAGAACATGGCCAAATAGCCCAAAAAACTCACAACAGCTATCAGATCCTGGCCATGAAAGCCTTCAAGAATACGTATCTTGACTTTGACTCTGCAGCTCTGCTCATAGAGTCGTTAGTTCTCGATGCCTTTAACTACCAGCTTATAGTTATATTTTCTACTTCTACTTTTTAAAATATTTCAAAGAGCTTGAAAATTAATTGAGCTGTATGTTAAGGTCTCAACCTAAGTTTTTTGACAGTTTGTTAGTTGAGTTTCTTCTTTGACATCTGAGTTGTTCTCTTTTGAATTGGAAACTGTCAGGTTTGCTTTGTATGAGTTCCCTTGCTAGATTTTGGCACACAAATGTCTGGCCAAACACCCTGTATTTCAGCATGTGATTTTTTTAAAAAAATAGCTCTTTTCCAGCCTGATGGCTGCTTGCAAATTTAGACTGTAGACTTGGCTGCTATTATTGTTGGCAAGACATCTGGTGGAAAGTAACATCATTTAATCTGATTTTTTTCCTGAGTATCTGCTTTCTCAAGAGCTGTCGCTTTTGTGTCTGTGAGAAGCTTCTCAGCCTGTCTAGGAAACTGACACTGGAGAAGCCATCTCTGTCTGTGTAGCTGAAACAAGGGTTTTTGGTAGAAGAGAAAATACATGAAAAAACCCATTGCAAAATTCAGTTTCTGTGCTTAAGGGGTGGGAACAGAAAGATTTTCTACTGCTGTGTTTGCTAGTAGAGCATATACAGTATAGTGTAGTACAGTGGTTCTCACCCTTTGGGTCCCCAGAAGTTTCTGGATTGCAACTCACAGAAGCCTCCACCACTCGCTATGCTGGAAGGGATTTCTGGGAGTTGCAGTCCAGGAACATCTGGGGACCCAGTGGTTGAGAACCGCTGATGTAGTAGATAGATAGAGCAATGGTTCCCAACATTGGGCCCCTAGAAGTTCTTGGTCTAGAACTCGCAGAAGCCTTTGCCAGTAGTTATGCTGGTCAGGAATTCTGGGAATTTATTCCGAGAACAGTTGGAGACCAAAGTATCTATTTTAGTGTCAGCCAGGACTTAGGGGATTTGGCTTCAAATCGCTGCTTGGTTTGGGAATTTATGTTTTTGAACTGAAGTTCTCAGAGTTCCCTGGGCAGCTGAGTCTAGAATTACTATATGGGAATTGCAGCCCTGAAATACCAGTCGGCACCCCTCTCTTGGAAAGCTTGATAGATTTACTGTAAGCATGTTTACTCGCTTATTCATCCAGAAGATGCTCCCTGAGATACTTACAGAACTCATAAATTTTTTATAAAAAGAGAGTGGATAAGCGTATCCGTATAATAGCTTGTAGGTTTAGAAACTCAAACCATGTTTTCGGTTGTAATTGCTGATTAGCACAGGCCATGGTTTTGCAAGTGTTTGGTTGATAGTCTGTCCCAACTCTGGTGTCTATCCTAGCTGTCATATGGGGATAAATGCTGACCTGTTTTACAGAGGATATTAAAGGATTATGACTTAACATATGTGAAGTCCTTTGAACATTGTGAAGTGCTATACAACACATACACACACTTGCTATTTTGTTCTGTGAGTATCCCTGTTTTCTGAGCGTGATAGCTTTGGATTCTTTTGTATGGGTTTTGTTCATTATTCTTGGCTTTTTTTCCAGATGCCTTTTAAAAAAGCTTAACCAAAGAGAGCAGGCTGTGCAATCCTGTTCTCCATAAGATGCTGTTCCTTAAAAGGAGCCTGAGGCTTCTGGTTTCCTTGGTGTTGTACAAAATTTGAGATTCCCCTCCTGCCTGAATAGTAAGCTTAGTATCTGTCTGTACTGCAATAAACTGCATTTGTTTCCTTCAGAAACATGCTTTGCAGCCTGGAATGCTTCCATTTACAGGCAACCCTTGCCAAATTAATTTTATTTAATTATCTCCTAGGGCTAAGCTTGAATAAATTTTGTGTTAAATTCACCATTTCTGTCTCCTCTGAACGAAATGGAGTTAATATCCTTGTTAAAATCTGATTAAAACTAAAATTGGGTTTTTTGAAGTCTGATTATCCCATGAAATGGAATTTTTAAACCTAATTATGGGTGGATTTGCATATATTTTTCAACACCATTGTGAAAAGAATGGGAATAAATTTATTAATGAAATCCTCCAGTACTGTATCCCTGGGGGATGAAGGGGTTGCCGGTAGGTGCAAGGGTAGGGGTAAGGGAGAAATCTTCTCCCCTACTAAGTGTTTAAAAAATCAGAAAGGACCTAATCTAGTCATTCATCAATTTGAGGGTTTTGTTTGTTTTGCTATCTCAGTGTATGACTTGGAGGTCTGAGAACCTTTTAAAGCTTCCCTGAGCAAATTCTTCTATGAACCCTGCTGCCAATTCCCTGTTTGTTTGTTTGTTTGTTTATTTGTTTATTTATTTATTTATTTATTTATTTATTTATTTATTTATTTATTTATTTATTTGTATGTATGTATGTATGTATGTATGTATGTATGTATGTATGTATGTATGTATGTATGTATGTATGTATGTATGTATGTATGTATGTATACAGCCTTGAAGCTTCCTAGATGCCCTAAGCACATCTGATCTTGCCCGATTTCGGAAACTAAGCAGGGCTGGCCCTGGTTAGTACTTGGATGGGAGACCTCCAAGGAATACCAGGTGCTTTAGGTGCCTGGAGTAGGAACTGGCAAACCACTCCAGTATTCTTGCCAAAAAATCTCCATGGATATGAGATCACGAAGAGTCGGTAACAACTGTAACGACACAACACACACATACAGCCTTGAGGGCTGTATACAAGGGGACCTATCCCTTTTCACTTCACCTGACCGTGAAACCCTTTCTTGCTTCAATCAACTCTTTAAGAAGCTGAATTGCCGCATCCAGAGCTTGTTTTCAAAATGTTCTATGTAAAAAATTGCCATTACCAGGCTGAGGGGGCTCCCCATGGCAACTCCATCTGTCTGTTCATAGAAGTCATTCTCCCACTGGTAGTAGCTGGTCATTAGGCAATGTTGGAATAGGGCTTTAATGTCTTCTGCGAAGATCTGTTGGATGAGTGCTAAAGTGTCCTTTATTGGTACTTTGGTGAAGAGGGCTACTTCATCAAAGCTGATCAGTTTTAGGGTTCTAATCTTGTCTATGAAATGTCCTGAGCCCTTGATGTGGGATTAGGTCTGTCCAATGTGGGCATGTAGGAGGGTGGCTAGGTGTTTTGCTAATTCATATGTTGGGGAGCCAATGGTGCTAACAATGGGCCTGAGTGGGGTTGAGTCTTTGTGGATTTTTGGGAGTCCGTATAATCTTGGTGGAGGATTTTCCGTATTGCAAATTTGTGGAATGATATTGGGGTGGAGGGAGGAGTCTGTTTCAGTTTCTTTCTGCAGCAGATTATTAATTATTTATGGATGATGGTGGTAGGAGTTGGCTTCCTTTCAAAGGTTTATTATTAACCACCTAGCACTGAATGTCTCGGATGAATGCCTGCAGAACTCATTCTTTACCACTTCTATGGTGTCCTTTTCTTCTTTGGATATGAAATCATTTGAACAGTATACCCTGCATTGCAGCACATGTAGCAAGGAAATAAGGCTGTCATGGGGTGGTTGCTTCCTCTCTTAAAGAAAAGAGAAGAACGTGAAAAATTACATGGCAATAATATGTAGTGTTACTAATGGCATTTTACATTTTTAGGAGGCTGCAGTGCAGAATGTCTACAAATATTACTGGTGTTTTTGCACAAAATTAATATCCAGGCTTTGGTGTTCCTTGCAGGTGGAAGTATTCCACCTGTTATAAAAAGTTTTGGCGACGTTTCGACGAGGTCTCACTCGTCATCTTCAGGCTGG
>JAHTLZ010000054.1:12343833-12355567 GCA_023846285.1 Phrynocephalus versicolor
TACCAAGCTAGTATATGCTTTTGACCCACAGGTCAAAAGCACTGCACTGATAACATGTAACTTTCAAGAGAGTCTACATGTTTATAGGCGGTGGTGTCAATTTGTTTTGTTGCAAAGATGATGGTCCAAGAGCCAGCCACTTGCCTTCTGGTCCCTATGCCACTTCCCAGGCAATTTTATTTTCTGGCTCTTGACTGTAGTGATTTCTATTCTCATTAAAAACACCATTGAGCTGGGTTCCAAAAATTTATCTGAGTTTCTGGCAGTTTGAAATTATCAGAAGTGGTAGCGCCATGTATTTCCAAGTTCCACGTTAACCGTTGGGCACTGAACAATTAAGCAAGTTGAAGTTCAACAACAGTTTAATGCCACCTCTGGCATCTGGTTGCATTTTCTACTCTATCTCTTGAGGCCGGCTTTCTTATCAGTTCTGAATGATCACTTTTTTTGGTTAATGACAAGCAAACTCCAACCAGGCAGTAAATGCTTGGAGTAATGCTTCACTAAGAAAATGTCAAGAAAACATAGTATGTAGAGACTGTTGCCATCCGTGTAATGCTCCAAATAAGTGGAGAAAACCTCAAGAAGGTGAATATCTTCCAGTGTCTTGGCTGCCATCTGCAAAGCGACAGTGGCATCGGTGGAGACGTGCAGGCAAGGGTGAATGCAGCCTGGTTGCAACGGCCCGAACTCACTGGTGTGCTTTACAAGAGATGAATGCCAGTCGTTCCCAAATCCAAGATTTGGAAGACGATTGTCTGCCCTACTGGCACAGAGTGCAGCACAGCAACAATGGGCGTAGAGAGCCATCTCTATGCGATGGAAATTATGCTCCATTGGGGTCCTTCAAGGGGCAGATGGAGGGGAGTGGTAACAGGAGACAAATATCTAGTCTCGTGTGCTCCCGGACACATTTGGTGGGGCCACTGTGAGATACAGGAAGCTGGACTAGATGGGCCTTTGGCCTGATCCAGCAGGGCTCTTCTTATGTTCTTATGGATATTGGGTATCTCCCTAATTGACCATGTCACAAATGATACTACCCAACAGAACTAGTTTCTGTATGTGTGTGCATTTAGTGACATTGAGTTCATTAGGGTGTTTATAGGCCTGCAGATCCACTGTACTGTATATATGCTCCTGCACGCCCACAACATTTTTGGTGAGTTTGCATAGTTCTGTCCTATACTGAGTAAGACCATTTCTCCATCAGACCCATTGTTCTATCTTTTGTATGCTACAGATGTCTCTGGAAGAGTATTACATTTTTTTCCTGAAGCGACAACTACAAAACGGGCAGATGCTACACAGCAGAATAATCTGTGCCTTGGAAAATGTAGCTGTATAAATACTGACTGTATTGGAAATGATAGATTCTTTCCTCATGAGTGCTTCTGGAGCAATGCGTACTTTAAGGAGGCAATAATGACTTTTGAGTTAGATATAGGAAGAGCAGTAGGTTGGAAAGTAAGTTGCTTTCCAGGAGTAAGTGTGTGTTCGGTTTTGATAACCGCCACAAAGCCACCCGCCCGTTTAAAGAGCAGACTATAAAATATGATTATACCTTTAAAGTAAATTGTCTCAGAAATCATGCGGCAGTATCGATTCATAAACTTTATGAACTGTTCAACTAATCAGTTGTTTAGCCAGGTTCTGTCCAAAATACTTGCTTTCTGCCTGGTTTGTTACGTGATGGTATGGGCTGTCTTTTGGACAATGATGCCCCCAAAGTTAATATGTATGAATGCCCATTACACTGTGTTGTTGTCCATTAGTGTTGTTGGGGACTGAGAAGCAACAGCCTCAGACAGTGTAATAGGATGTGGGTTGCACCCCCTACATCTTGAAGTTAAATTTCCATCTTCTTCCTCAGGGTGTCAGAGTTTTATTTTGCCAAGGGCGCAATAATTATGGAAAAAGTTAGATTATTACTGCAGCTATGTCAGATGCATATATTTATGTGTGTGTTCATATGTATGTATGCATGTGCTCCACTTTTTAACAGCATGTTATGATTGGGTAGTAGCATCTGGATGAAATTTCACTATCAACACATATTTTCTGAACTTGTTTATAAAGGACTCATTGTTTGAGAAGTTTCATTAGAGAGAAGGCTTGTTTTTAGCTGTGTGTGGCAAAAAATCTAAATAGTTGTAAGTTGCAGAAAAAGCTTTTTGCTTCTCTGAAACATAAATGACTAATGTGCATAATTCATTTCAGCATCTGGGCCTGAAAAGTTGCATATCAAATTTTGTTTGGTTTCCTCGACAATGGTTGAAAATTAGGATTTATCATGTAAATGCTGACAGATATGAACATGTGTCAACTAAGTGGTTGCCTGACAAACCTTCTTATTGTACAGTGTGGGTGGCGTAATGTTATTTTTTGCTGTCTTAATTGCATTTTTTTCTTTGCTTAATCTAGTCTTTTCAAAGTGTGGCTGTTCTGTTTGCACTTCAGTTTTTGATTAATTTTTCCCTGAGTATGCAGAAAACTGGTCAGGTGCCCTTGTTACTTTTTAACCAGAGTTTTCTGAAAGCTCTGGATTACCTTCGTTAGAGATGATATATATAAATGAAAAAGTAGCAGCTGCACTCACAGATCAGCTGCAGTGTTGTGTTCTTGACAGAAGATGGTGCCTTCAGACTTTCCTCATTATCATCCCAGCTTTCTCCCACTGTTTTTTTTTTTTTTTTGCTGCACACAGCCAGAACGCTGTCAGTAGGATAAATTCTGAAGCCAATTATATAAAAATGTAACAAATGAAAGCTAAAAGCTAAAAGCTGGTGAATACCTTCACATGTTGGTCTGCCAGCTTCAGAGAGTAGTTCTGGGGTCTGGGTGACTGGGATGAGACTCTGAGAAGCAAGCTTTCTCTCTAGCACAACACAACACAGATCTGAAGCTTCAGTGCTATCTAAGTGTGGAGACTAGGTGTTAGTCATCTGGAAGTTCTAGCAGTTTTGTTAGAATCAGTGGCATGTTCCCTTTATTTAGCTGGGGTATTGGGTGAGAGTGCTTTGGATGGAAATATCTCTTCCCACATTTGGGATTCCAGGCTATGGTAGCTGCACTCAAAAGCCCTAGAAATCTGCTCTTTATTCATTCTCTACTCTGAAGAGCATCATAGCACATATGCAATTTTTATGTCTGTTTCTCTCTCCAAACTGCATTTTGGGTTGGCCTAGTAGCCCATTCTCCTGCATACACTCTTGTTCATGCATAGATTATTTTTTGCTTAAACATCATGCCTGTGCTGGATCTGACCAACACCAAAGTGAGTTGTTTTGGGAAATAATCTTGTTTGGCTGATCTGAATTTGCAGAGTAGTAGACACTCATCCAGTTTAAGGAAGCATTTTGGCATGGTGTTCAACTTCCTTTCCTCAATATAGATATCACTTAGGTATTTCTAGTGAACAAAGAATTGCTGGTATATTTGTAGCATAACAAAGCTGCTGGCCTGAGTTTCCAGTTATGAAAGCTCTTTTCTACCACTTCTTTGCTGCATTATTTATACTTAATTAAAACTGGAATCCAAAGAGCATCTGAAATCTGAATATTATGTATATGAATTTACAATAATAGTTTTTTAAAAAGGAGGAAAAAGCAAACAAATCCCAGCATCTTAACCCCAAAGGTACAATTCAAAAACAGTGAGGAAAAAAAATAAATTGGAACTGTCTCTGTTTGATAGAAGCAATTGAAGCATTTGCAAATTTGTGTTTAAATACACCATTTCTGGTCCCGGTTTTGGAAAGGTTGCCAAATGTTTTCTGTATTCTAGAATCTGGCATTTCATGCTGGATGATATGCCAGAGTTCACTTACCACATTAACCATTAGAGCTTGAAGTAGCATCCTAAGAAAACAGAGCTCCACCACATGAATATTTCACTGACTTGCCATGTTCTCACACATTTTCTGTGTTAATATTTAAAAACATTATTTACATATTCATAGTTCTTTTATATAAGCTTTATTGTGAAAGAAGCATGGAACTTCCCTTTTTTTTGTTCAGAGAATGGAAGAACCAAATTCCCTGCTGGAGCAATAAACTTCATAGAGGCCTTTTCTTACTTAGACAAATAGATAGCTCTATATAACCATATAAGCAAACATGCCTTTTGGCATGCACATTTGATGGAGTTTTGTGTACACTCTGGGGTTGCTAACACTGAGTTTGATAAAATAAGGGCAAACAGATTACTAAAATAAAACCTATTAAAGTTATCTCATACTTTTCATTCTTGCACAGGTCTTGCATGCTAAACACAAACAATAGTTATAGAGCCCACAGAAGCGTGGCCTCTATGACAATCTTCTATAGTAGCGTGTTTATCATGTTTTGTCTTTTCAGGCAAGGGGGTCAAATCCTATTTATTTATGCAGTTGTGTAAATCCACCACCATGAGCCTCTGTTTCACATACCCAGTCTTATACTGGTTGTGAAGTAGCCTAAGTGACCAGTATTGTGCCTGACTGCAGGAAGGGAAGGGTAAAACTACTGCACAATTGCCCTTCCATACATGCTTGGAATTTGGCCTGTGAACGTATGAAGCCTCTAAATTAGCCCATGTTATAGAATCCGGGGGGCCATGTTTAGCTGGTTTGGCAATTATTGGCATGCCTCAGGGACCCCTGGGTCCTTTGAGGGATACAATTTTAAATCCATGTTGGAGTTGAATGTTATCACCCATTGTCCCACCTTGCTCCTCTGATAGACTTCAGATGATCAGATTTTCATCCCATTGTCAGTCCTCAAAACATTAACTTAACGAAGGTTAAAACTAACATATCTTGGATAGTCTACTGTCTCTAATTCTAGTGAACCAGCAATCAAGGCAGTCAAGTGTATTAGGAAACATGAGTGTTTCTTTCCAAAGTCATATGGAAACAGCTGATCTTTCATCCAGGGGCAGAAATCCTTCTGCTTCGTGTAGCAAGAGGTAGCTACAGTTGGTTCACTGAATCAGTGGAATTTACACAGGCTTTGACTCACCAAATCCCCACCGTTTTAGTGGGCCTACTTAATATGGTAAGCAACACTTTTTCAGCTAGAGTATTATTTTTCCTAGGGATGAGGTCCTGTTAGCATCATTATCTAGTACAGTAGTGGTGAATAGAGATGGACGTTTCATTTTGGAAGGGGTCTGGTTTTGATCAGACAGGGAGGTGGGATGATGCCTGTCCTTGCACAGCTCCTGATTGATCAGCGCCAGGGAGAATGAAAGATGACATCTCCGCACCATATCTAAAATTAAAACACCAACAGTTTTCGGCTCTTAAGTTGAATTGCTCTTAAGTCAAGCTGCTCTTAAGTCGGGGTACCACTGTAATACCAAAGTATTTTGATTTGGGTGTTGTGCTCTCTCACAGACAGGCTGTGTGTCTTGTCCAGATGGTTCCTTTGCCTGCTGGCCAGAGTGGGTCAAATAATGTTTGGCAAGAGGTGGGATGGTCATGATGTTATGTTTTCAAATCATGGAGTGCTCAGCACAAGAGCGTATGGAAAAGAGCTGAGCGTTGTGACAAAATTTTGGCTTTGGCAATCTGATAGTTCATGTCCTTATGTACAGTACTGTTAATTTGAAAGACACTTGTTTTCTGCTGATATTTTGTATATTAATAATCAGAATGCTTAATGGAACTTTTTTTTGCTGTGGTAATACCTTTTAAGAAGTCTTATTTAATAGCCTGATTGTTCTTTAATGAAACCTTATTTTCTAGTTGCTCTGCGGGAAATCGGCCTGCACATAGATCTCATTCTCTCAAGAGCTTTCCCACCCCCCTTTCCTTTATTTTCTTTTTTTTCCCCATGTGTGGGCACAGATATTTTTCAGGTTGGTTCACAAAGCATGGCTGGTGCAAAGTTCATAAAATCTTCTCAAGACAAACTAGAGTAGGCCTTTATCTTTGATTATTTTTCCTCTTGTGCTTTTTCATTAGGCTTACTCAGTAAGTTATGACTTGTTATTTTAATTTTATTCCTACAGTTGCCTTGGGAAATGGGTTGAGATGCGAAGGGATGGCTTAAAGAAGGTCTTGCACATGTTACAGCTAAGTATGGATTGGGGAGGGCCGAGTCTTAATTCAACTCCTGTGACCTTCATGCTCATCATGTAATTCAGGGCCATTCAACTCTGAACAGGCCAAGGTCTACTTTTTCCGGCCCAAAGTGCCTGAAAAAAACTCTACTTACAAATTTTATGTTCTGAGCACGTGCTCACAACTAAAAACTCTTGTAAGTAGAGCAGTGGTTTTCCATAGGAATGCATTGAAAATCAATTAATATGTTCTGGAGGGAACAGGTTTCAATGTGCCATGGCCCTTGAACTGCCCCGCTCAGCTGAGACAGTGGGCTGGCAGACCCAGAACTTTGCTGGGGCAGTGGGATGGGTGGGGGAAGGGTGGAGAACTTATCCCCTCACTTTTTTTATTGATGGCCAGAGGGCTACTTTTGAACCCTTCACGGGCTACCAGTAGCCCGCGGTCTACCTGTTGGACAGGCCTGATGTAATTCATCCTGCTTCCCTTGCCCAATGCACAACAAAAGAATACCTGCACACCAGCGAGGTGTATCTTGTACGGCTTGGCTTTGGAAGGAAGCATTGCTCCTACACTCCCCTAGTGATGAATGAGATTAACATTGCTTTGCTTGATTTTACAAATGCACTTACAGAAAGTCACAGCATGAGTTGTGTACTGAAGAGTTTGCACAGCAGATAACCAGTGTATGTGAGCAGATGGATCATGCATTTGAATCCACAGTTGCTTTTCCCATCAAACAGGAGTTGCCACCTGAGATCACAGTACATTTTAAAGCTTAATTACATACCTTGATGCTTTTCTTTGCCAACACTGTATATGTATTGCTTATGTTTAGGTTGCTATTTGATGCCTTTTTCACAACTGACATACTGTATAGGGACCCTAATAGAGCTTTCAAGCCAAATTTAGAGACATTTAAAAAGTGGTTTCCCCAGTGTCACTGCCCCCCTCCACCAGTTGAGCTTCCATGGATGAGTGGGATTCAGGCATCTTGAGTCCTATACCATCACTCTATCCACTATACCACACTGGCTAGCCTTATTTTCTTAGGCCCCGATGTAACCTTGCATGAGGGTGTCCATTCAGCAGGATCCCTTTTGGTGTCACAGGAAATTGCTTGAGTTCACAGCTGTGTAGTGGCTGCCGTCAATGAAGCAGTTGACACATGTGTGATAAACAGCCAGCACTTCATGATGAAATGTGGATTTCTTTGTCCTTGTTTGGAAGGATTCAGGCAAAACTTAATAGTGCTGCAGGACATGCTGTTTCTTACACACATATAAACAGTCATAATATGATTGATACTTTGCCTTTTCACATAGTTTGTCTCCTGGGCCACACAGAACCTTTGGGCGCTTGGAGGGCTTTAGATTAAAGCCTTTATATCACAATAGCATAACATGGACCATGGTCACCCATATGGCTAATTTTCTTTTCCAGTTTTGAAGTTGCATCTTTGTGCACGTTAATCCTGCTGAGAAAGTTGTGGGAACAGAGTTGCTTATTTCTCTTGATGACAGTGAGGCCACTCTGGGCAGTTTATAGCAAATTCAGCAAACACACACACACAAACACACACACACAGACAAAACAACAACAAGAAAAAAATATACAGTATATCAAGTGTCAAGATGCAAACATGTGAAATAAGAGAAGAGGATATACTGTACAACTAGAGCAGAATAGGGAACTAACGAGAGAAGCATGCCATGCCTATGAACAATCTTAGCCAACCAGCTAACACGGAGAAAAGACATCCCTGATGGAAATGTATTCAAGGAAGGATAAATATTTGAAATAACTGTTTTATAAACACATTGAAAAATCAATCATCAGTGAATTTAGAAACAAAATTTATATGTTCCTTTACTGTCTGCTGAGATGCTGCACACAAAGAATAATAAAACTGTAGCTTGACTGCTGTATTTTCCCAAATTTCTCTTGGCTTTGTAATCCATCCACCCAGCTTATTGTAGATGAATACCAGAGAGAAGCAGAGAGAATGTTTAAAACTCTCTCATTTCGATGCTGAGGTAGCTTTATTGCCCCCCCCCCCTCATATTTTCTAGCTGTAAACGTTACAAACTTTATTACCTTTAAACCAGTTTTTATGCAGCTGGTCATAAAGAGCTGAGGAACAGAAGCATCTGCCCATTGCAGAGATGTATACTTTGAGCTGATGCTCACTAGTCATTGAAATGGCTACTTTTCTGTATCCTGAAGGATAAACAGGTAGATAAATCAGTTGTCTGCAGAGGTGATAAAAGGTCTAGAAGAGATCCTGAGAGGAAACAGAGAAGGAACTCCCAAGATCATTCACCTAGAGAAAAGAGAAAATGGACTGTTCAGGAATATCTAATAACTGTCCTGGTTTGATGAAGGGTGGGAGGGAGAAAAACTTTTCAAAAAAATTGCAAGAAGGCGGTTTGAGGACTTGAACAGGAGGGGCTAAACTCCTGTTTCGAAAGGGTTTCAAATATGTTTAGTAGTGAGCTTTTGAAACAGGATGTCAAAGATCCTCTGACCGCATTCTTGCACACAGAGCAGAAGGGATGACCTTTTTAAGTTTGGGTGAGTTCATAACTCAGTTGAGAACCATTTCGGTACCAAATAAAGCCAAGTTATAGGGGGTCTTAGCTAGCTAAGAGTTCATCTCAATATATCAGTTGGGTGTAAACCTATACATTAGCAATATAATCTACATGCCTTCAGCCTTCAACAAAGACACAGAAACCACGAGCAGTGGATGCACATAAAATTTAATAAACCATAAACCCACATGAAACCAAATGAAATAGGGAGTGATATATTTCAGGGGAACATGTTAGCTTCAGTTGAACTGGAGATGATGAATTACCTCAAAACATTTCATCCTTGATTCATTATATTTTTATCTGGCTTTGTGATTTATTAAATGTTAAGTACCTTGAGTAGTACTGGTTTTTGTTTTTACCTATCAATTTCTGAGTCAAATGATCCAGTTTTAATAGGGGTTGATTTCATGCAGCATCTGCCTTGGTCTTACCTCTGTTCATTATAATAACTGGTGTTTCTGCAGAGGATGGAACATGTAATATATTCAAATATGGCATCTTTGAGGCCTCACAGTGGGTAACGGTTTTGGAAATAAAGCAGCTTTTGTTCTTAAAAGTAGATAGAACTTTAGAGTCTAAATGAATGGATGAGATGCAGTGTTTTGAAGGAAAATGTTGAACACTAAGAAATGTTTTGGGGTGAGAGAACTTGTGTTTTAATTTTGGGTTTCAGGTGAACAACAATGGAACTCATTTACTGAATTCTAAAATTAAGAAGCTATTGTAACATTCTCCGTTTCTTGGGTACAGAGCATTGGTAGAATAGATATCCTGCAGACGTGTGCCTCCCTTGGCGACATTTTGTACAATCAGTTGCTTAAAAAGAGCTGATGAAAAATGGCTAGGCTATCAGGATAGCTAAGTCAATGGACAACCTTTGGGTTGTGTCAGAGTCATATTTGTCTGTGAATTCATAAATTAGAGTGCGTAATTTTTTCTCTTCTTTAAGAACATAGTATCTTTCTTTTTGGAACATTTGAACACTCAAGATAAAGAAGCCACAGTTCTCTCCTTGGGTACCACTGCTGAATGAAGATGTTGCAAGCACAAGGTGTCAAGTATGATCATAGGGACTGTGATTTTTAGGATCAGACATTTGTCGGAGGAAAAGAAATTAGTGGGGGGTCCAATGAAGCAATTGTTCCCCAAATTTTACATTTGTTACTGGTGTTCCCTGTACGGTAGGTTTCAGCTCCAGGTGGGATGAGACCTTGCTTAAACAATAGAAATGAAATGGGATCATCTTGCTACCTGCAATCAACCACTTTTCCTCTGTGTGATTGTTCAATGGTTTTTTTTGTAACATAGCTATAGTGTATATGATCTGAAGAGTGAAACCTCACAATGCCAAAGCAGTATCATTGTTTCAGCCAAACCCTGTTGCTAAAAGACTCTTGCTAATTTATACTGGTGGGTAGTTCAAATGCATGCTCATAAATTTATCAGCAGAAGTGTCCTTAGGGTTTCAAAATGAAGGCGCTGAAAGAAATTCCAGATTGCTAACAACAGGAGCCTCGTGCTTCGGTGCTCAGAACTGCAATACTGCGGTCAAGACCCTGCTCATGAGCTGAATTTCATCCTCATGTGCTCAAGTAGCTGGCTGGAGGTTGAATCGATCCTTCAGAGGTCAGTAAATTGAGTACCTAGCATGCTGACGGGTGGGATAACGTGTATCCTCATAACTGTAAGCCTCCCAGAGAGTGCTTGAAGCGCCATGTGGGGACAGTATATAAACAGCATACAGTGGTACCTCTGGTCAATTTTTTTAAAGAAAATTTTGTCTTACGAAACAGTTTCCCATGGGAATGCATTGAAAATAGATTGATCTGTTTCAAAGGCTATGGGTTGCTTCATATTACAAAAGTTTTGTCTTACGAAACGTGGTTTCCCATAGGAATGCATTGGGGATGGATTAATCCGTTCCATAGGCTAGATTAAAGACAAAAATAACCGGGTTTTTCCCCCCCTCGGTGCATCCAGAATGGTTTTTTGTCTTGTGAAGCATCCCATAGGGATTTTTTTCTCATGTGAAACATGCCAATTCTTGGTTGCTTTTCTTCCTATGAATTTATTTTTGTCTTACAAGGCATTTGTCTCAATATGTACCAATGTACTTTGCTTTTAAGCTTATTTTGATTATTTCTGGTGCCACCACTTGATTGGAATGCCAAGGACTTATGGTCATCTGCAGTTCTTTTTAGAATAGATAAGCAGTTTCTTCCCACTGCATAATGTCTCTAGGTTGGCTAGGATTTAACAAAAGGATAAAACTCCTGTAATGCAACTAGGACTGTGTTCATGACTTGGGGTTCAATCCCAGTAGCCGCCTCGAGGTTCACTCAGCCTTCCTTCTTTCCAAGGTCGGTAAAATGAGTACCCAGCTTGCTGGGGGGGGGGTTAGCAATGTGTAGCCTGCATAATTGAATTGTAAAGTATCCAGAGAGTGCTTTAAGCACTGTGGGGTGGTATAGACTATAGAACACTTTGCTTTTGCTTTAGCTAAACATAGATTATTGCTTTTGCAATACCATATGTAGCATTTATCTTTCAAGTTAATATAGTTCAAGTCTCATTAAATGTTCTTTGAATTTTGGATGTTTAGTCATCTTGTTTACATTTATGGCAAACCTTTTTCTTTGTAAATTGGTTTTCATTAATTTAGAAAAAATAAACACTGGGTTGGTTATACATTACTTTAGAAGTACATCATCTTTCAATGTGACCTGCTGGAATGTTCCTTGTCTAACAGTTCCAGTCAGGCATTCATAGGTTTTTGGTGCCCCACTTTGAACATAACCATGCCCTACAGGTGTCAAAAGGTCCTCTAAGTAAAAACGTCCATTCCTCCATTCATTGTAGATGCAAACAGTGTTCTTCTAGTGTAGCTGTAGCAACAGAGGTTCTCATTATGTTATGGCCATTTGGCCAGTGTTAGCTCTTTAATAATTTGCACTTTTGTATGCCAGATTCCTTTTGCATTTTCTGAATTTCTGCTCTTTTGCATGTGGCTAGACTTTTCTTTGTTCCAAAGGGTTTTGGAAATATAGCAAAAACCCTCATCTCCAGAACCAAACGCCTCGCTGACAAAGAC
>JAHTLZ010000054.1:12356067-12376738 GCA_023846285.1 Phrynocephalus versicolor
CCACCACCACTGAGCGAACCCCTCTCATTACTCTTATACACAACCACACTGTACTCTTTCTCCTTCTTGTGCTCCCATTTTATCACACACACTCGATTCATATTAATTTTTCTGTTTGTCATGTGTGCACACAATCTTCTCTCTTTCACACACATACACAATCCTTCTATTTCAGATACATGTTATCTCTCCCCCACCCTTATTGCTATATAGAGACCTCCCTTTTCTGTTCATCCATGCAGATCTGGGGAGGGATGATTCCAGTGGTGGTATACAAGGCTGGAGGAAATCTAAAATTCTTTTCCCCATCGGTTAGAGCTTAGATTGAGTTGTGTTGAGCTGTGTATGAGTGTCTTTCCATTTTCATACCCAGAATGCTCCCGGGAATGAAGACTGGGTCTTCTCTGTTCCATTTGGGGACACTAGAACCCATTGCATCTACTAGTGGTGGTACTGACTGCGGATTGAGGAGTGGGTGGGATAAAAGAGATTTTAGTAGAAGATGGTAAGATCTCTGTGTATGATGAAGCTCTGCTTCATTGCATGGTTCTGTATTTTTAATTAAGAAGGCATTTGTCAGCCTTTACTAAATAAAAAAGGAGGGCTATATTTATTCCTGACAAAGCTGTCATAAATTATGCTGCCAAGATGGTTCCGAATGATGATTAAAGAATAGACCTTTTAATTTGTGTTGTTTTGATCCAATTTTCAAGTTCTAAAGGGGTTCTTTTGAAATCAAGTGAGTTTTAAATCTTTTTCCAGTGGTACTTAGGTGAGAGAGCTCTGGTGAGGCCGTTTTAGTTAGCTGTGTTGAAGACATCATGCTAGCGGAATATTCCCGGAACTATTTCTGGTTTACTAACTCAGGAACACTACTTCTTTTGCACACATAACTTTTTACGGCCGAAATCTTATTTGGGACTAAAAGGCGAGAGAAATTCTAGCAGGTTTCTTAAGAACCAATGAGGGTGAAGTTGCTGGTCGTAGCCTTGGGTTTTATGTTCAAATCCCCACTCCGCTGTGAATCTCCCAGAGTGACCTTGAGCCGCCTCTTAAGTCTAATCTGCCTCAGAGGATAGAGAGTATAAAAGGGGATAAGTCACTCACAATTGATGAATCCGAAAATATTAAAGGAATAAGTGGGTATTGGGAGTGATTTATTTGCTGAGGGGATGTTTCAACCTAGCCAGCTTCTTACACAGGTGGACAGAAGCAATTTTCCTGATTCACGGAACAGTCTTGACTTCCTCTGTGACTTAACATCCTCAGGAAATTTGGAACCCCAATTGGATTTTCCAGTGCTTAATCCAATCAGATTTATTGCTGAACTGAGGAAGGAAAGATACTGCCATCCTTGAGGTGCTAAATGGTGGTTCCAGCAGTAAAGTACCGGTTCAACATATATATTTTCCATCCGTGTTTTTATGGTGTCATGAAGTGGAAGCAACGTCATGGTGGCCTAGTTCTTCTCCCTTGTGCCGTTGTGTGTGTGATTTGCCATTAACCAGATGAAATCACCACAAGTCTGAAACATGTAGAAAATAATTGACTGCAGTGAAAGTTTATGTGCTGTTTCAAATAATGGGCACGATTCTGTTCTCTAACCTAGTGAATTGCACTTGAGTAAGCCCATGGAATGAACAGGGTTTTTGATGGGCCAACGGAGTTTGTTCTAGTTGTGACTAAGGGCCTGTTTCAGTCAATGGGACTTATGGAGGAAGTGACTCATTAAATCTCCATTGATACAGAGCTCCTTGAGTGCAATTTATTATGCTGAGCCACAGGGTTTTTGCCAATGTGTGGTACAGTGGGGTCTGTGTGTCTGTGTCTGTGTCCCACCCCCCACCCCCAATCAGGCAATAAAAAGCAATAAAAGGGAGGTGCAAAAAAATCTCCCCACATTGAATGCCAGACTTCTTTGACAAGAGACAAAAAGCAAAGGCAACGGAGAATGGAGCTCTCATGGAGTGGCAGGGAGGGAGGGAGGTTGTGGCAAGAAGCCCGTAGTCCTGACCCATGTCAGGTGAATGGTTGGCACCCACACATTTTCAGCTCACCAACTCTGGCCCTCCTTGCAAAACGTTTGGACACCCCTGGAGGAGTGGAAGTATAGTTCTGGTTGCTTCCAGTCTTGAATATAAACCAGTCAGTGAACCAAAGCCCAAGTATTGTTTGTTTTGTATATTTTGGCCTTTATGGGTCAGTATATTGTATTTTGGGTTGTTTTGATATTTTTAATACTGCCTTTCTGCCTGAAATGACACTAAAGATGGGTGAGAGCAGCTAAAATATAAACTTAAGTTCAGAAATCCAAGGAAAGGAGGAAAGAAAAGAAGGAAAGAAAAGAACACTTCAGTATCTGTAACTCATCTTAAATATCTATGGCCTGTCTGAATAGAACGAGCATTTCCCACCGAGACAGGGCCAGCGAGTCTGCTTGGACAGAGAGTTCCAGATCCAGAGGCTAGAAAAGTCACCGAGAAAGCCTTCACTTGTGTCCCACTGAACATGCCACAAAAGATGTTGTTATGCATGAGAAGAGTCATAATCATCATCAGTTTATTTGTGTTTCGCATCACTCACAGCTGTTTAAAAAACCAAATTAATGCATAATCATGTTAAATAGCCCCATAAACAGTTTAGGATATTGTTGCTTCTGCTTACGACATCTTTGCCTGTGACCCTTTACAATCTATATAAACCACTGTGTTTATTCTCTTCATGTCACATTACACATGGCAAATTGTATGCAGCAATTCCACAGCAAGAAGTTTTGTTGATGGGATTCAGACCAACTCATGACTTACCCGATTTCAGCCTTGATCACCCCGCAGCATTTACTTAGTGTGAAATTTGATGGGTCTAGTCTAGTTTGGACACTTTTTGCTCCTTGTTTCTGTATGAAAAACATTACCACAGCTCTTGCTAAGCTAAAGTTTAAGCTCTAAGGGAAAACAAAACAAAACAACATGTAGTAGTGGTGATCAAGAAGGAGAGATAGTCCTAAATATCATTGTTAGTTCAGTTGCATGGCCCCTTGATCTTTCCAGATGGGGGCATGGTGGAAACCCACTTATTCATGGAAGCAGAAATTTCCATGCACCAAAGAGGCACCTGGAATAGGAAATGCCACCAACTTTGAACCAATAGTGCATCCTCTTCATGGTTGCTTGATGCGAACTCTGGCCGTACTACTCAATATGCTCCCATTTGCACTTGAAGCTGGTTCATTGTAGCCACATAAAGATGTTGTAAATTCACCTTTTAATGGAATGTGACTGCTGTGCTTGCTTCTGTGCCTTGTGTTAATTGTGCTGATTGTGGAAACAAAGAGATGCTGCCTAATTCGGAGGTTTTTGCTGATTGGGTTTTGTTTGCTCCTGAAATGTGAACAGATTTGCTTCCTGTGTGGGAACCAAGTGAGGCGCCTGATTGATTTGCTAGTTGCAGGGACACAAAACCAAGGGAATCTTATTGATTGGACACGACCAGCTGAACCCGTTCTGTAATGCACTTAATAGCCCTTTATCAAGAGCGCATTCTGCCTTACCTGCTTTCTGAAGGGTTTGCTAAATATGTATGCTGCTTCCAGAGGGGGGGGGTGTTGGCTGAGTGTATACTGGTTAATATTTTTGCCATATTCTGAACAAATAATGTTTCAGGGAAACTGAGAAAAACATAGGCTGTTCATTCTCCAAAAAGAAATGGAAAGAATTCTCTGTG
The DNA here is from genome assembly GCA_023846285.1 of Phrynocephalus versicolor. Classification (NCBI taxonomy): domain Eukaryota; kingdom Metazoa; phylum Chordata; class Lepidosauria; order Squamata; family Agamidae; genus Phrynocephalus; species Phrynocephalus versicolor. Next base: position 12,359,791 of record JAHTLZ010000054.1, read on the forward strand.
GCAAACGACCACCTATTTGTATTTCCATACTCTCCAAAATAATGAGTCTTAAGGGAGCATGATATTCTGAGGTATGCTCTCTTGCTTCATTTGTCAGGTTTTGGAAGCATGTTTTTTTTTAATAAGAAGGATGAAGAAGTCTTTCGAGTTGCAGCAAACTGTTCTGAGTGTTTTTGAGACAATGCCACATCTTGAGACCTTTATTATAGAAGCAAATAAGTAATAAAAACACATTTTTAGGGTTGAGATACACCACTTCTACCTCTAAATGTGCCCCCCTGTGCCCCCCCATATATATACTGTATCCTGTATATATATACTGTATCCTGTTGCTGGTCATGGTTGTAATAAAGTTTTGATTGATTGATTGATACCTTTAAATGTAAAATTTATGATTACCATTAATTAAAAAAATCCTAAAATTTATGGTTACCATTAATTAAAAAAAAATAATTCCTATCAGTAATTATATGGCATCCAGTTGATTCTGGCTTAAAAACAACACTTGCCTGGGCTGTGTTGGGTCTTTGCAGCTTGCCCAAGGGTACATTATTATTTATTTTATTTATTCATTAAATTTATATAACGCTCCATCTAGCTACACGGCTACTCTGGGCGGTTTACAAAAGTGAACAGAAATCAAACCCATAAACAATACAATACAATATAATAGATAAGCACAAATAAGTAAAAACATAATAACTAGTAAACACTATATGTCAAAAACATTGACCAGGAACAAGATGGGCTACAGATAAAAACAAAACAAAATAAGTAATAGCAATCATTAGTACAGTGGTATCCAAACTTTGGCCTTTGAGATGTTTTGGACCACAACTACCACAGTACTTGGTCATTGGCAATATAGGATTGGAATTCTGGGAGTTGTGGTCCAGAACATTTGGAGGGCCAAAGTTTGGACATTCCTGCATTAGTAGAACAGATTAATATCCAGGGAGAGCCTTTTTAAATAGCCACATCTACATAGACTGGCTCTTCTCCTAAGAGGCACAGTGTTTTGTTAATGCCACTATTTTTCCTCCTCTCTCTGTTCTCATGGTCCAGCTCCAGATCCACAACAGTCTTGTCTTTGGAACAGCCAACGGGCTCAGAAGATGGCTAGCATTCTCATTTTATGTTGAGGCACGGGGTGACCTTGATCTATTTTATTGGTAAATTTTCTTTGGCTACGCAGCTTCTTTAGCAATTTTAGCAACGGGAAGAAAGAAGTAGTCCTTAGATAAATGTCCAGCAGTTTATCTCTGAAATTCAATTCAGCTGTGAATGTTCTGGACAGATAACTTTGAAAGCAAGAGGAGGTGTCCTTTCCCCTTTTTTCTTCTCTCCAGAGGCTGTTGAATGTGTTCTTAAGTCAGCATGCTTCTAAAAATATAAGCAGGAATGCAGGTTTTATATTATTATTTTTCTGATAAACAAAACTCCATGGTATTGTTACTGAAATACGTAAATTAAAAATGGTCTAACCGCATGTTTGAAATAGCATCTTATCATTTCCCCGGAGTGTTTTTGGGGTTCTTCAGGCTGACCATTTTTCCAGACCCTATGATTTCTAATGCTAATGATTATGACAGGTGAGGAGAATTTATAAGACATAATTTACCAATGCTTGTGAAAGTCACCTTGTGTTTTGTGAAAGTAACTGTCTGCAGAAGTGAAAAATTTCTTGGCGCCCATGGTTAGAAGTAATATATGTTCGAAAGACCTCTGCCTGAAATCTTGGAAAGCAATGCCCAGTCAGAGGAACTTACATATTGTGCCAGATGGACAATGGTTCTGACAGGGCATATGATGCTTCCTAAATATCAGCCTGAGCTCTTGCACTTTGGCAAAAACTGAGAAGGTGGTAAAAAAAAGAATGGGATGCAGTAGCCATTTATTGAATGTTGGAAATAGCTCAGCTTCTGTGAGCAATTTTTTTTGAGATGGTGGGGTCTCTTTCTTCATGGTTTCTTGGGCTATAGCTAGCCTTGGAAGTGGAAGCTAGAGTCTACTCATAGAATCATTTACTATAATAATAGAATCACCCTATGGCTGGAAGGGACCTTGGGGGTTTTCTAGTCCAACCCCTTGTCCAAGGCAGGAGACCTCATACCATCCTGGACAGATGGCTGTCCACTCTTTTCTTAAGAACCTCTACCAATGGGGCAATCATAACATCATTTCAGATAATGAAATTTATAATATTTTAATATAATATTTCATTCAGATAGTGTATGTCATGGCACTGTTTATGTGACTGAGATGAATGGAAATTGTTTACTTGGACTACCTTGTTAATCATTAAGGTCCTTCAGGAGACCATGTTCTTGGTTATCACTCAGATACAATCAACCAGCTAACAATGCAGACACGTGGCAATAACTGCATGCATATTGCTACACGTACATAGCTATCAGCAACTACGGATGGGCACGGTTCGTTTCATTTCATTTCCCCTGTGTTTCATTTCATTTCATTTTAAAATGAATTTTTGTAAAAAAAAACAAATCATAAAAACAAATCATAAAAAATGATTACTTACTCTATAAAATGGCTCCCCTGGGTCCTAGAGGCACCAAATTTTAAAACTGAAAAACAAAACAAAACCCCACAGCGTTTTGTTTTATAATGAAACACTGACTCTCATTTTGTTATGAAACGATTCGTAAGCTTATGAAATGATGAAACAGCATTTTGTTTTTTGTAATGTGCCCATTCCTATTAGTAATTAATAGCTACATACGTGTTATAGCAAGGCCACCTTCTTGGAGTTTGGGCATCCAAGCTGTCCCAATAATTTCCAGATTACTCCATAAATGCTTCTTTAAGAAAATTGGCCATTAGTTGAGGATATAGTAGATGAATGGAATCTCCCCTACACCTAAGAAATGTGGCAGGTAATTATACTTAAGCTGTAGAGGAAATTCAGCATAAAAATAAAATATTGTGCTTACAGTCTCTTTGGCTAGGGTTGCGATTTTCCTATTGCCCCCAAGGCAAAGTAGCAATTTGGCAAGAGGAGAATTGTCAGAAGTGAATTAGATGCTGCAGGAGTGGAAATCTGTCTTCTCAGCATGAGGTGGTGTTTCCCTCCCCTCCACACAAAAATGCCACTTAGTTACAAAAAAAGCCCTTCAATTTATATTTTGTTGTATGGATAATTGCTTGGTTTTCCTGATTGCCAGTGGTTTAGTAATCTAAGGAAAAATGTATGAAACTAGCTATTAATTTTATTATGGTTCCTGTTCCATCTTCAGTTTTAGGTTGATATCTGCGAGAAGTGACCAGCTTAATACCCCCTGAGATATTACTTTCTGCATGCTTCTCTCTGAAATTGAATCCAAAGAGAGATTGTTTTTTTAAAAATGATATTTATATGGACATCTGATATACAGCACAAGAAATGCTCTCTACGATGACCATGTCAACAGTAATACAGACAGACAGACCATTTTTAATAGAATGAAAACCATATGAGACTCTATGAGCTCCATCCACAGATGGTGATATGCAGTTTTGCAACCATACGCTTCTTTCATCGGCTTACTTCCATGTATAATACAGCCCTCAATTTGTAGTCTAACAATTTGAGATAAACATATAGTCTTATACATGGAAAAATACTGTATATCTTCATTGAGAACAGACCAGCCTTACTAACTCACTCACAAGTTGATTTGGTTTCAGGATTGCTTGGCTCTGGTGCCAAATCCCCATTATGTCTCCTAGGAGAAGGGCCAGCCAAAATTTCCTGGAGCGTAACTGCCTGCTGAGGCTATTTGCAGCCCTGGGCAAACTCTCCAGAAACCCAGAACAGCACCATGAAGGGGGGGTGGGACTGGTAAAGCTACTTACAAGTGGTTCATAGCTAGAAAATCTTGGGAGGACCACCAGTAAATCACAATTGATTTGATGGCACTTAAACGTATTTTTTGCTACTTGCATGTCTTTGGGAACTTTGGGTATGAAACTACTCTGCTTTATTTCCAGAGATCAAGCTACTTGGTGTCTTTCGGTGTGTTTTTATTCTTCCTGTTTAAAAATTATGCAGAGGGATTTTAAACTTTGTTTCCTTCACCACATTGAATCTGGACAGATTGTCGAGATGCTAGTTGCCTTCTTTCATTTCTTACCATATTCTCGCTCAACATTATTTACCTCTCTGTTTAGCTGCATTGATTTATGCTGCCCTTTCCACTGTTTCGATTTTATCAAGTAGAGGTTTCAACTTCAACTGTTCTTTAAATACTTCTAACCTTCTCACTGTTTGTTTCTCATGCATATTATGATTGAACTTTAGGCACTGTCCTTTAGGGTTTTAGAGCTAAACTTTATTCCCATATATCTTACAGTGCTTTTTGTCATTGACCTTTTTTACAGTCTGTAGATCTTGCACTGTGGGAAATTTTTCTTAGTACCTCTGCTGGATTCATCCATTGCTTTAATAATTTAGCATAACTGCTGTGATATCAGACTTGTACTGAAGGGTTTAACACTACATTGGCGTTTACTTATAATGTCCAGTTCAGTCTGTTGTTTTTTGCTGTATATTGCCTTTATGGGTATGAGTCCTCTGAGCAGAGGCTAGGCCAGCTGAAGCTATGCTGAATCTAAACCTGAGCCAACCTGGGGATATTGAAAAGGTTTTTGGAATATCTTCACCTTAGTCTCAGTTTGTTTGGATATACTGTAGTGACTGTTTCCCCTCAGTGAAAGAATGTGTAGGTTTGGCATAAGTCAACCTGCCTTGCCTTTTTTTTTCTGTACCTGCTTTTTTGGCTCTGTCGGATCTTAGCCAGCTCAGGAGTAATTGAATTGTGTTGACTGGAAAACTTGTTAAAATATGATTGCATGACTAGCGACAGTGCGGTTGTACTGAACGGAGTGACAAACTAGGACCCAAGAGACCTGAACGTAACTCCCCCAGAGCCATGGACAGTTACTTAGGGGTAAAAGGTAAAGGTAAAGGTTCCCCCCGCACATGTGTGCTAGTCGTGTCTGGCTCTAGGAGCGGTGCTCATCTCCGTATTCAAGCTGAAGTGCCAGTCTTGTGCAAGTCCATGGCCATGTGGCTGGCATGGCTGCAAGGAAACTCTGTTTTATCTTTCCGCTTTTTTATGGTGGTACCTATTTATCTATTTGCAATTTTACATGCTTTCTAACTGCTAGGTTGGCAGGAGCTGGGGTTATCAGCGGGAGCTCGCTCTGCTGTGTGGCACCCGGGATTTGAACCGCTGAACTGCCGACTTTGCATCCGACAGTTTTCGGAAGCCTTAGTCCGCTGGTTGCCACTTGATGGTAAATGACAACACATGATTATGCTTCACTTCAGTGGGATAAAATGCAAGCAATCAGGGCTGAGTTATCTCCTCATGTGTACATCCTAGTGCCCTACTTTTATTAACTTCTGATTGATAATTGAAACCTGTGAGGTTTTTATATAGAAAGGATGAGTAATGCAGGGCAGATTTTTTTTTCATTTATGAAAAGAAATCTTGACATCCTCCACATTATTTGTTCTTATCTGATTGTTAAATTCTCTGAAGCATGTAGTGTTTCACTTGATCTACACTGAAGAGTTTTGGTTGATATTATTTGGAGTGAGTAAATTGCTGCCACACTTAAGTTGACTCACTGATTTATAGACAGTTTGTTCTTGAGTCACTTGATGATTCTTTTTTTCAGATAAAGTGGTATACATTGTAAAAAAAATCTTAATAACTGCTCAGCCAATATTGTACAAAATCCGTATACATTATTTCCTTTGAAAAGCATTTAAGTCTGGATTGGAATCTTGGAATTAGGTTTTTCAGGATGTCTTTCTCCTTAATTTGCAGAGGAAAGTTATGGAAAACATGCTATTGCTTTGATCCATATTTTTGGATGAAGTCCTGTTTATGAAAATAGCATTGTGACATGGATGTGGGGAGTGCAGTTGATATGAAGGTGTTGTTTTACTTCTTGGTGGCTTAAAATGCTGCCTTCTAGCCTTCCTGTCTTTTGTAGTTTGATATTATAACTATTAATGTACTCATCTGCATGTTTTTTGCCTAGTTGCTTAATAACATTACTGTTTTTCCTGCTTCTAGCGGTCTTCAGACACAACCCAGAAACTTCTTGGAAGCTACAGATTTCCTATTCTAATTTCCATTGATGAGAGTCATTATTTTGAAAGTGTAATACAGAACTGGAAAATCCTTCGTACACCTTTGTTATTTACCTTGAATATATGCTGTTAGCAAAATGTAGCTTTTGTTGTGGGACATCTAAAAAGGATTGCACACTTAGAAGTATGTAAGTTTTTTTAAGAAAGAGAATCCTAATACTCAGTAACTAAAAAAAACCTGAAATGATAGATTACTTTGAAAACTGTGTTTCCTGGTAATCAAGTGTTTACAGAAAGAAGCTTTGTTCAGACCCTTTCCTGCAGCTCTGTATGCTCAAACAAAGAGCTTTCAGACTTAAACACAGCTGTTCATTTGAAAATGAAAAATCAAATTAAGCAGAACCAGCTTTTGAAAGTTAATGCTGTATAGCAACTAAAACAAAGGGAGGAAATACAGTGTTCCATGTTTCGCTTAAATAACTTTCTTTTTTAAAAAGTTTCTCGACTAAAAAAAGTATGGTTTCAAAGATGTTCATCGCTCTCAGTATCCCGCAATAGAACATCTGCGCTCATTCTGATGCGGATGAATGACATGAATTAAACGAAAACCGTTGAACTACTCTTTTTAACATAATTACACCTTGTTCATTTTGAAGACACAATGCCAGGATGAAATGCCAATTAGGACTGGTATGTTAATGAGATTGAGACTGAATAGAGGATGAGCTTGGACACAAATCCAACTGGAATTGATTTTATATAATCCCTGAAGTTCATCCTGTTTTAATGGGCATGTTTTTATATGTTTGCGTAACTCCAGTGGTGCTCAATAAATAAATAAATAATTGTGGATTTTTTTTTGTTATTACTCACAACCCTAGTATAATTCTGATATATATTAGTTGGGAAACTCTGTTCTTTGAAATGTTTGTTTGGAGGAGTCTCTCTCCCCCCCCCCCAGTATGTGGTAGACCTCTCCCCCATCTGTTTACTCAATGTACCCTGTTGAATGCTCCCATGATTAATACATACTAAAACCCATAAAAGCTACAGAAAATTTGAATTGGACAAAGAAGCTTTTTTGTCGTTTAAAATGAAGCATCACCCACTGCTTTAATAAGATGATGCTTTCTGAGAACAAAGGTACATTCAATAAGAAGTCAAAACAACAGAGAAGTATACTTAATTAATACTTGTGAATAAAAGCAGAGCATGAGTTCAGCCAGTAGAAGTTATCTGTAGCTGTTGCATCATAAAACATAGCAGCAGTATTGAGCCTATGCCTCCTGAGATACTGAGGTTTCTAGACTGCAGAGTTCCAAAGTTAAAGGTAATCTCTGTTCTTCCCTGTCAAGGCCCTGAATACTGCACTCATTAGAATGGCGTCTGAGGGAGCAGCGGTAGTTACCTGTAACACTTGTGCCATGTTTGTCATCTTGACAAAACGCACAGAGAACTACACTTGCTGCAAGTGTAAGCTGGTTGCACTATTGGAAGAGAAGGTCCAGCAGCTAGAGGCCCGCATATTGGACCAGCAACATATTTAGGAGCTTGAGCTGTTCTTGGACAGAGCGGAACAGACTATCCAGGTCCAAGAAGAGACAGGGCACACTTCTGAGGACGAAGTCACTTCCCCAACTCAGGAGGTAGATGTGTGGAGGAATGTGACTCAAAGGAGTAGAAGGCCAAGGGATCACTCAGCGAGTCTCATATTGCACAATCAATTTGAGGCTCTTTCCCTCATCAGACCTTATGAGGCATGCACAGAGGAACAACTGGTTCCACCTGAAGATCTCTCCCTCATCGCAATTGATGAGATACAGGATCAGGTACATGTAGATGAACAGGTGGCAGGAGAGAAGCTCCTTCTGCTAGGGGATTCTATAATTAGAAATACAGAGGGATGGATTTGTGATGAGCATGATAACCGTATGGTCGCTTGCCTGCCAGGTGCAAAGGTTGCAGACATCATGAGAATCTAGATAGCTTGTTAGAGAGAACTGGGAAGGAGCCAGTGGTCATGGTACATGTTGGTACCAATGATGTCGGGAAGGCCAAGCGGTCAGTCTTGGAAGCCAAATTCAGGTTGTTAGGTAGAAGATTGAAGTCCTGGACTTCCAAGGTAGCATTTTCAGAAGTGCTACCTGTTCCTCGTGCAGGACCCGCCAGGCAGGCAGAACTCAGAAGCCTCAATGCGTGGATGAGGCGATGGTGTCGAGAGGAGGGCTTTAGATTTGTCAGGAACTGGAGAACATTTTGGGACAAGCCAAACCTGTTCAGGACGGATAGGTTGCACTTGAATCATGATGGGACCAGATGGCTGGCACTCAGCCTCAAAAAGGCAGCAGAGCAGCTTTTAAACTGATAACTGGGGGAAAGCCGACAGGAGCTGAGTGGCATCTGGTTCGGAACACCTCATCCTTGGGGAATGAGGTTGGAGAGGGTAGAGAATCACATAGAGATGACATAGCAGGTATTAGCACTGGGAGAATAATGGAATGTGATAGTTTGTCTACTGAAAATAAAAGCTGTGGGGGGGGGGAGAACAAGGTAGCAGCTGTTGTTGCGGGACGCGTGCTTCTACGCCAATGCTCGAAGCCTCCGAGCAAAGATGGGAGAACTTGAACATTTGGCAGCTAGGGATAACATAGATATAATAGCCATAACAGAAACCTGGTGGAATGTGGAGAACCAGTGGGATACAGCAATTCCAGGCTATAAACTCTATAGAAGGAATAGAGAGGGGTGGGTTGGAGGAGGAGTGGCCATCTATGTCAAAGAAGGGGTAAAATCCAGCAGAATTGAGATGGACAGAGGGTCTGACTCCACCATAGAATCACTGTGGGTTAAACTACCAGGTCCAAGGAGTGATGTGATAGTTGGGGTATTGTATTGTCCACCAGATCAAAAACTTGAGGGGGACCTTGAAATGAGGAGAGAAATCATGGAGGTGGCTAAGAGGGATAGGATAGTAATCATGGGGGACTTCAATTATCCCCACATTGACTGGGCCAATGCGAGCTCTGGGCAAGAAAGAGAAACTGGGTTTCTCAACTTGCTGAATGACTTTGCCTTAGAGCAACTTGTCATGGAGCCCACCCGAGAACAGGCAAATCTGGATCTAATACTATGTGATACTCAGGACCTGGTCAGGGATGTGAATGTCACTGAGCCTCTGGGGAACAGTGACCATGCTGCAGTTTCCTTTGCCATGCATGTTGGAGGAAGAGTGTCAACCAAATCAGACATAGAAACCCTTGATTTTCGAAGGGCAAACTTCCCTCAGATGAGGAAACTACTTAGAGAGAAATTGAAGTGGAAGGTTAGAAGAATCCAATCTCTTCAGAGTGCATGGAACCTGTTTAAAACAACAATAATAAAGGCCCAGCACAAGTGCATACCACAAAGAAAGAAGAGCTCATTTAAGTCCAAGAGGACACCGGCATGGTTAACGAGTGGAGTTAGAGAGGCTCTAAAGTACAAGGAGAGGTCTTTTTGTAAATGGAAATCCTCCCCAAATGAGGAAAATAAAAAGGAACACAAACTCTGGCAAAAGAAATGTAAGAAGATGATAAGAGAGGCAAAGAAAGAATTTTAGGAATGCATGGCTAACAATATAAAGGGTAATAATAAAAGCTTCTTTAAATATGTTAGAAGTACAAAACCTGCCAGAGAACCAGTAGGCCCTCTGGATGGTGAGGGAGGAAAGGGGGAGGTTAAGGAGGACTTGGAAATTGCAGAGAAATTAAATTAGTTCTTTGCATCTGTCTTCACAACAGAAGACCTTGAGCAGATTCCACTGCCTGAACCGCCCCTCTTGACTAAACAATTAAATCAAATACAGGTTTAAAGAGAGGATGTTTTAGGACTAATTGATAAATTGAAGATTAACAAGTCCACGGGCCCAGATGGCATCCACCCAAGGGTTATTAGGGAACTGAGAAATGAAATTGCAGATTTCTTAACAGTTATATGCAACTTGTCTCTTAAAACGGCCACAGTGCCGGAGGACTGGAGGATAGCAGATGTCACACCGATTTTTAAAAAAGGAAGAAGGGGGACTCAGGAAACTACAGGCCAATTAGCCTTACATCTGTCCCAGGGAAGATGGTGGAAAGCCTCATCCAAGAGAAAATCTTAAAACACATAGAAGAACAAACCTTGCTGAGAGAAAATCAGCATGGCTTCTGTAAGGGTAAATCTTGTCTGACAAATCTTTTAGAATTTTTTGAAAAGGTCAACAGGCATGTGGATTTGGGTGAACCAGTGGATATAGTCTATTTGGATTTTCAAAAGGCTTTTGACACAGTCCCTCACCAAAGGCTGCTGAGAAAATTGCACAGTCAGGGGATAAGAGGGCAGGTCGTCTTATGGATTGAGAACTGGTTGAGATCCCGGAAACAAAGAGTAGGTGTCAATGGGAAATTTTCACAATGGAGAGAAGTGAAAAGCGGTGTGCCCCAGGGATCTGTCTTGGGACCAGTGCTTTTCAATCTATTCATAAATGACCTGAGACGGGGATAAGCAGTGAGGTGGCCAAGTTTGCAGATGACACAAAACTTTTCCATGTGGTAAAAACCAGAGAAGATTGTGAAGAGCTCCAGAAGGATCTCTCCAAACTGGGGGAATGGGCTGAGACATGGCAAATGCGTTTTAATGTAGCCAAATGTAAAGTAATGCATATTGGGGCAAAAAATCAAAACTTTATCTATCAACTCATGGGCTCTGAGTTATCCGTGATGGATCAGGAAAGAGATCTTGGTGTGTTGGTGGACAGCTCCATGAAGGTGTCTCCCCAATGTGTGGCAGCAGTGAAGAAGGCCAATTCCATGCTAGAGATTATCAAAAAGGGGATTGAAAATAAAACAGCCAACATAATAATGCCATTATACAAAACAATAGTAAGGCTGCACCTGGAGTATTGTGTACAGTTCTGGTCACCACATCTGAAGAAAGACATAGTGGAACTGGAAAAGGTGCAGAAGAGAGTGACTAAAATGATTACTGGGCTGGGGCACCTCCCTTATGAGGAAAGGCTAAAACATTTGGGGCTCTCTAGTCTGGAAAAAAGGCGCCTGAGGGGGGATATGATTGAGACATACAAAATAATGCAGGGCATGAATAAAGTGGATAGAGGGAAGCTCTTCTCCCTCTCCCAAAATACCAGAACTAGGGGACATCCACTCAAATTGAGGGCTGGGAGAGTAAGAACTGACAAAAGAAAATATTTTTTCACCCAGCGCGTTGTAAGTCTATGGAACTCCCTGCCACAGGATGTGGTGATGGCATCTGGCCTGGATGCTTTCAAAAGGGGATTGGACAGATTCCTGGTGGAAAACTCCATCACAGGTTACAAACCATGATGGAGATGTGTAATCTCTTGGCTTAAAACCAGGGTACTTCAAGGGCCAGATGCAGGGGAGTGGTATCAGGAGACAGATATCTAGTCTCATGCGCTCCCAGATGCATCTGGTGGGGCCACTGTGAGATACAGAAAGCTGGACTAGATGGGCCTTTGGCCTGATCCAGCATCGCTCTTCTTATGTTCTTATGTCGTCATACTTTGTTTCTCTTGGAACTTGGAACAGTTTTGATAAGTTGGGTCACCTAGATGTGGAGAGAAGGAATAGATATTAAAATGGTTTCAGGGGTCAGCATCTTCTCCTTTAATCTCATTTGTAGGTTTTTCTTTGGAATCATTCTTTTTCCAAAGCTGGGAAATTTGATAGAGGGCTTTGAGTGGTCTTACTTGGGTGTAGGGGAATATTGCATTGGCTCACCGTAAGGTAGCTTGCACAGTTCTGTTGCCATAGGTGATTGTGTCTAGCAAAATGGATAAAGAGAGTATACTGCCTCTGAAGAGATGCCAATTTGTTCGATATATCACAGGGACTTTGAAATTAAGAGTTTGTGGAGCCTGTTGTAGAATTCCACCACATGAAGTGGATGCAGCATAAAGCATAACTACATTAGACTGACATTCTGGTCAACTACAAGCTTTCTCAGTGTTAAAGACCCATGGTGAAGGACATGCTGCATCAAAAATTCCACTTCTAATGAAAGTAAATAGTGGGTCTCATGTGATCATGGAACCTCTAAAGTGTGAGAAAAATAATTGGCCCCAGTTTATTGAGAAACTCAGTGCCTTTCCTGCTGGTGTTCGGAAGACTGTGACAGAGGAGTGAGTGATGTGTGACAGATGCTGTCAGATCACTTGATTCTCTGTTGGGGAATATTCTCTTTCCTTCCCTAAGGATAGCAGAAACAAAGCAGCTCACCGATGCGTATTGACAGAATTTAGATGATACCAACCTGTTACAGTATGTTTTCAGCCCAGAGTTTAGGAAAGTAGAACACCATCTGCTTTAAAGTCTGAATTTTCATTGTGGAAAAACTTCATAAGCATTACCTGTGAATACCGTTAAAACACCTATAGCTGGTTTGCTAAGATTTGGGCTTCTGGTGTCAGAGAAATCCTGCTTTTTATTCATAGTAAGGAATCATTCCTGGACAGCTTTCGGCAAACTCCCTTGGTGACAGTGAGAATGCCTTTGAAATTGGTGAGCAAATGTGCTCTAGGAGACAAGTTACGTCCAACAGTTGAATAAGCTGCTAGGTGGGAAATGAAGTAGATTTCTAAGAGTGACAGTAGGTGTTATCCAGTTTGTCTTAAAGGATTTCCTGCATTTTCTGCCTTTCCTACCCTAGGAATGCTACAAATCATATTGGTGAACTAAAAGGGACGGGGGGGGGGAGTTTAAAAAATATTTTGCCTGATCTGCTCAATGGGTTTCACTTCTCTTCCTGTGAAAAGCTCACTTCCTCATGCCTTCTGTCTGTCTTCTCACCTTCCGGCAACACGGGACAACTTCCTGTGCTGCTACAATCCATCTTAGAACAAGGGTACTTTGCAAACACCCATCTGAACACCCAGTTTTAAAGTTACTATTTGCTTGCCTTATTTTGCCAGCTTGGTTACAGCTGAGAACCAACTAAACAGTAGACTAGACAGCCCTATGAAGAACTACTGCAAGTGATGAAAAAAAAAATCTGGAATGGGTTTCTTTGGAAGAGGGGAACAAATCATCTTATCACTATTTTAGTGTTCCCGGTGCTGCACATCTGTTTTGTTGATAAAATGTGAAAAGCTCAGGTGGCAATGTAACAATAAATGGAGTTAGGTAGATAGGCAGGCAGGTGGAGCAGGCCTCATAACATTGTATGTTGTGAAATAATAACATGTCAACCATTTGCCTTCTTCCCTTGTTATCAAGGAGGTAGCTAGGTAAAAAAAAGGTCAAGTCTTGCAAAGCACACTTTCTCCTGTCTTTTAATCCATCTAATTCTATGTGAAGGGCTGGCTGCCATTTACTGGATACAAAGAGAAAGGCATAAAGTTTGTTCAGGTATATTTTGTCTCCCCCTTCTCTTAAAAAGGGAAGCACTTCCCCACAGTGATTGCATATAGGTAAGGGGTTGGTGACTGAGATTCCATCTGCCCCTTCTAACTCCTATGTCAGGCTAACACAGTGTCACTACCAAGCTAGAGTTGGGGTATGACTCCTATAAGGAATATCTGGTCTCCTACCTATAATGCAATGCAAAGTATTGAGATGACAATGGCACTATTTCTTGAGAAATAGTGAATCTTTTTGGTTCCTCTCTGAAGCCTCCATCTGCATCATCTTTTGGGTATCCTGCGGATAAATTTAAAATGCATGGAACCCAAGTTTGTCTGAATACCAAAATAGTCTAGTTTAAAAATGGGTGCTATCATGAAGTCTACAGGCCTCAAATACACATCTCCATAGTGAAAGATCCTTCTTGATCCTTTTAGTGGATTTAAAATATTACAAAAAATTAGGGGAACAGAATGTTGGAGCTCCCCGAACATGGTAAAATTGCCACTTGCTCCCCGAAAGTAAAAGGAGACACATGACACATTTTTCCTCCTTTCTGGCATATGATTAGTGCAACAATGCATGGAATGATATAGTGTCTGCTTAGCACCTGTGAGCCGAAGAGCGGAGTTTGCAGATTCTGAAGATCTAATTGTAATGATTTCATAGCAATGTTTGGCTTAGAATCAGTAATATCTTCATCTGTGTAGTGCACAGAAATGCTAGGCTGGTTCCCAGCTGTCCTTTTTTTTTTTTTTTTTTGCTGCCAGGAAAAAGACCAGGATGATTTATAGTGCATTAATATGAATCTGGTTCTTGGCTGTAGAATTTAGTAAGAAATACATTTGTTTATTAAGAGATGCCCTTTAATGGAATGGAGAGAGGTGTGGGCGCTGGATGATACAATGCTATTAATATTTCTCTCTCTTTCTTTTTGAAAGAAATATTTTTAAACCAAAAGCCGTGGCGCAGTGGTCAAATGCCTGTACTGCAGCTAAAACTGTGCTCACAACGACCTGGGGTTCAATCCCAGGGAGCAGGCTCATGGTTGACTCAGGCTTCCATCCTTCCGAGGTCAGTAAAATAACTACCCAGATTGCTGGGGGCGGGGGCAATGTGTAGCCTGCATAATGTAATTAAAAACTGTAAACCGCCCAGATACTGCTTGAAGTGGTATGGGCCAGTGTATAAGCAGAACACTTTGCTTTTGATTTGCTTTCTGTGTCTGATTTGGTACTGGACTCTTGATTGCCCATGTTTTTATCCCATTTCCTCATTCTCTTGGGGTTTTTTTTGGTTTTTTTTTTTTGAGGCTGCATCCTAGATTTCTTTACGTGTCCAACAGTGTAGGGCTAGTGCCTCTAGCCTTAGACCATCCCTGATTTACTTTTGAACTGCTCTTGTTGCTGGCTCTGGATGAGTTCTCCTCAGAAGGAGAGGAAAACATGACACTTGGGAAGGCAGGGAAGGCTTCTGTATTCCCTGATTCACTTTAGGCTCTTCTGACTACCTGGAATGTCAGGTATATAATTTAAAGAGAATACAGTGAAAATCTACTCTATACAGGTGATACTAAATGGTTGTGCTGTTGATATGTCAGATACCAGTGGTATCTTTCAGCGCATTTTCACTTGAAATCAGATTTCGTTCTTTCTAAAGAGCCCTCTCATAACCAAAGCACTTTTTTCTGATGTGAATGTGTGTTAATTACTAATCTAGCTGGGGATTTTTCACTCCAGGTAGCTAGGTAGATTTCCATCAGATTATTAGCTACTGTGTTGCAGTGGGATCAAGGGTTGGGCTCAGATTCAGGAACCCTAGGCTTAGAACTCTAAAGGTTTGCAGTATTATTAAAAGCGGTAAAGAAAATCAATACGAAAACTCATTTACTGGTAGTACAGCACAACAGAACACAACTGTGACCCTATAGTCAAGATGGGACAAAACCAGACCTGGTTCCTTATGGCTTCATCAACCTTCTACTGTTGGCTCCGTCTCTGCCTACCATGTTGTGCTATGTGTCTGAGGCCAAGATATATCTCAGCTTTAAAAAATTACTGTTACTTTGTTGACTGACTATTCATTGAACATCACTCAGTACCATGGCATGTGCATTTCACTGCTCATAGGAAGTAGTGGAATACATTGTACTGAATTTCTGAGGGACTAAGAAGGTGAGGAACAGATTGTCAATGAAGATCAGATCTCAGCAATAGGTATAGGAAATCTATGAACAGCTAAAAATGAAACGGGATCTTTAAATGAGCAGAACATCAAGACATGAGAATAAAAACTGTCACTATTACTTTTATCTATAGTTTGGCCATGCTGGTTGGAGGAATTTATTTGTCCTAACATGTAACTTTTCCAAGGTTTGCAGTAAACGTGAATGGTTTTGGTCAGTCGGCCCCTGGCAGTCTCACTTTCTCATTTGTAAAATGTATTGTTATAATCAACCAGTTGTGAGCAAAAAAACTAGCAAACTCTCTTGAAACCTCAAACTGCTATACAAAGGGCTAAGAAGAGTCTTGTGGAAGGGTTTTACACAGAAATGATTTCATACTGAAGTTACAGCAGCGATTTCTGGGAAGAACCCTCTGTAAAAATCATGGTAGTTCTAGTGAGCAGTTGGAGTCAAGCTGGTCCTTTCAATCCCCAGAGACCCACCTTCACTCCCTGAACTTGCTTGGCAAGTTGACTTTTTTGTTTTAATTCTTATCATTGATGTTACAGCTGTGTTGTTAACAGTTTCTCATTTACACATGTCAAAGGAGGAGAAAAATCACCTAATTAACTACTTTCCTCATAAGGAGGAGGGAGGGGGAGGAGAGGGAGGTGGGCTGCCAATTTATTCTACATCCCTTTCTCCTCCCACCCCACCCCACCCATTTATACCTGTGAGATTTACAACCACCTGCCAGATATGAGCTGTAAGAATCATTTTCTAATTACCATGATTTCTGCCATACCAGCTTTGAATTGTTGGAGCTTTCCCCCTTTTTCTTTTAAATTAGGAAACAATTCCAGGGCTGCAGTGCTTCATTTTCAGTATGTTCCAGCAAGAAGACTGCATATTTTTGGTTTGTAATTGATATTCGATATACGTTATTAATGACTCGACCAGGAGAACATGGGCAAAGAAAACAAGCAAACAAACTAATTTCAGGAGCTTAACCACAGTCTCAATAAATGGGCAGGGGTGATGGAGCTTTAATAGCATCATGTTGCTCGGGATGCAGTATTGGAGCTGTTTGTCTTCTTAAGCAACCTTTGGGTTGCAAATAAGCTGATAAAAGTAAATTTAAATAGACAAAATAAAATTCATGTTCACATTTCATCAGTGGAAACCTAAGAGATACCCAAGGGTGACAAGCTTTAAACTATGCAAAGGTTTTATTGCATTTTTACCACCACTCCTGGATTTTTAATGGTGATCTCTCTC
>JAHTLZ010000054.1:12376748-12410985 GCA_023846285.1 Phrynocephalus versicolor
GACAATCTACCAGTCATTTTGAAAGCTGTTATCCCATAATTAGCTTTCATAGAAAGGGGCCTGTCATTCTCTATTGGATGGCCAGCCCTTATTAGGACAGTTGAGTGTCATTGTGCACAGAAATCCCAAAGAGGCAGAACCCATCACATTTCAAACAGCAGTTCCTCCCCCTCCCTGGGTATTGCTTGGATGAGTCACAGAAGGTATCCAGCTTTGTCCTAAAAAATGAGACACATAAGACACTTCAAATAGTTAATAAAAGTGTAGTCTCCAGGTCCAGAGAGATACTAGTCCTCTTCCATTCAGCATCGGTTAGACGTCATCTAGAGTACTATTTCCATTTCTAGACAACCACACTTGAAGAAGGATGCTAACAAGTTCACAGGACAGCAACAAGAATGATCCGAGAACTGGAGACCAAGCTCTATGAAGAAAGATTGAAAGAACTGGGCATTTGTAGCCCTGGGAAAAAGTAAGGAGAGGTAGTATAGCACTTTTCAAATGTTTGGAAGATAATCATATGGAGGAGGAGCAGGATCTGTTCTCTGTCATCCAACACATAATGATAGGCTCAAGTTAAGGGAAGCCAGATATCAGCTGAATACGTGGAAAAACATCTTAACTGTTAGAGTAGTATGACAACAGAGCCAGTTACCTCAGGAGGTGGAGGGAGCTCCAACACCAGAGGCCTTCAAGAGAACACTGGACATCCATCTGTCAGATCTGCTTTGATTTGGATTCCAGCATTGAGCAGGGCGTTGCACCCAATGACCTTATAGGTCCTTTCCAACTCAAGTCTATGACTTGTAAGTGGGCCAGAATCCCAAAGCAAAAAAAAGGATATCTCTAGATCAATGATGGCGAACCTTTTAGAGACTGAGTGCCCAAACTGCAATTCAAAACCCACTAATTTTTTTGCAAAGTGCCAATACAGTAATTTAACCTGTATACAGGTGGCTATGAAGGGGCAATGTTGGGCGCCCACAGAAAGGGTTCCGAGTGCCACCTTTGGCACCCATTATTTATTTATTTATTTATTTGTTATATTTCTATACCGCCCATCTTCCGGACAGAAATCTAGGCGGTTTACAATTAAAAGAAAAACCCATGCCATAGGTTCGCCATCACTGCTCTAGGTGGACACGTGGTGTTGGCTGTTGTTCTGCTAACAGACCAATTGGACGCTTAATCAGCCCTTTCCTTTTCTCGCTTGTCCTCTGCCATGTGTTCCCGTTGTACATTTTTTTAAAAGAAGGCATCTAATGCTACTCTTAGAGGTGAATTTACACATCTACACGTATTCCTTAGCTTCAGGCAGGACCACCAAGATCAATCGGTACTGCTTCTTTTTCTTAACATTTGATTGGACAGATTCCTGGTGGAAAAGTCCATCACAGGTGACAAACCATGATGGAGAGGTGTCATCTCCAGGCTTAAAACTGGGGTACTTCAAGGATCAGATGCAGGGGAGTAGTATCAGGAGGCAGATATCTAGTCTCATGCGCTTCCAAACGCATCTGGTGGGGCCGCTGTGTGATATAGGAAGCTGGACTAGATGGGCCGTTGGCCTGATCCACATGGCTCTTCTTATATCCTTATGTTCTTATGTCCCAGTTGGTGGTGGTGTCCACTATTCTTGTTTTGGCCTTCCACTTGGCGCGGTCATGTGCTAGGTCCAGGTGAATGCAGAACAACTTCATGTCATTCTTAAGGTTTTGGATGTCCCCTCGTTCGGGATTCACTGACCTCCAGGGTAAGACCCTTTTTGGCCAGAGTTTCCTCATTGGCGCACAGGACATGTCCAAATCAGTGCAGTCAGGCTCCCCAGTTTTCTTGCAGAAACATTCCAGTTTCAACTCGTAATGTTGTTTCCCTCTGGTAGCAGTCACCATAGCTCCAAGTTAATTTAAAACATCTAGGTTCTTTGTGTTTTTAGTTTTTATTTTTAAAAGAAATTTTGCTCCTAGGTTTAGATGTCGCATCTATAAATTGATTGTCATGGGTCCCTGTTGAAGACTCCCTCTCTCTGTAGACACTCAGCCATTCTTCTCTTATTCATCCTTGGATGGGAGAGCCCGGGGATGTGTCAGAGGTGGTAAAGGCTATGAAAGTTGACTGGAGTCCTGTTACTCCCAACACCTCACTCTCCCAGATGTGGCTGTGCTCCAAGGAGTCTAGAACAAACACACAAAAAAATAAGAGTCCCTAGGACTAAGTACTTACTGATAGCAGGTCAACTTTATGAGGTAGCTGCCACCGCTCCCCAACAAACTTCCCAATTTCTAGTAACTGATTGAGGCCAGGCCTCACTTTAGAACCACAGATCCTCTCAGCCAAACTTCAGACAAATGCTTTAAATGATTTTTTTTGTAGGTCAGAAAGATTAAAACGTATGTAAAGAGGACAAAGGGGCAGCAGTTTGAAAGAGTTGTAAACATTTTTTCTAAAATGCAAGAGCAAATGCAACTTAGTACGTTGTGACTAGAGTAGGCCCATTTAAATTGATGGAACTTATGCAGGGGCTGACTCACAAAACCCCCAGTGGTTCAGTAGGAGGGCTACAACACAACTTACTACATCAAGGAACACATTTTCAGCCATTGTAGTCACGTTTTTCCCTCTAGGAAAATGCTGAATCCATTTCTGTAGCTGTGAATTTTCACATCACATAGCTGGAGTTAGTATTTTGTTTCCGTAACAGCTCGGAAGGGCATCTTTCTGGCCTGTGCCTCCATCACCCAACTACTTGCCTCCATACTGTGAATCTAATTCACAAACTATTTAAATGGTGTGTTTTCCTTCAAAGGAACTTGAGCACCTAACAGCCCTTCTGTATATTAAACCTTTATGGATGTCCTCAATTAAAATGAATATTTTAGAACTTACAGTGCTCTCTCTCTCTCTCTTTCTTTCTCTGTGTGTGAGTGTGTTTGTGTGTTTGTGTGTGTGTAAGAGAGGGAGGGAGGGAGGGAGGGAGGGAGAGAGAGAGAGAGAGAGAGAGAGAGATCACCATTAAAAAATCCAGGAGTGAAGGTGAAAATGCAATAAAACCTTTGCATAGTTTAAAGCTTGTCACCCTTGGGTATCTCTTAGGTTTCCACTGATGAAATGTGAACGTGAATTTTATTTTGTCTATTTAAATTTACTTTTATCAGCTTATTTGCCTCTATTGCTACCCGTGGAGAGTCTATTACATTATTTTGTCAGTATATAGGGTTATTTTATTGCCTTTTTAGCTTTGTAGTGTTCCACTCTTCACAGACCTATGATGCTAGATTGTTTCCACATGCTCTTCCTGAATTAAATGGAAAAAGATACAAAACCAGAATCGTCGTGAGTGAGCGCCCCTTTTGCAGTCTGCCTCTTTCCTTTGCTCCAGTCTGAAAAGTACAGCTTCCTTCTGCTTTGTTACTCCTGCTGTCTTTTGGCTTCTCTAAAGGGTCGATCGGCAGCCAGAGGTTTGCCCTGTGATGTTCAAGTTACAAGTGGCAAGATGGAAAAGATCCCCACTGAGGAAGCCCAGAAGGGCTGGAAATTCTTGTCAATCGTTTTGTGCTGCAAAAATACTAAAAGGTTGTTGGTCTTGTAATGAAATGTTCTCTGAGCAAAAAGGACTTGAGATGTATTTCATTTTTTTTAAAAATAGTTTTCTTCCCAAGGTGTTGTGTTTACTTTTACTTTTACTCCCCCCCCCCTTGCTTTTCAGTCTGATCTGTCTGCCACCCCCACCCACCACCCACCAGCTACAGCTACCACTCAAGAGTTACCTGTGGCTTCTTGTTTGTATACCATTACTATACAGTTCTAAAACTGTTGAGAATAACAGCAATTAAATGAGGCAAAATCAATTCCTCGGTTTGCACATTTCAGCAGGAAGTCTCACAGAAGTGACTCACTCAAGCTACTATTCTCCATTGGTTTTCTTTTCTCCATCCATCCCTCTCTCTTCCACATTCAAATGATTAATTTCAAGGTACCAGTTAAACAACACTAAATGGAAGACAGCAAATAAGAAGCCAATGTTCCTTTTTTAAATTAATATGGCTACTTGTTATTTTTAAAGCTGACCAACATGTTAAAATATTTCTGCATTCTATACATGTAACATTTATTTTTAAACATATTGCACTAACTTCCAAGTAGTATGGAGAAGAGTGGCGTTCAACGAACTTGGACATAATTTAGATTTTCTGGTTTAAGTATTTCAGACTTGAATAACCATGTAGGAAGACTTTTATGAGTTATGTAAAAACAAGTTTAATCTTGTGGCTTCCATTGTTTGAATAGCACTGCTTTTTGTAGTTAGCTAGTGCAAGTTAGTTGCGTTCTTGGTGAGTGGCTCCATTTGTTTATCTGCATCCATCAAGGAGAGCTAAATTAGTAGGCCTTTCTACCCTTTTAAAGTTGAGCGTGTAAGAGAAATGGGGCGGTTAGGTTGTAATTACATCTCTTTCCTTTTAATTGTGGGGGAGGTGATCAACACATACTACAATTAGTCTTACAGCTGATTTTGGTGTTCTTTGGGTTCCAAATTCTTTTCTAGATTTGTAATATGTAAACTATAAGTGTTTTAAACACAAATATTTAAGTGAAGGTTTTGCCATGAAGCAAACTTTCAGGTATTCCAAAGAACAGCATCTGATAATGCCAGTATTTCAACTGATTGTTAGTTTACAGGCATAAATATGCATCCATCTGTTCAAAATAAATGCTTGGGTTAGATGAACTCTTACTTGTTTCTTTGCCTTTTACCAATACATTGGAAGAATAAATGAATATATGATACCTGCAGTGTTTTGAGCAGGAATCCAGGAGACAGATGGCAGAACGTTAAAAGGCATTTTCAACAAAACCTTTGGGTGGATAGAAGTTTACTCTATTATAATTAGCATGGTTATCTTGGTAGGTTTGTACCAACAACTCCCCTCCTCATCTGGACTCCAGAATTAGATGCAGCATGCCGTGCTTTGCTTGCAATTGGTCTCTTAAATGTGCTGATGAAGATTAGAAGTGAAGCTTCATCCATCTGCTGCCAATAATCAAGGAAATATGCTAGTGATGAAGATATTGCTTGTTGATTCTCTCCTGGTACTCCATAGATGAGCTTGTGTTCTGCTCTAATCAATGTGCAGACAGAAAAACAACACACATCTTGCTCTTGAGTTGCTAAACATCACTTTTTTCTCCCTCAGTGTTAATAAGAGAGCTTTGAACGGTAAAAAGCAATGTCGCAGAACACTCCCCTCTCACCATTCCTTGGACCTCTTTTGTTTTAAAAATCTGTGTTCCTTTTCCATGTGAAAATGGTGAAGTATCTTGTTTTGTTGTTGTCCATAAGAACAGTGCACCAGTGAAAATACAAATACAAAAAAGCTACGAAGAAATTGAGCAGAGCTTTATTAAAATCAAAATGAAATCTCTCCTTGATTTATGTAGGGAGCTAGAATTGTTTGGCCTTTCTCAACTGAGCTTCTCAAGGGCATTAGAGGGTGGGAAGCTGAGAATTATGTTCTGTAAACAACCTCCGAGAACTGCGGTGGGCCTTATATCTTGCTTCGTATCATGTATTCCTAGCTGTTATGAGCTGCATGCTTGCAGACATTTCCAGGGGTCTTTCCCGTCTTTTGGGAAACTCCAAAACTGTCAGCTGCAAAGTCGGCATCTTGGCGATTTCTGTTCACCCCAGCTCCTGCCAACCTTGCAGTTCAAAAGCATGTAAATGCAAGTAGATGAATAGGTACCACCCTAAAAAGCAGGAAGGTAAAACAGTGTTTCTTTGCAGCCATTCTGGCCCTGTGGTCATGGACTTGCACAACACTGGCTCTTCGGCTTGAATACGGAGATGAGCACTGCCCCTGGAGTCGGACACGACTAGCACACAAACTGACAGCGGTTTTTATTGTATAGAAGGCTACCTCTACCATTGTGCATACCGGAAACCACTAGCACAAAAACAAACAAACTCGATTGCTTCGACTTTCATCTAATATTGGGGACACAAGTCAGTTAAACAACAATTATTGTGAGATGCACAATAAGATCTCTATGGCTGGTATCTCTAATTAAGTTATCAAGGGAGTCTGCCAGGGAGAGAGACTGTATCACTAAAGAAATCACAACATCCTGTAGTGCACGATTTATTTGACTCTATTACTATAGCGTTAGCTCTAAGGAGAGATTTCTAAATATATCTTAAATGTTCCAATTGCACTTGAATACCTTTTTTTTAAAAAAAAATGTTGTTTCTTATTGAGATGACTAGAAACAAGGCCTATAATATCTGTGGTATAAACAAGGAAGTTCTCCATATGTCTAAAAACACACAAACAAAAGAAAGAGTGGATATGCTTGTTTATCTCTCAGCCACAAAGATTCTCTAAATCTGGTATTGAGAAAGACTGATCAGATTTTTTTTTTGAAGCTTGGAAATTGTATTTTTTTTGGGGTGGGGGTTGGAAATTGTACTTGTTTCCAAGAAAAAACAGCTGATAGTTGTTAAGTTATATCCAGTAAGCTCTGCTGTGCTTGGTGTATTAACATACTGCATTACTATATTAGCCCATCCGGAAAATGAAATAGGCTGATAACAGAGGATATCCTGAAAGCTAGCTGTTTTGGTGATAAGAGCACCCTCTGTTGCTGTAATATTATTATAGAACTAAACAGTTGCGCACAAAAATGTGCGGCTGTTGAAAATAAGAAGAGAAGGGAAAGGGGAGGTGGTGTTGAAGTCGTGGTCTTAGAGTTCAGCTGAAACTTAAAAAACAAATGGTGAGCATATAATGTTGCACGGCTAGAGAAGGGGAAAGGGAAGGCTTTGTATAGAAGCTGAAGTGGGAGGGAAGGAGCAATGGAGCAATTACTGGCTGTAATAATGGGTGAGTAGGTTGTGCTGAGGTCTAGAACACCTATTCTCAACCATGTTTGGCCACAGCCAAAGAAATATGGTCCGAATCAGGATTGTGTAAGTTGTATAATGAACCTTATAAAATGGTATGTAAAGAATTGGTCTCAGTCTGTGTCCCCATTCAAATGTGCCACTCCTCTGTAAATTCCATTTGTTGAGTTGGACCTACTCTAACTGTGTCTTAATATGCTATGCTTTATCATAATCTATGCCAGTGTTGGCGAACCTATGGCACGAGAGCCAAAGGTGGCACTCGGAGCCCTTTCTGTGGGCACCGGACATCTCCCCTTCACAGCCACCTGTATTCAGGTTAAATTGCTGTATTAGCACTTTGCGAAAAAAAATAGTGGGTTTCGGATAAATAGTTTGAGCACTTGGTCTCTAAAAGGTTCACCATCACTGGTCTATGCTAAGGTAAGTCACAGTTAAAGGAATCCCATTTGAATCCGTTGAATTTACGGAGGAGGTGACTCACTGAATCGCCATAGATTCAGTGGTAGTTGTGAGCAAATTTCCAAGGAACCATTCCGGGGAATGCTGAGTACTGAAAAAAAAAGACTGATTTGAGTATAAACCAAACAGTTGGTTTTGGGTTGAATCTTCTTGCTAGCCCAGAATTTCATCATGTGATGTTTTTCAACAAAGGGCAGCATCAGAGATCACTCACCTTTATGCTTAGTTTTGCACCAAGTCAACACATTTTGCCCTCTTCAGTGCAGACCCCCTGCTTCATCATTTGCCGGAACCTGGGTGTTTGCATACTGGGTTTGTTTAGTAGCTTCCCTTGCCGTGTAAACTGGGAATGCTCCTATCATTTTTATACAGGAACTAGCCCTGCCTTTTTAAAGGTCACTGTTATCTCAGTCAGTTCTTAAAGTTCAAGAGGAAATAAACTGCTTAGAGTTGGCATTTTTCAAGTCAAGTGTCAACTTTCTGAGCCCTCCAGCCAAGGAACATAGAGCTGAGAGATTAATAAGCAGGCTGCTTGGCTGATAGATCAGGTGATTGGTGTGCAGGAGCATTCACCTGTTCTTTTGTGAGTTTCTTCTGCAGAGGAGAACACTGAGCTGCTTCTTTCCACTTTGCACCCTAGGAGATTCTTCGGTGTATTCCCATGAACTAAGAGAAGGTTTATCAGTGCTTGTAATATAGAAGATAGCTGGTTGGATAACGCAATGAGTTTAGGTCAATGTTTTCAGAGCCAAAGAGTTCAATTCTCCACTGTGCATCCTGGAAGAGCCACGCTATGTTGTCGAGGAGAAGCAGGGAAGGGTAAACCCCTTCTGAGTACCCAGAAAACCCAGAAAATTGTCATCACGAATCTGTACTGACTGATGACACACAGTATTTGATAGAGAAGATAGAGAATCCTTTGCAATAGGGCCAATATATGGAAACCTTCTGCCTATGCTGTTTTTCTTTGTATCTATGTGGGATAAAAAAGAAAGTTTATAAAATATATGAATGGCAAAAACCTCAGAGCTGGACTTAGAACCCAACTGCATTGATTTCTCTTCCTGTGTTGGGGACAGCAAGATCAATAAGTTAATAAACGGGAAGAATGGGCTTTATTAATCAAGTGCATTGGAAACAGCAGGGAAGATTATAATGGAACACAGGTGTCGATCGAAGGGAGCACCGAGCTTAAGCTATCTACTGTTGGCCACTAAAATGTCTGTATTGATTGCAGAAGATGTAGGGTGCAACAATATCAGACCTGCTAATTGGGATGTGAGTTACCATAGGGAGTGGAAGAAACATGGCTTTGTCTTGTTACAGCTTTCTTCTTTAGTTTAGCTTCACAAGTCTCATGGTATGTGCTGCTGCTGCTGCTGCTGCTTCTACTGTGGTGTTTCATGGATGTGCATGTGTGATCAGAGGCATCTAGCTCTTCCCTGTCAGATCTAGGCCTTGGCTCATGGAATTGTGTGTGTGTGTGTGTGTGTGTGTGTGTGTGTGTTGGATAGTGGTGAGAAGATTCATTCTTGATTCCGAAGCATTAGGAATGAAAAAGTCTCATAACCTGAATGTATTAGTAGAGTGAGCCAATAACACATTTTGAAGAAGCACCCATTATAACAGCCAAAACGATGTCTTCTTCTGGGTAGCAAAGTTATTGCAAGACTTCTTATTTGTAGTCCACCCCCCCTGACTTTTCATATTCCTCATATTTACTTGAAGACTGCATCTTGTGTGCAGATGAGGAAACTGTGGCCAAAAAGGGTCTTACCCTGGAGTAAGGGGATGACCAAAACAATGCTGGATGAACACCCTCAAGAACAACATGAAGTTGATTTGATTTATTTGATTGATTTTTTGTTGTTGTTGTCTTGGGTTCACCCAGAGCAAGCCTATGACCGTGCAAAGTAGAAGACAAAAACCAGAATAGCAGACTCCGCCAGGAAAGGGGACAGATGCTAAGAAAAAGAAGAATGACTTCCCATTTTAATCAGGTTCACCAAAGAACCCCCTCCAAGATTGGTTTTCCTCATGCTGGGTGCTCTTTTAGACAATTCCCAGTGCAAAGGAGTAGCCAGTTGTGAAATAAAAACCATGCAGATCAGGAAAATGTGAGTGACCAGCAGTGTGTGATTCTCATTTTCTGGAGGAGGAGAATAATATGCATTCAAAATGAAGTCTGATTGGGAAAAGGTCAGCTCCGACAGTCCTGGAGGGTATTCATAAAGCAGTAATGAGTCCTAAATCTGTGTGGGCTCCTTGCTGTTAAATTGGTGTGCTGGTTTTAACATGTGCTTCCCTTTTTTGGTACATTCTTACAACACTTTTAAATAATTCCCTTCTTTTATCAAAATATGGTATTGTCTTTTTGTAAAGAGGCTTGCAACAAGCCTGTCTGCTGGTAGCCTGGTGCAGCCACATGATCTCTTCATTTAAACCCCTGTTATGATGAAGATTATTTTTCTATTATTCTTTTTGTTCACTGATGCTCAGGCTCACTGATCATACAATTGCTTCTCCCCACCACTTAAGTAACTGCAAGGTTCGAGTTTTTAAAAATAGCAATGGTATGCCACAGCGGATTGAGTTTGTTCCTGGCACTGGCTTCCTTTCCCAGGCATTACCATTGAGCTGGACTGAATGCCTAGGTGTTACCAAACTTTAAAAAGACAACATATAAAACATGGTACAGTAGGGAAAAATGTCAGTTTGAGAATATCGGTTTCACAGAACATCATGTCTTCATAGTCCATCCTTGCGGAAGGGGCTGGTTAATTTTTCTTTGTAGTTTTTGTTAGCCTGCTCTGACTTTTCTGTTTGTTTATTCATTTATTTTATTTATTGGATTAATACCTAGTAGCTGTCACCAAGGAGTGAAGGAATATAGATATCCAGCAATTTCTGATGAATTTGCACCATGAAAGCATGAACAATGACATGCTTGCAACTTTTCCAAAGGCCTTTTGGAAAGACGTAATAGACCTTGGGGCGCAGGGACAAGTGATAGGTGATCTTCTTTCAACATGATCTCCAGAGGCCCCGTCACATGTTCTCAATCCCAGCATTAATACCACTCTCCTCATTTTTTTCTGTTTATCATCTTCCTATGCTTCCACTGGATGCCTAGATACCCTAAGCACATCCAATCTCGCTTGATTTCGGAAGCTAAGCAGGGTCGGCCCTGGTTAGTACTTGGATTGGAGACCACCAGGGAATACCAGGTGCTGTAGGCGCCTGGAGTAGGAACTGGCAAACCACTCCAGTACTCCTGCCAAGAAAACTCCATGGACATGGAGTCACGAAGAGTCGGTCATGACTGTAACGACACAACACACACACATGCTTCCACTTAAGGGGCTGTGTTGGAATCAGGGCTGTGGAGTCGGAGTCGGAGTCGAGGAGTCGGAGTCTTAAGTACAAAAAATTTAGGAGTCGGAGTCGGAACATTTATCTATCGACTCCACAGCCCTGCCAGGGCTGTGGAGTTGGAGTTGGACTCGAGGAGTCAGAGTTGGAGGAAATTTTGGGTACTTGGAGTCGGAGTCGGAAGTACAAAAAACTTAGGAGTCGGTCAGAGTCGGAGTCGGAACATTTATCTGCCGACTCCACAGCCCTGGTTGGAATGGCAGCCTTGCACCATAAGTGTCGGCAAAATGAACATGGAAATGGAACCTGGCAGGTGATGGCAAATAACCAAGGAGTCTCCTCTGCTTTGTGTTGATGAAGAGTCAGGTGGATAGGTGGCTGTAATGAGCATAACCCTGTAGATGACAGGTATATATACGGTATGCAAAAACATAAACACCCCCAGATAAAGTTTGGCAAGCCTGGGGCTTGAAGAACTCAAAACAAATCACTGGGAGAAGCAATCCCCCCCCCTTTACAATTGCCAACTCTCAGGAAGTTTCAGGGAATTTCTGAACTTTTTTCGGTCTGTGGAGGGGGAGGCTGATCTCAGGGCAAGGAGCATTAAAGGAGGAATAATTTATTTTATTTTATTTTATTTTAGAGTATTTTATCCCGTCTTTCTCCTTGGAAAAGGACCCAAGATGGCTTACAGTAATGAGGGATAATATACAGTCCAGTACAATTAAGACATGTTCAAATACTGAGAATATAGAATTGAGGGACATTTTACAGCATTAATAGACAAAATTACATTAAAGCTACAAGAGAACGTGAGCAGTTAAAACGGGAGTAATGTTCCATGTAAAGTTACAAGAGAACACAAGCAGTTAAAAGGAGAGTAAAGTTCTATGTAAAGTTATGAGTGATGGAAACTAACATTGAAAACACAGTGTCAATATAATCACATAAGAGTATAAGTAGTTATAAACACAAAGTCTATGAGATCCTATAGATTCATATAAAAGACACATACTGTATTAGGTAGGGAAAGCTTGCCTGAAGAGAAAGGTCTTTGCCTGTTTCCGGAAAGACAACAGAGATGAGGCAGTCCTGGCATCAATAATTAATTTTGAAATTCATCTTTAAAGCTAAGACACCCATGTCTTGCAATTGTCAGCACAAAGGTGTTTGTATATGTATTGTGCTTCCTTTACTACACCTCTTCTCCACCATGCAGGCAAGTGCCACCAAGGTAATAAACCTCAAGTTTGGGTCCTGAAATCTCAGAAAATGGGATGTTGGAAGACTAGCAATTTTACCGCCAGGGCCCTATCCCTCTCCCTTTACTGAGAAATAACAGATCAATGACTTGCACCAATGGAAATTGCTGCTTCTGTCACCATCTTTATGTTATCCTGGCCTTATGTTTTGTGGGTCAGGCAATGTCTGGAAATGTGTCTATTTCCATAGGATGCTGCAGGCATCCAAGGATGGTGAAATGCTTGCAGGGAAGAGCGTGAAAAGGGATTGTGTTTCTGCAGGTTGTTTCTAGACGTCAAAACCCATTCCTGGAATGAGCAACGATATGATTAGAAGTTTGAGAACTGATCGGCCAAATTGGATTATTCATTATAGTTCAGATTGAGTTGAAATCGTGGAGGGCAGTTTTTCTCTCTTACCCTTCAAGGTCAAATGAGAGTATTTACCGTTCTCTCTATTTATCTGTGGATGCAAATTGAATTTGGTGATTCAAATTGATGAAATGTTAGAAATATAAAACTCATCAGAGGCGACACGGGCAAAAATTATTGGTTAGAGATGGCTGGTGCTTTCACCATTCCATGTCCTGGCCTCTCCTTTGATTAGTAATTATTTCATTTCTTTGGTTTTTCTTTCTTTCTTCAATCTCGATTTTGTTTCAGTTGTTTTGATTTCAAAGCAAAAGAAAAAATTGTAATGATATTCAGAAGCATTTAGAATTAGAATTAGTTGGTTGACGTGGGTATCTGCACGCAAGCACCCCAGATGGTAACTTGGAGGAATAGGAGTGTCTTTGGATGCTTCAACTTGCATTCTCTCCCCCCACCCCTTACTTTTAAACTTTCTTTTTATCAAATTATTTCCTGAGAGATTGGGTTTCTAAGGTTGCCCCAAGATAGCTGACTGGTTGAGCTGATACCCCTCGAAGATTAAAGCAGAATTGCTTAAGCTGTTTTCCATGTTGTTAGGAAACTGCCCATTGGTGCAATGGTAATGCATATACTTTTCATGCAAAAGGTCTCACTTTTTGTGTGAGACCAGGCATGGCCAAACTTCGGCCCTCCAGATGTTTTGGACTGCAACTCTCACAGTCCTTTGCCATTGGCAGTCTAAGCTTAGAATTCTGGGAGTTGCGGTCCAAAACATCAGGAGGGCTGAATTTGGACATGCCTGTGTGGGACCTTTGCCATGAAGACATTCTTGACTCTTATTGGTCCCTTGGACCACAGTGGCAAACTCCAGGCTTAAAGCATTTTCTCACTTGGCTCCAAAATTGTGGAAGTCTCTTCCATAACACCTTTGTACAGAACCAGAGTTGGACAAATTTAGACAAGCTTCTAATCCTATTTGTTCAACATGGAACCATAGATTAACTTTAGTGCAAATTTGTTTTATTCACTACCTTATTATTATTCCACTCATTCTACCAGGATGATGATTAGTTGCTAGTGGTGGATTTGGATAGACAATTCATATTGATATTGTTTATCATAAAAGTATATTAATGTTATACAGGGGACCCTCGTATAACAAATGGTTTGTATAACATAAAATCTGTACAACATAAACAATTCCGGAGATAGGGGAAATTTGCTTAATAGAATCATCTATGGGGCGAATCCATACAACATAAAAATGGTCGCGATTAGGGATTACTCCATTTTCAATGCATTCCTATGGGAAATTTGTATAAATGAAAATTTGCTTAACATAATTTCATTTGGAACGAATTAATTCCTTTATACAAGGTACCACTTTATTTATATAATGCTATGTTTGTATATTGTATGTTTTCAATCATTGGAATGCACTCTGGTGTACAGCGCAATACAAATAACTATTATTATCATCATCATTATTTTAATTCCGGACATCTCTGCTGAAAATTAGAAAGACGGGAAAGAAACTGGAAAGGCCATTTGTCAGTTAGCTGTTGCCAGTCTCAGTGGCCCATATTGACATAGAAGTTATTTTAAAAAGCACATTTTCTTGCATGGGAAAAGGCTGATTACCCTGTTCATTATAGAGGGGTGTTCTGTCTACTGGTATTTAGCAGCCTTGGTCATACCGGGTTTAATTTTGCTGAAAATTACTTTCTGACTCATTTGGCTTCTTTCACATCAGGGTATTGGGAAATGAATGCTACCCCCCAGCCCTGTACATTCAGTAATACTCTGGGTTAAGGATGCTGGGGTCACTAAATCCATTGTTTTTCCAGAATACTTAAAGATTCTGCAAGAATCAAAAACCAAAACTAAGAAATAAAGATGTATAGATTTGTAGACTAAAGATCCCACAATTCCGAGAGTTGAAATCCAAAATCTACACAACTTTACAAAGAATGTGAAAGTGATAATTTAGAGAGGGTTACTGCTACCTGTTTGAAAGTGCCCTTTGGAGAGATGAAGTAAATTAATTATAGACTACATGGGCATGACAGTTGTCTAATTCACTGTAAAGCTGTAGTTGGAAGATTTCCATTGCACAGTATTCCCATAAAATAGCTAAATAGATTGTGTATGATCATGTGAGGTTTAGAGGATGACTTACAAGTTCAGTACATTTACTGCTTCCTTTAATCCCTGCAGTGTCGTTTTGTCATTGGTTGGCTGAACACAGTGTTGTGAAATAGAGACTGTCAAACTATGTGGAAAGTTGCTAAAATCCCACCCACATAAAACAGTACATAAGGAAGGTGTCGCTGGTTCCCTTAACATAGGGCCAATTTATTCTGGAATTAGCCTTTTTTCAAGCGGGCAATGGTTGAAAGTTAAACTGTGGATTTCAGTATACTGCTTTATATTTCAAAATTGTTTAAGCTGTTGAATGTTCTGTGGTTGGTAACTAACACTGAGCTATTTAAGTATAAATCAAGATAGAGAGAGTAAATAAACCCTAACCTGGTTCAGTCTGTGGGCCAGCAAGACCTATATACCACAGAGTCCCTCTCATCTTTCCTTGCATGTATGTGGAAGGACTATAGGCAGGGCTTTCAGTGTGCTTATTGCAGAGTGCTTAACTTGCTCACCACCCGTGTCCCCCCAAAAAAAGTTTGCTTTCCTTGTGAAATGGGTTCAGTGAGAAATAAAAACATCCTCTTGATGTTGTGTAGCCCTCCAACACAACATTTAACCAAAACGGTGTTTGCGGTTCCTTATCTTTCATGGCATCTGTGGCCATATATTTGGTCTGAACAGTTGTTTACTAGAAAACTAAAGGAGCAGGTTATGCATTTTTAGAGAACTTGTTACTTTATCCTCTTCATTTAGAAAGAGATAATTGATTAAAATGCATCTTACAGCTCCTGTATCCCCCCCCCCTTGTTCTTTGAAGCTCTGAGGACATCCTTGAATGGGTTTGGTTATCATTAAGATTATATTAAAGTGGCAAAGGAAAGGAAGCACACAACATTAAAATGGAATGGAAAGGGAAAAATGATCCTTAGCTGTTCAGAACATAAAGATCTTGTCCCTTCATTCAATAGACACGGGGTAGCAGGAACATTAAGAGTCAGATAAACAGAAGTGACTTCTCCTCTTTTAAGGCCAGGAATATGTACTTTGAACTTGTAGAGATTTCAGAAAATGCCAACACATTCATAGTTCAGGTCAGCTGTGAGGTGTGGGGTTTAATTTTTTATGAGTTCTGGAAAAATAAAATAGAATGAAAGAGTTGGAAGTGGTAACCTTGAAATAACCACAGCCTCATCAAGGTGGTCTCTCTTCACCTCTGACATCTTACACCATTAAAAGGCAATATTAAGGTAAGAACAATTAATAAACAAATATTGAAAGAAAAGAAATACAACTCTGAGAAATGGAAAACATAAAATTGGGAAACTCAGTTAATGTTAACATTCCAGTACAAGCAGTAATGCATAACAATAAACACACAACAGGTAGCTAGTTACTGAGAGAAGGCTTGCTTGAAGAAAAATGTCTTTCCCTGGTTGTAGGAAAGTCAGCAAAGATGGCAAAAGTCTGGCCTCCTGTGGGAGGGAGTTCCAAAGTCCCCTCAGATGCATCTGGGAAGGTGGCAGGACTCAGATAAAAGCTTCTTCTGATGATCTTAGCACCTAAGATGGGTCATAATGGGAGATACAGTCTTTGAGATTGTTTGGATCCAGGCCATGTAGGGGTTTTAGGTTAAAACCAGCACATTGACTGGTGCCTTCAAACCAGCTGAAGCCAGCGGTGGTGCTGGAACAAGAGTCTTATGTGATCCCTGTCACCAGCCCCAGTCAGCAATGTAGCTGATGCATTTCGAACCCACTGAAGTTCCGTGACACTTCCCATCAGCAGCCTCTCATAAAGCATGTTGGGAGGTAATTTAGGGGATGTGTCATAGTGCACAGATTAGATCTCTCAATAACAGCATGATCTGATCAATGGCAGGTTTAAATTTGTTCTTTTAATTATCATGCATTTATAACAGCAACAGAGCCAACTCCTGAAACCCATACAAATGAAATAAATTGTCAGTTGGGCCCACTGGTGCAACTCAGTTGTAGATTATAACCTACCAGTTAAGTAAGTGCCTTCTTGCATGCTCAGCCTTCTGTCAAGGAGAATAATAATTCACTAAAAGTTTAATTTTAACCCTCTACACATTCCCCCTCCCCCCACGTTGTATCATCTATAAGCTAGTTTATCCAAGAATGACCATGCGTAAAATTGGGTTCTTTCATCTGTATTCTGAAATCTTAGCAGTGGAAGCTGGAAACGGGAAGAAGAAACTATATTATCTCCCTTTTCTTGAGAGCCTATATTATTGAAATTCAAGCATTCATAGTAGTTTAACAGAAGATCTACATGCTACTCTATGACAAAGGTTCCATTCCCTGTGTAACTAATTAATTAAAACAGAAAAAAGGACAGGGACACAGTGATGTTCTGGTTATTAAATTAGCAATTTTTCACATCAGATTTATAGCCTTCATGATTAACTCTCCCACCTGAGTACGACAATGGAAAAAATTATTTTATACTCTGACTATTAAATTGGTATATGAATAGCTTCAAAATGAGCTAGACTATCATATAGCACTTTAATTTTTTGACTGATTTAAGACACAAGTGCATAGCAGACAGCCGGTGGGGAAGGATTTGTCTTGGAAATGGTGGCCTTGCTTTTAGAGTTCTCTAATGGGAGAAATATTTCTGGAAGATGTTTGGAAATCAAAAATCAATTTCACAGTACAGCACTATCTTTCAATGTGTATCACTGTGTGTGAGAGAGAATTCCAGCAGCAATACATTTTTATGAAAGTATCTGTTTACTTTTGTCTTATTATAGAATGCTTGGTTCTGACCTTCCATTAACTTAGAGTAAATATAATGATGTTGCGTTTTCATGTTCACATTTGCACCAAATTCAAATTATGGAAAGCATTATGTCTGAATTTTGATTCAATAATGTTATAGTTCCATGTTACTGTCTAGATAATTATGGGAACTGAGGTATAAGAAATGCCCTTCACACAACTATTTGCAATTTCTTGAGGTCATGGTTGTATTGAAGAGAAATTGCCATGTCTCTTCTTCTTTAGGGAATTATTGGAAAAGTGAAGCCAAAAGGTCTGGATACTATCACCCACTGGTAAAAGCATTGTCAAATTATAAATGATCAGCTAAATTACAGGGTTGTGGAAACGGCTCTAAGGCAGATAACAGTGAATTCTACATACCATTATGGAAAAGGATAGGCATAAAGTATGTCAACAGAACCATCCATATGAGAGAGTAAACAGAGGAACTTTCCCCTTCGAATTCTGTATCTTGAACAGTGCCAAGCAACGTGAACTGTCAGCCCATTCGCAGAAGATCTGAGTCTACCAGTCTAACAAGAAAGAGATTGCCATGTGTAGTGCAGTGCCCTGTAACGATCTAAACAACCTTGCTGCACCCATCCCTGGTGGTTGAAAATCACAGAGTCTTTTTTTGTTGTTGTTGTTCAGTTGTTCAGTCGTGTCCAACCCTTCATGACCCCATGGACCAGAGCTCGCCAGGCCTTCCTGTCCTCCACTGCCTCCCGGAGTTTAGTCAAATCCATTTTGGTTGCATCAATGACACCGTCCAACCATCTCATTCTCTGCCATCCCCTTTTGCCTTCAATCTTTCCCAACATCAGGGACTTTTCCAAGGAGTCCTCTCTTCTCATGAGGTGGCCAAAGTACTGGAGCCTCAGCTTCAAAATCTGTCCAGAGTCTTTTACAGGGGGACAAATAGAAAGAAAACAAAAGAATCCCACAAGAGACGCCTTGTTGAGTGTCTACTCGTCCCCACAGCTTCTGCCAATCTTTTTCATTTTCCCCTTTGAAATCAATGTTTAAATCAGTGGTTCTCAACTTGTGGGTCCCCAGATGTTCCTGGACTGCAACTCCCAGAAATCCCTTCCAGCACAGGGAGTGGTGGAGGCTTCTGGGAGTCGCAGTCCAGGAACACCTGGGGATCCACCAGTTGAGAACCACTGGTTTAAATGAACTAGGGGAGTAGCTGCTGGATAGTTCAGTGGTTTGGGTATCTGGCTATGGAGTTTGATTCCTCCACTGTGCCTCCTTGACAGGGGCTGGACTGGATGATCTATACCAGTGATGGTGAACCTTCGGCACTCTAGATGTTTTGAACCACAACTCCCACAGTCCTTTGTCACTGGCAGTCTAGGCGTGGGATTCTGGGAGTTGTGGCCCAAAACATCTGGAGTGCCGAACGTACGCCACCACTGATCTATACATAAATATTGTTCTTCACTACGTGTTGCAGCGTTGTTTTTAGTAGCTGAGGAAAACAGCTACTTAAATTACTAAGAAGTAAATACACTAATTGTTGTTTTTTTGTTGTTGAAAATGGTCCATAGTATACTTACCAGTATGAAGCCCACCCAGCACTGGTAACAATAAGCGACATTTCCGGAAAAAGGTCACCCACAGTTGGCTGTTGTGAGTTTTTCAGGCTGTTTGGCCATGTACTGGGTCCCCCCCCCCTTCCTAACGTTTCATCAGTCTCTGTGGCTGCCAGAGGTGACTAGTGAAAAGGAAGAAAAAACTCCAGAACACAGCCAAACAGCCTCCTCCCAAAAACCCACAACAACCATCACATCCCAGTCATGAAACCCTTCGAGAATATATCATCCACTGTTACTTGTAATTATTTTCATAATTTTACAGATAAGAGGGTAGAGCAAAGAGGGATTGGACAAAATACCTGGTTTTGATATGAAAACAACAACGTTGTGTGTCCAAATCTTAGGCAACTTACACAGCTTCCAAACTAAATAATGAAAGCCAAGAAGAGATAAGAAAGTCTAGGTTTGTGCCATAGTATTTCATCATCCATGTTCTCTTCACTGGGAGAAGTAATCTTACTTTGATCTAATCTTTTGTCCAGTTTCCATATTTCATTATCCAATCTGTTGGTTGTCCATGGTGGAAGACCAAATGATATTTATTCAACAGTCTTGACCCAATCTTACTCACGGTTAACTTCCTGGAATGCTTCATGTAACATCACTGCATTTTCCTGATTTCCTTCCAAGACCTGTGAATGCCACTTTGAACACCCCTGAACATAAATAGGATGTTTTAGTAATTAACGGAGATGTCTGTGTGTGCCTGCATGTGTTATTATAATGCATTTCTGAGCATATTCTCTATCTGCTTGTTGATGCCAGGAATTTGGCTCAGGTTGTCCAGAGAGGAGCTTTTATACATTCTGTGGGAATTGCAACCGCTCAAGGGTATATTTCATATAGTGAGGTGATTTTATCACATGTCACTTGCAATAAGGCACCTTCTGTCAGAACCAGAAGCTTGTTACTATATTCAGATTTGGTCATTTTGTCCTCTTCAGTGCAAGGGTTTTGGAGGAGGCACGAACACAACTACAAGAAGAATTCTTGAAGGTTCAGGGCCAGCTGCTAGAGGAGAAGAGTAGACGTGAGCAGCACGAAGCTGTGACCAAGGGCTTGCAGAAACGTGTGCAACTGCTCATCAAGGTAAGTTTCATGGCTGACACAAAGCACGGTTGTCTTGACATGCAGTGAAGTTCCTGTTTCTTCTTTCTCTTTGTCCTCATTCACACCTTTATGCATACCTTTATCTGTATGTGTGGGCTGGTCTTGGGTCTGGGTGGCAGAAAGCCGGCCTTTCCTGGATCTCTCAGTCCAAAGAGACACTCTGTTGGATGCCTGGATTCAGATGCTGGATCAGGAGAGAAAAGGAGCAACACTAGGGTGGAACAAAGGGGTCAGTGACTAGGTGGTGAAAGGGGGTCTAGTGACGGTTCATGATTACTTGGTTGAATTAACTAAACTAAAGCATTGGAAAACCAATGCTTCTGAGAAACAGTTCATAGAGGTATACAGAGAGAAAGGCGCCCAACATTAATGCTTTAATGTACTGGTATATCTTAGCATGAGTATGTATTAGTATTCAGCCATGTGTCCCACCAGGTTTCTAAACTGGCCAATTAAAAGATAGGCCTTCAGGCTTACTTAACCAGAGTTTGGTCTTGCCGGTCCAAAAGGCATTTGCACATATTAGGCGTTTCTGGGCTTAATCAATCCCTTTAACTAGGATACTGTAGAGGACACACAGACTGAGGAACTTCAAGTGCAACTCGAGCACATAACTTGTTATGAACATGAGAATTCCCTTATCATTGGTCTCCTTCCCAGGCCCTCTGTAATTTCTTAGGAGCTATCAAAGTAGGAAGGAAGAAAAGAGAGAAGTTGTGGTGTGTTGTTTGTTTGTTTGCTTGCTTGTAGTGTACAAAAAATTTCACCTGTGTCTAGTATGTAGATTTTGTAGAAGAAGAAAGAGAAGTCCAAGATAACTTGGGTAGTGCTTGTGTATGAACTATTGTATATATTTCTGTAGAATGTGGGGATCAGCCGGTGGCTTTTAGGATCTTGTTGGGCTGGAACTCCCATTATCCTTCACTGTTGGCTCTGCTGATGAGAGCTGATGGAAGTTGAAGTAGAACAAATGCCTACATCCTATATTGTTGTTTTTTGCTGGTGTGAATTTCAGTATTATTATTTTGTGCTAAAATGAAAATATATTTTCGGTATTTGTTGCCTTGCCCATAATCAGAGATTCTGCTCTGTTGGCCAGCCAGAAGAAGCCCAGACAATACCATGTTTAAGCTGAGCTTTCTGGAGCATGAAGCAGCCGTCTCACCAGAGGCCATTTAAGCTTTTTTTTTTTTTTGTTTTAGTGTAAGAGGCCTGTGGGAGCCTGCCAAGTGATAAGGAAACAGAGCTACTGTCAGTTCTCTCATACTTTTCATGAAGGGTTTGTGCTTCAAAATCCGCTCTGCTGTCACTGGAAAGAAAAGTACTCTGGCCAGTCTTGTTTTGATCAGGGTGGATATTTGAAGAGTTGGACATGATGGCCTGTGGCCAATTTGCAGGATGCCAGGAGTGTGCTAAGTAGCCTTTTCTGCAGCACATCTGTGTGGGGATGGCAAATCATCTCCATTTCTTAAGCAATATGTGTCCTCTTATATTTAGATCACTCTTTGGCACGTTGAGTGTTATGAGTGGCTGTGGGTGAGTTTCAGCCATTCTTCCAAGTTCTTCCCATCCATCCTGCAAAATTACAGTGAGGAAGGAACCTAAAATCATGCACCAAAGCATCTTTTCCCTCTCTCCCACCTACCCCCCGTGTTAGCAA
This sequence comes from Phrynocephalus versicolor, assembly GCA_023846285.1. Taxonomy (NCBI): domain Eukaryota; kingdom Metazoa; phylum Chordata; class Lepidosauria; order Squamata; family Agamidae; genus Phrynocephalus; species Phrynocephalus versicolor. Next base: position 12,398,396 of record JAHTLZ010000054.1, read on the forward strand.
GGGAAGCTCGGTTTGCTGCATAGTTCAGAAAAGAAGACGATGTAAGAACCTTTCCAAAATCCTGTCTAGAAGTGGGTTGGGGTGTTGACTGTTCATTTTGTGTGAGCAATGTCTCTGGAGGCACAGGTGTGGGCCAAATTCAGTAGAACTGAAAGAAGTTGCATACAGATTGAAGGAATACTTGGTGTGGTAACAATTGTATACATTCAGCAAGCTGGAGGAACACTGGTGATTAGACGGTTCTGTTGTAGCAGTGCTACACAAGCAGTGTGATTTCAACACTTGCTTCCTGCTGTCATGTGAGATTCATGGAAGACGTTTCGTGTTACCTAAGGTAAGAAAAGAATTTTGCCCCCAGTGAACTACAGCTGGAGTCAATCTTTTAAGACTAAAATTAAATGACTGAATCCTGAAGAGTCAACAGCTTATGGGAAAGATATCAGAAAACAAGAAAAAAGATAATGCTATGCTCTCTGCTACAGAAGCCACCTTGTGTTTTTTAAGGGACAAAGGTGGTGTTAAAAATGTTTTCAATAAATAAATAAAATACAGTCTCCTCCACCTTCCATAGCATAATTATTGCATTTGTTTTGCACTAGCAGTATAGCTCTCTTCCTCGTTTGGTAAACCTGGACAGCTCTTTGTCTGCTCGTTTCCGGACTCTTCCTGCTTTGTTTTGTTTGTGTCACTTTTTCTGCCACTTCTGTTCCTTTTAACTCTCTGATATTAATTGTATGTTATTATTGTGACTGTACTGTATGTTGTCTTTTCTGAATTGCTAAACACTGCCTCAAGCACTGTTATGGAAGGAAGAGACAGTTTTTTTTTTAAAAAAAAAATGAATGAATGAATGATGCTAACTCTGCTCAAGAACGCGTCATTGAAAAATGAAATTAACTTCCAGGAAAGGTAGCCAATACATGGTAGACACCTTTCAAAAATGGATGATCTAGACTTATCCTCTGTGAGTAGTTTCACAGTAGCTATCCTCCAGATCAGTTCCATTCTCTGGGGACAAATGACAGGGACTGGCATTTTCCTCCTCCCATGTCTCCCACAAATATTTGTCCCTTGTTGGTAACACAGTGTCACCCAAGCGAGACTTTTGGTCTATTCCAGACGAATAGCCCTTACATTCTTAATTGCCAAGAAGACATTCCTGGATGACCCAGTGAGCAACAGCTCAGAGAAATTCTGAACTGAGGGTGAAAAGCCATCAAAGCACAGCACAGCAATATGCAATGATTGGTTTTTAAACGCCTAAATGTCACTGGAGCAAAAGGGAAACAGAGCCTCTTTTAAGCAGTGAATAATAAATACACAGCTGTGACATTTCAAGTCTTTCCTTGATCTACCTCTAAGAAAGAAAGAAAAAAAGAAAGAAAGAAAGAAGAAGGTGGTTACATAACAGAATGGTTTATTCTAAGACTGTTTTATTGTTTTGCTTTTCCCCTGTTAATAGGATGCACTAGTACATTACTGCAGAAGAACCAGGAACAAACAGACCCAATATCCCCTCCTCATTTCCATTTTCAGTGGCTGCTAATTAGACCATTAAATATAGGCTAGGTAATAAAGCGTTCAGTGCTAAGTTATTGTTTTTAACAGGTAATATATTTGCCCAGTTTAATATTAAACTGCATGATCATTTTATTTTAATTAAAATGAATCCCTTTGTCCTAGGGTTATGGAAAGCTTTGTCAAGAACAGTGTTTACATTCTTGTTTCAACTTTCTCTGTGTAAACCAGTTCCAACAGTGGAAGTCAAATAACCAAGCAATTATGGATTGGGTATTTTAAACTGGAGATACCAAGCTCTAAAGAGTAGCTCACAAAGCAAAGGAACCCTTTGTGTTAAATATTTTGAAGCTTCACCATAAGGGCTGCAGCTCTTGAGCAGAGAGCTCATATATTAGAACCTCAAAAGCCTCCATATGATGAAATTTACATTAGGCAGTCCTTTCAGACTATTATTTAAAACTGCCTGAAATAAATATATGAACAAGTCAGAACTGTTTAGAGTAACAGGGATGGAAAAACATCAGATGGCAGATTACAAGGTGTGATGCAAGTTATCTCAAAGTCATCAACAGACCAAAGTGTGTTAGAAAGAAGGTTGTGTGAATCTAATTCTTGTTCAGACTCCCAAAAACCATCTTGGATCACCACTAGCCATGCTTGCTGAGGATGATAGAAGCTAGCATTATTCAATTGTGTGTGCTCAGATAGTCTTGAGACGGCAGCAGCAAAGGCTGAAAAAAAGTGGCCATTTGTGGGTAAGCATCCTTGTGGCAGTGTTGTACAACAGTGTTGCAAACTCTCTGCTGGGCTGTCGAATGGGAACCCTGTCTGTTAAAGTTGCATCTTTAATAGACATTATCAGTCATTTGTTTAAATGTTGCAGATCAGGAGGCAGCCTTGTAGGCAGGAAATCATTTAAATTAAAACTAGGTTGGGTCCTTGAGGTCTTTGAGCCAAGGCTGTTTAAAATCACTTTAGACATGGCTCAAGCTGATACCAGTTCCTTGCCAATGTTGGTAGACAAGAAAGTAAAAAATAGGAAATAAGCCAAAGTGCTAAGATCTCCCTTGGAATGAATCTAATCTCGTTATATGTTTTCTTTTCCCTAGTTCAGAACTTGGAGCATTTTAAAAGTAATTATGTCAGTCCTTACTCATTATTTCCCTACATTAACATGTTAGTCATGGCCTGTTGCTAGTTAACTGCTAGAGTACTGCTTAGTGACATGTTGCTTTCATTTCATTCTTAAACCCTAACTTTAAATATGTACAAAAAACCTAGCCCGACTTCCTCCCCCACGTCTGAGATGTAATAAGTAAATTCTCATTATATAAATAATTATACAGTTGCCTGTCTTTTCACTATTTCCCCAAAAGCAACACACTCTGCTTCCAGACTGAGCTGTAGCTTTTGTTTTCAGATTTCTGGGAAGATCGCTTTGAAAATGGGTGAGAAATATTTCCCTTTGAAAATCAGTAGCTTTGAAAGGAGTTATTTTTGACTCCTTTGCAATAAATGTTCATTTTTTAATTTTTTGCTCATGGAAGCGGATGCTATAGTAACATTGTTAGTCTCAAAGGTGCTACCTGGCTTCTTTGGTTTACCAAGTACCCGGTGACGCAAAGCAATACACATTTATTAGATTAGCTAACACCCAGGTTTGGAAATTCCCAAGAACTGGGGGGGAACCACCAATCTGCACACCCTTTCTTTAATACACACAACACTTTCTGTGGCCTTTATTTTTATATAAAGAGGCAGTACTAATACGGGCACCATAAGACTTTGTCAGATTTCTTAATCAAACTCACTGGTTTTTTATATTTGAGGCACCATTTGGTGTGTCCCAAAGCTGATACCAATTTGGCTGATTCTCTTTTCCTAAATTTCTTCAGAGTCTTCTACTTTCTAAGCATCCTTTTTTCATCCATATAAAGTGTTAGGACTAGGTAAGATAGTAAATTCATGTTAATTGTGCTCAGTTGTGGTTTTTATGTTTCATATTTGTAATCTGGACTGTCATGAAGCATGACACAGTGTTGGCTGGGCTTCCTTGAAAATTGGAATAATACACTCATCGATTAACCAGCTCTAGCAGCTTGTTTATGTTGTTCATCTGGAAGACATAATCTAAACCACTGGTGCTAATTGTATAAATAATCCTTCTAGAGCCTGGAGGTGAAAATTGTGCAGTATGATGAAACAGTTCCATAAACATGGGTACATTCCGAACATCTGATGTGAAAGAAAAACCCACTGAGAGTGAAGCTTGGATTTGAGATGAGAGATGCTCCAAAGGTTTTTGACCATCCTGGATCAGAGCAAAACATTTTCAATAAACAGAGCATATCCTGTTAGGAGCAGTAGCTCCCACTGCCATGTTAAATTAATGTACATTGTGGCTAATGAAATTGAACTGCCTTCTTGTTGCTTTTTGGGGGGTACAATCGACAGAGAGGGACATAGATAACTTGTGTTGTGAGCAGGTTTGTTTGTTTATATTGTATATCATTTCAGCTTGTACCACCTCATAGTGCAGAACACTCTCTTGACAAGTAGAAAGAAGGGGCTATAGAAAGTTATGCCCTTGTCTGATTTCTGAAAAGCTCTTCTTGGGCTATCTTAAATTTCTAAAACAGATTTGGCCAGGTTTTCTTTTCTTTTTTTTTCTTTTTTGCAACCAAAAGGGCTGCAGTCGTCCACATCTCAAAATCACCCAAATATGTATCTTTGCAACAGCAACATTCTCTGTTAGTTTCCGTGCTTTGGCAATTAAAAAGGGGGCATCCTTCTGGATACCAGTTCTGCGTGAGTTATCTTTCTTTCTCATGTGCTGATGAAAAACTCCCTTTTATCTTGTCACTTCATTGCAGTAGGACCGCCATATCCATGGGGGATCGGTTCTGGGATTCCTTGTGGATAAGAGCAAATGCTCTTATCCAAGGATAATGCTGGTGGAAGGGTTGGTGGGGTGCCAGGGTGAAAGCTTTTGCCTCTGACACCCCTCCAAATGGCAAAGAGGGAATAAAGGTTTCCTCACCCCCCTTGCTGCGGAAAGGAGTGGGGGAACTTTCTTCCCTCCTTGCCTCCGCTGCTGGGCAGGTGGGCACCCACTAGATAGGGTGGAGGACTCCTCTACTCCTCCGGTGGGTGCCTGGCTGCCCGGTTGCCCAGAGACGGCAGCGAGGAGGGGAGAAAATAAAAAATAAAACTTATCCCACTGCCCTCATTCTTGTTGCCACTGCCGCCACCACAGGCCAACCAGCCACCCGGCCTTTGAACTTCTGGGTCTGTTCCCAGGCGACTCATCAGAAGTTTTGTACTTCCCACTCAAAATTCCAATATGCTGCTAGGGACCTGAGCAGGAAATTCAGAGTCCCCAACTCACCTCCACCACCGGAAGGGTGCCCTCTCTGGAGGAGTGAGGTGGGGACTTTGAATTTCCTGCTCAGGTCCCTGGCGGTAGATCGGAAGTTTGAGCAGGAAGTTCAAAACGTCCGATCTGGTGCCTGAGACTCAACCAGGAAGTTCAAATCTCATTTGGCCAGCTAGGTGAGTCCTGACTTCACGCCTCTGGAGGTTGCCTGGCTGGCCTGTGGTGAGGAAGAGGGTGGCGGGCATCGGCAAGTTTTATTTTTAATTTTTCCCCTCCTTGCCCCCCCCCCCACTGATCACCAACTGTAGATAACTGAATTTGCGGTCAGTGAATCAGTGGATAAGAGGGTTGTACTGTGTTTAAGTTTTGGTCTCTTTTAATAACCACAAGAATAAACATGTTTTCTTTAATAATCTCACTCAGTTCCTTTCTTCCTCCTTTGCTGCATTTGCCTCTTTATTCACTTCCTTGTAACATCTGCTACATTGCCAGCCCAGTAATATGGAGCTCCACACATCTCCATTTGGATTAATTTGAAAAGATTTTATAAAAATAACATTGTCTGGTTTCCCCCCCAATCTCTATTCTTGTTGTTGTTGGTACTACTACTACTACTACTACTACTACTACTACTACTACTACTACTACTACTACTACTACTACATCATCATCATCATCATCATCATCATCACCATCATCATCATCATCATCATCATCATCACCATCATCATCATCATCATCTCCATTCTTGTTGGTACACCACCACCACCACCACCACCACCACGATGATGATGATGATGATGATGATGATGATGATGATGATGATGATGGTCAAAATGTGATATTGGTGTCATTTTATGTTGAAGCATGGCGATCTATGCTGATTGATAGTGTGTTTCATCATTACATTCATCACAAGACATTACTTGCATGCTTGACATTTAGAAATCCCATGTTTGGAATGTGCCGTTTTATTTTGAGACCTTTATTAAACAACTCCAAATCTAAGGGTTTAATTGTTACTGATAGCTAAGAGTATAATTACCTTGGTGAAATATCATGACTATATTAAGCAAATGGAGATTGGCTTAGTGAATTAGCTGAACACAAAAACATTCCCCCCCCCCCCCGGTTGAAATAGACAGCTTGGAGAGCTTTTCTAATATCATCTTGCGGCATCTTTTTAAGGAAAATGAGCAATGAGAGTTGAAGGAGGAAGCTGTTGCCCTTTTGAATTTAGTACGTGGGAAGTTTACAAAGCCCAACGTAATTAGAGCTGTTGTTTATCGGGAAAACAAAATGTTAGTAGTTGAGACATGGATCCAGACCTGTGTGTTCCTCATCGGCGGTTGTGAAAACACAATATTCTCTGTGTGTTGTCTTAACATTATTGTGGATATAAATGACTGGCTGTTGGTTGACTCCATGAACAATAGAGGCACATCAGTGGTTTACTTGTTAAGCTCGCAATGGCTTATTCAGGATTGCAAGTACTGTACTGTACTGTACAATTGCTACAGTATAATGATTGTGCTGCTGAGCTGTCCATGGGACATATGTTTGTTTCCTCATGCTGCTGTTGGCTGCTTGGGATAATACAGAAACCCCATGGCTGGTCGTTTCTCTCCCTTGATGCTTTGTTGGAATTGTCCTGGTCTGTACTTCAGTATTCTAGGTTTTTTTTTTTTTTGGAAATTTGGCTTTAATTGTGGTTTTGTTGCTGCTGTTATTTTGGTGTGGGCTTTAAAACTGTTTTGTAAGAGAGGAAGAATAGGGGATTATGGAGAACACATTTCATTCTCCGTTTTTTTGTGGTGTACCTTACAACGTCCTGAAATGTCAACACTGTATTTGGACAGTCAATCTTGCACAAATCATGCTATGTCACTTGCAGGAATTGCACACTCAGCGGGAGAGAAGGCAGGCTGAGCCTCCAGAAGAGGCAGATCTCTCTGTGTGTGAACATGACCTGAATCTGCGTATTATACCCAGGAGACTGTGCAAAAAGCACTTATGTGGTGAGACAACAGATGACCTTCTTGGTTCTCTGCCTATTAAAGGCTGCATACTTCCCCTCACCCTCAGCACATCCAAGTTATCTGTTAACCTTAATTAATGGTAAAGGTATTTTAATGCCAGAATGATAGTAGCCAGTTATGTCGCATTAAATCAAAATAAATACCTGGATCCACCCTACAGGACCTTTTCAGGACCTAAAGAGTGGCTTTTCATTCTAGAATGACTAATGGATTCTCCTTTTTTCTGAGTAAAAGAGCATTAATATCTTGCTAGAAGGCTAGTTTATGAAAATTACAAATACATGGAGAGCGATTTATTTGACCTTCATAATCTACATTTCTCCTGGGAAGCATCATATTCTGAAGTTCCAGAAGCTACAATATTTTATATCCAGTAAAAAAAAGAAAAGAAAACTATATCATTTGGATGTTATGGATGAAAATTTTAACATGGCAAAGTTGGGTAATTCAGACTTTGGGCTTTCTTGGCATTGATGTCATTTTATTCATCTCTTCCGCTCTGTGGCTTGTCACAGTGGATTGTTCATGCATTAAGCTTCCCAGGCTTGAATTGCTGCGGATGGACTTGTGTGATGTGAGCAGCAAAATGCTTGGAGGAGTGTGAAGGAGGGACACACGAGTCATGTAGAGCCAGTGTGGCATCTCTACTGTTCAGACGAAGGAAGGGATACCCGTTGACCTTGTGCCAGGCACTAAACGCCAGTGTGGGCTTTGAGAGTGATAGCAAGGCTTTGGCTTAGAACAGAGCGACTGGCATAAGAATGGGAATATTAACAGGCTGCACATTTTCTGCTCTCTTTCTGTTCCTAATGTTTATTTGAGACGGTTGCTGGAAGAGCGAGCGAGCAAAGAGCTGTTGTGTTGTTGCTGTCTAGAGCTGCATCAGGTGTTCAGATCCACATTCTGAAATTCATAGGCTTTGGAGGAGGGGCTGAGGCTGGATCTGACTTAGCATTTCTGTTGCCAATGACACAGCAGTCCACCACACTCACTGGTCCCTCTGGGATCCTTTCCTTTTATATTGAATGCTTGTAATTATGTCAGGCAACAATGGCTCCCAGTCTTGGGTAACCTGGCTGTTCCTAACAGTAACTTCCAGAAGCCTTCACCATTAGTTGTGCTAGCTCAGGTTTCTGGGAGCCACAGTCCTAGATCACCTGGGCTACCCCAAGTTGGGAATCATTGCTGTAGAGCAAACTTCGGCCCTCCAGATGTTTTGGGCAGCAACTCCCACTGTCCTTTGCCACTGACAATCTAAGCTTAGAATTCTGGGAGTTTTAAAGCTATGGAGGAATTGTTTGAATTGCAGAACAAATTACAAAATAAATATTCTAAAAAATTAGAAACGCTAATAAGGCAAAAAAGAGAAAAATTGGATGAAATTAATGATTTACTATTATGGAAGAAGCAAGCATTGATTAAAAATGATTTTCAAAAGAATTCTGGGAGTTGTGGTCCAAAACATCATGAGGGCCGAAGTTTGGACATGTCTGCTGTAGAGGGTTCTTTGTTACCCTGAGGACGTGGATGGAAAGTCTATACAAATCAGTTGAGTAATTGTGCGTACTTATGAATATTCTTTACTTGATCAGATCTCCTCTTTCAACTTCAACATTTAATTCTAGGTACTGGTATACTATATTGCCCATAGATACGATTTCTGCAAATCTGTTTCAAGACAAAAGAAAACAAGCAGAGACCGGGAGGGGAAGGAAAAAAAAACAGAAAAAAAGGCAGAAAAGACCATCTCATATTAGTTATTTGAGAACTGTGATTTGCAAAGTTATTGGTCTAGCCTTGTTGGTAATATTACTGCATTATTCTTCTGTGAGCGTATCTTGTAAGTTGGTGGCAAGGGAAGGAAAAGCAATTTCAGGATTACAGTGAAAACAAAACACAAACACGTTTCTCTGGGCGGCCTTCTGCTAGAAAAATGCTTATTAAGGATTGTGACTGTGTAGAGAACCAATATTTGTGAGCAGCATCAGGTGATTTTAGAACAGAAGCGGAGGATTGGTAGTAGCAAGATGTGACCTTTTTGTGTTAATATTACCTCCCAAAGAGGCATTGCTAGCACACTTGCCATCTCTCTCCTCTTCTCTGTCTTTTTGTTTTAAAAGAGCTACTGGGCATGATGTACTGAGTACATCATGCAAAAGGCAGGTCTGGATGAATCACAAGCTGGAATTAAGATTGCCGGAAGAAATATCAACAACCTCAGATACGCAGATGATACTACTCTGATAGCAGAAAGTGAGGAGGAATTAAAGAACCTCTTAATGAGGGTGAAAGAGGAGAGTGAAAAAATGGGCTGAAGCTCAGCATCAAAAAAACTAAGATCATGGCCACCAGTCCCATCACCTCCTGGCAAATAGAAGGGGAAGAAGTGGAGGCAATGACAGAGTTTATTTTCTTGGGCTCCTTGGTAACTGCAGATGGCGACTGCAGCAACGAAATAAAAAGACGCCTGCTTCTTGGGAGGAAAGCACTGGCAAACCTAGATAGCATCCTAAAGAGCAGAGACATCACTTTTCCAACGAATAGTCAAAGCTATGGTTTTTCCAGTAGTGATGTATAGAAGTGAAAGCTGGACTATAAAGAAGGCTGATCGCTGCAGAATTGATGCTTTTGAGCTGTGGTGCTGGAGGAGAGTCTTGAGAGTCCCCTGGACTGCAAGGAGATCAAACCTATCCACCCTGAAAGAAATCAACCCCAAATGTTCACTGGAAGGACAGATTTTGAAGCTGAGGCTCCAGTACTTTGGCCACCTCATGAGGAGAGAGGACTCCTTGGAAAAGTCCCTGATGTTGGGAAAGACTGAAGGCAAAAGGAAAAGAGGACGGCAGAGAATGAGATGGTTGGACGGTGTCATCGACGCAACCAATATGGATTTGACCAAACTCCGGGAGGTAGTGGAAGATAGGAAGGCCTGGCGAGCTCTGGTCCATGGGGTCACGAAGAGTCGGACAGGACCAAACGACTGAACAACAACAAAAGCAACAACAACTAGGCATGTGTGGAAAAAATTCCACTGCTCTTTAAAAATGTTTATTCCAATCCCCCCTAATACAATATTTATTTTGTTTGAAGAGCAAGCATCTTTTTTCCAAAATCACTTGTATCTTCCCAAATCATTTATTTGGGAGATGCAATAGGCTTGTGTTTTATTTGGAGACTTAAGTATTTACTTCTACAACAACAGGTGTATAGCCAGCCATTGTAGAGTTCCTATTTGTTTTTGATGTTCATAGCTCAAATATGTGTAGTTCTGCCTTTAGTCAGAAGGTCTACAGTAAGTAAGGAGGCATCCTCATTTTCATACCTTTAAACATATTCTGATACATTGCAGGTCATTCAAAGAAGCTTAAAATGCTCTTGATCTGCATGATACATTGATGATAACAAGACACAACCACACCCAAGTGCTCTAGTATCTCTCATGTTTGCCGCGCAACTGGGGCGGGCTGAGCCAGCAGCGGGGCAATGACATCGCCACCATGGCACAAGGAGGAGGGAATGGCTCAGAAGGAGAGCAGGAGGAGCGGCGGCGGGTCACGGTCTCTGTGAGGCAGCCATGGGGGTAGGAGGAGGAGGAGGGAAGAAGGGTGGGAGGAAGGAATTCTCCAGGGGAGAAGAAGAGGAGAGATGTCACTGCGCAAAGGAAGTGGACGCACCCACAACTCTGCCTCTCACTGTCCCCCTCCCCTCCCCTCCCTCTGTTCCGCACCAGCAACCCAGCTGGTCCTGAGACAGTGGCACACGGATCATCTGGCTGGCGGGGGGAGCAGGGGACTGCACCATGGCCCTTGAACTGCCCTGCTCAGCTTAGACAATAGGCTAGCAAACCCAAAACTTTGCTGGGTCAATGGTGGTCCTTGGGATGGGGGAGGGAGGGGTGGAGAACGTATCCGCTCAGTTTTTAAATACAGTCATACCTCGTATAACGTAACGCTTGTACAACGAAAAATCCGTACAACGTAATTTTTTTTGCCCCCCCCTCCTTCCCCCTTCCTTGTTTTTTCTGCCTCTTCCTCCGCTCCCAACGGGGCTGAGTGGGCGTGTGTGTGGTGGGGGAAGGGGCAGCCCGTGTTCTCCCTCCCCCTCCCCCCTCCCCAGGCATGTTTGGCTTTCTCCCCCCACCCCCACCTTCCCTTCCCTCCACCACCCCCACCCGCCGCCGGGCCGCAGGAGGACGCGGCGGCTGCAGCAGCCCCGGGGCGGGAGGCGCATGGGGTCCCCCTCGGCGTGGCCAGTGCCGGCAGCCCCCCATCGGAGCCGCCCCGCCGAGGAGGAGGAGGGCGCCCCTTCTCGCCGCCGGGCTCCCCTGGCCCCCGCTCGGCCCCCGCGTCTTCTCCCTCCTGTGAAGGTCGAAGGAGGCTGTTGGGTTTGAAGTCAATCCAGGGCTTCGAAGGAGGGACGGCTGCGAGGCTGCCTCCCCTACCGCGATCATTATTCATCCCCCCACCCCCGCCGCTTCCTCGTTCCCTCGCTCTCTTTCTTGGTGCCTCGTCTCCACCTTGGCATCCCTTCGCCGGTGGGAGCTTAGGATGGCGCACCTAGGCGGCGTGACGCCTCCGGGTGGCCCGGTCGGCGAGAGCGGGGCCGTCTGACAGAGAGAGCCCCGATGGAAGGAGCCGCCGCCGCTGCCGCCGGCGCCGCCGGGCACTCCTCCGCCCCAGCCGCCCGGGGGTCGGATCCTTCCCCGGCTCGCCCTCCTTTCCCCCGCGTCTTCTCCTCTTCCCGGGGCCGGGGCGCCTCCTCCGGAGGTGTGTGTGTGTGTGTGTGTGTGTGTGTGTGTGTGAGAGAGAGAGAGAGAGAGAGGCGCCGCCGGGCTGCAGGAGGAGGCGGCGGCTGCAGCAGCCCAGGGGCTGGGAGGCGCATGGGGTCCCCCTTGGCGTGGCCGGTGGCTGGCAGCCCCCCAACGGAGCCGCCCCGCCGAGGAGGAGGAGGAGGAGGGCGCCCCTTCTCACCGCCGGGCTCCCCTGGCTCCCGCTCGGCCCCCGCGTCTTCTCCCTCCTGCGGGAGGGAGGCAAGGAGGGAGAGCGGGCGCGCAAGAGAAAGAGGCGGGATGGCGGCGCGTCTTCCGCTCCCTCCTCCTCCTCCTCCTCCTCCTCCTCCTTCCCGGCCCCTTCTTACGCCGGGCATGTTCCTTTTCTCTCCCCCCCTCCCTTCTCCCTCCTCAGCCAGCCTGCCTGCCGGCCTCCCTGGGCTGCTGCTGTCGCCGCTGGATCCTAGGCTCAGGCTGGGCGGGCGAGCGAGCGAGCGGGTGAGCGAGCGGGTGAGCGAGCGGGTGAGCGAGCGGGTGAGCGCGCGGGCGGGCGGGTGCGCGCGCGGGTGCGCGAGCGGGTGGGCGAGCGAGCGGGTGGGCGAGCGGGTGGGCGGGCTCCGGCAAGAGGTGAGTGGGGGGAGGGAATTCCCTGTGCGGGTGGTGGTGGGGGATTCCCTGCGCCGGGTGGTGGGGGGAGGGAATCCTTTGCGCCGGAGGAGATGTGGAGCTGAGCGGGGCGCGGGCCAAGCCGGCCACCAGCCAGCCAGCCAGCTCGCTCGCCCGCCTCCCCAGGCCAGGCCTCGAGGCCTCCTCCTCCTCCTCCTCCTCCTCCTCGGCGGATCCGCCTTTGCGCCGGAGGAGATGTGGAGCTGAGCGGGGCGCGGGC
>JAHTLZ010000054.1:12419300-12433955 GCA_023846285.1 Phrynocephalus versicolor
AACAACAACAACAACAACAACAACAACAACAACAACAACAACAACAAATGCTAAAGTACTCTATCGTTGGTTTACAATTTAATTATGCAAACAACACTTTGCGTGTGCCCCCTCCAGCAAGCTGGGTACTCATTTTACTGACACTGGAAGAATGAAAGGCCGAGTCAGCATTGGGACAGGTACATGGATCCATTGGGATCGTCAACAAGTTGCTGCTGGCATGCCTAATTGTATGATCAGTCGCACATTTTGACGCACAACTGGGCATGCAAGTGATGACTGCTGAATTAGCTACAGATCATTGCCACAACTGATGCTGTTACTCTTAAAGCTGGTAATAAATTCACCACAGGATTCTGGCAAATGCATTTCGACAGCCTTAAGTTAATCCTTTTTGACACCTTCCTCTCCTCGCTTGTTGTAGTTGTGTATAGAAGGAAAGGAAATGTTTGAAAGGAAGATAAATCATAATATCGAGCAAAAATGTGATGGAGTCATCTTTTGCATGAGGCAGCTTTGCTTCTCCCTGCTCTAGCTGGATAGTTTGCAATTGTGTTGTAATTTGAAATTGCTTTACAATTGGGTTGCAGCAGCATACTGGGTGTGTGTGTGTGCTCGTATGTGTGTCCATGTGTGCTCAATTCAGATGCCTTGGCTTGAAGCGAACTGAGCATGGTTTCCGGGAAGCTGCATTGTCTGGGGCATGCTCATGTCTTGGCTGCTTAAAACAGCCTATAGTATTGCTGTGAGGGTTCCCTGCCTGACCTGTTAGTGTGCCTCTCCTGGAAGTTGTTCATTTCCCGAAGAACAAAATCTGCTTGCTGTGACACAGAAAGTCCTCTGCAGTCCTTTTGAAACTCGAAAGCCAGCTTGTAAACAAGGCAGAGATGTAGGCTCCAAAACAGATTGGTTTTCATGGTGAAGGTAGGGAAGAAATGCAAGCTGTCACCAGTACCGCTTAAAAATACATAAATAATGTTTAAAAGGCATGAGGTAGGGAAGAAGAACTGAGCCGAAGATCACTGGAGTTTCGCTATGTGTTATTTTTCTCTGTCTTGTTTGTTCTGGCAGCCCAAGGGGAATTAATACAATGAAAGCAGCCCACGTGCATCTGAATTCCTCTCTGATGTGGGGGCATTAGAAATAAATTTCCTCCCTAGGTTCTGATATATGCTAGAAGTGAAGACTAAGGTATATTGAGGAAGCTGCAGTTTTAGTGTTTACAGTACAAGTGCTGGGCGATTTTTCCGAGATATCTTGTGTTCTATGTGCACCTATTTTGAAGTGTATTGATAGGAAGAAAACCCCAGGGAAATACAGTATAGAGAACTGGTCAGGATGAAACCGTGTGTGCATAAGAAAGCTGCATGATGTGCTTCCATTTACCAAGATGATCCAGAGAAGGGTTTTTGCTGGGGGCAGATTAAAGTGTGTACAATTCAAGCATACTGTAAGACTCCTCAACATTAACAAACTGAACCATAGGCAGAATGCAGAAATGCACACATGCCTGTCACTGTATTTGCTCAGAAGTGTCTGCAGTTCTATCCTTTTGCAAAATGGTAGGTGTTTTTTAACCCTTGCATTTTGTGGACAAGAAATAAAAATAAATATCTAAGGATTTTTGAACTCAGACATCCAAGGAGAAAAACATCTTGTCTTGTGGCCGTAGGATGACACTTGGTATTGTAAACTGGCAACATAGGAAGTTATTTTCTGCCACGTTAACCTGTAGATCTGCTTAGCGGAGGTATTCTCCTCTAATCAGCAACTTCTTTCTAGGGTTCCAGGTAGAAACTATACTTGGTGATGCCAGGGAGTGAACTTATCCTGTGCTCTTCTATGGAACCGTGTCCCACTAGGTTTTGTTAGTATCAGCCAAAAACACTTTCATCATGGCTATTCTTTTCTTATTTCCAGCAGCTGCTTCCTTGTTAGTATCAATGACTATAAGCATTTTTGTTGTGCTCACCTCATCTAACAGGAGGGCAGTGTTTGCATGTGTGAATTATGGTTGAATAGTCTGTTGTGAGGTAGTGGAGAGCTTGGGATGGAGGGAATTTGCTGTGGTGTCCCAAATATTCAGGACCAACAGTAGGGAATTCCATTTACTGGAGTTTTCATTTCAGCCCTAAGTAATAAATCTCTCATTTATTACTTAGGGCAGCCCTAAGTAATAAATCCGCTGCCTGAGCCGCCCCTCTTGACTAAAGAATTAAATCAAATACAGGTTAAAAGAGAGGAGGTTTTGGGACTAATTGACAAATTAAGGATTAACAAGTCACCGGGCCCAGATAGCATCCACCCAAGGGTTATTAGGGAACTGAGAAATGAAATTGCAGATCTCTTAACGGTTATATGCAACTTGTCTCTTAAAATGGCCACAGTGCCGGAGGACTGGAGGATAGCAGATGTCACACCAATTTTTAAAAAAGGAAGGAGGGGGGAAACTACAGGCCAGTTAGCCTTACATCTGTCCCAGGGAAAATGGTGGAAAGCCTCATCCAAGAGAAAATCTTAAAACACATAAAAGAACAAACCTTGCTGAGAGAAAATCAGCATGGCTTCTGTAAGGGTAAATCTTGTCTGACAAACCTTTTAGAATTTTTTGAAAAGGTCAACAGGCACGTGGATTTGGGTGAACCCGTGGATATAGTCTATCTGGATTTTCAAAAGGCTTTTGACACAGTCCCTCACCAAAGGCTGCTGAGAAAATTGCACAGTCAGGGGATAAGAGGGCAGGTCCTCTTTTGGATTGAGAACTGGTTGAGATCCCGGAAACAAAGAGTAGGTGTCAATGGGAAATTTTCACAATGGAGAGAAGTGAAAAGCGGTGTGCCCCAGGGCTCTGTCCTGGGACCGGTGCTTTTCAATCTGTTCATAAATGACCTGGAGACAGGGATAAACAGTGAGGTGGCCAAGTTTGCAGATGACACAAAACTTTTCTGTGTGGTAAAAACCAGAGAAGATTGTGAAGAGCTCCAGAAGGATGTCTCCAAACTGGGGGAATGGGCTGAGAAATGGCAAATGCGTTTTAATGTAACCAAATGTAAAGTAATGCATATTGGGGCAAAAAATCCAAACTTCATCTATCAACTCATGGGCTCTGAATTATCCGTGACAGATCAGGAAAGAGATCTTGGTGTGTTGGTGGACAGCTCCATGAAGGTGTCTCCCCAATGTGTGGCAGCGGTGAAGAAGGCCAATTCCATGCTAGGGATTATCAAAAAGGGGATTGAAAATAAAACAGCCAACATTATAATGCCATTATACAAAACAATAGTAAGGCCGCACCTGGAGTATTGTGTACAATTCTGGTCACCGCATCTCAAGAAAGACATAGTGGAACTGGAAAAGGTGCAGAAGAGAGCGACTAAAATGATTACTGGGCTGGGGCACCTCCCTTAAGAAGAAAGGCTAAAACCTTTGGGGCTCTTTAGTCTGGAAAAAAGGCGCCTGAGGGGGGATATGATTGAGACGTACAAAATAATGCAGGGCATGAGTAAAGTGGATAGAGGGAAGCTCTTCTCCCTCTCACAAAATACCAGAACTAGGGGACATCCACTCAAATTGAGGGCTGGGAGAGTAAAAACTGACAAAAGAAAATTTTTTTTCACCCAGCGCGTTGTAAGTCTATGGAACTCCCTGCCACAGGATGTGGTGATGGCATCTGGCCTGGATGCCTTCAAAAGGGGATTGGACAGATTCCTGGAGGAAAACTCCATCACAGGTTACAAACCATGATGGAGATGTGTAGTCTCCAGGCTTTAAACCAGGGTACTTCAAGGGCCAGATGCAGGGGAGTGGTATCAGGAGATAGATATCTAGTCTCATGCGCTCCCAAACACATCTGGTGGGGCCACTGTGAGATACAGGAAGCTGGACTAGATGGGCCTTTGGCCTGATCCAACATAGCTCTTCTTATGTTCTTATGTTCTCTCTCTCTCTCTCTCTCTCTCTCTCTCTCTCTCTCTCTCTCTCCCCTTGCAAATTTTAATTTTTAATAAACTTTGCCTAAGTAGGATTTAAAGCTTATCTCAAAAGACATATTTCAAATGCTGCCATGGTAAAGTGATTTTTGTGTATGTGTGGGGTTTTTTTTTGGGCGGGGGGGGGGGAGGAATAGACACACAGCTGAAAATCGGATGTTTCTGCACGCTTGCTCCAAACTCCAGCGAGCATTTTCCAAATAGGGAGACTCGTCAGGGCAGATGCTGTGCAAGCCCAGAATTATTAATTAACACTTGGAGCTTGTGGCTCCTGGGTGGCTGGAGTTGGGTTTTCTTGTATTGGAGAGCTCTGTGGGGATGAATCAGTGAGACAGGTAAATGGAACAGAAGGAAGATGGAGGGAGGAGAGAGAGAGAAAGAAAAAAGAGAAACGGAAGAGGCCGTGGATGCTGCTTCAACTGTAGAGACGAGGTAGAAAGGTGAATTTTTGCAAGTATGTTGAAGGCAGGATTAGTCGGGCCGAGGGGAACCCACTCCAGTCTGTCAGACATCCCAAGTGTGGCAGGTCTGCTTTAAGGGAAAACACTTGCCACTTTTATGTTCTTTTAAAGAGAACACCAAATAAATCCTCTGAATCCTGGCTCCCATTTATTTATTACCCAAATTAGAGCAGTATTACCAGATGTCAATCTTGGGAAAGACCTACTGATATATGTAGGAATATACAGGATATATATTTTCAAATAAATGGCCATGTTAGCCTGTTATCAGAAAACAAAACAAAACTAAAATAACCACGAAAGGAAATGCACTCTGGCACTCTGAAGACAAATAGATTTTCTCTTATTTGATAGACTCATGGAAGGAAATGGCCAGCTCACAATGAAATTTTATTTATTTATTTATTTATTTATTTATTTATTTAGAATATTTTTACTCCACCTTTCTCCTTGGACAAGGACCCAAGGTGGCTTAGAATAATGAGGGACAATATACAGCCCAGAACATAGACATATTCAAGTTAAGAATAGGGATTAGGGAATTAAAATCAGCTAGACTTTGAGGTGCCATACCATGATTTTGGCAAGCATGTCAACATTACGGATGAAACTGCAGGATTTTTTAGCCTGCTTAGATGAACTCATTGCACGTTGTCTACACTAGGAAACATCAACTACTGTTGTGCTTTTGGGTGACTTTGAGGGGGTTTTAGAACCTCTGCAGGGCATCAGCTTGGAAGAAGAAGTCAGACTAAGGGTAACTGTTCTGGTGAGGCACCAGAATTATATATATATTGTACTGTGAGATCTGCAGGAGTATCTTTAAATAAATAAACAAATAAATGTGGCACAGAGCGCGCTGCCGTTGCGTGTAAAGTGTTAGTAATGATATAAAGTATTGCAGAGTTCAGTAAACAGAAAAGACAAATGACAATGAGGAGAGTAAAAACTCATATATTCATATATACATCAAAAATATACAAACAGCATAACAACCAAGGAATATTTACAATACAACAAACAAACAGAGTGTGGGGTACTGTTCTCACCATAACAGTCCCAACTAACATAATGACAAGCTAGTGCTTATATACAATTTAGCACCCATCAGATATGACTCATCACTAATTACAATCTGATGCAATCTGATGCAACCATGATGTTATTATTCCACCTGTGCTTCATCACGTAACTTGCCTGTGATCACTTATCCCTTACACTTGTGGATAACATCATGAGACTGCAGAATCTAACTGCCTCCATTTTACAATTCTTTTTCCCTATCTGTTAAATATACATTATATATATTTTTGTCAACTTTTACATATCTTGACAGGTCTGTTTGCTATGACTTTGGTCATAAGGGTCCTAGCTGTGGTGGTGATTTCTTAATATAATGTGAGATCCCAGATGTGAGATCAAAAGGGGGAGACAATGGAGGGAGGGAGGGATTGTGTTTTGGTAGTGCTTGACAGGAGGGAGTTTTGAAAAGTTAAAACTGCTGCCAAGTATAATATAGACTCTGCCACAAATTGGCTGGATATCAGCCGTTGCTTGGGAGTTGGTAACCAATTCCAGATAATTAACCTTAAGTGGGTGAATGAGAAAGAGAATATTTAGTGTTATCTGTTTCAAATACTGTTGAAAAGACTCTGGCAATGTATCACCTGGTAGCTTAGCTTACTCCTGAGTTTTATTGTGCCGGCAGTTAATTGTGGTTGGTCTGGTTTTTAAAATGCTGTGTATTACATTCCCAGAGGTTCTTGGGAGTTCTAGAGATAAAGACGCTAAGAGCTCTCATTCTTAAGAGAGGTGGACTATATTTCTTAGCATAATTAATTGCTCAGTGGGAAGTTTATAACTCACATCCCTACCTCTCAGTTGTTCAAAATAAAATGCATGATGCCTTGAAAGCATGTCTTTTGTTTAGGCATGTCTTGTAAGTGCTATTTAAGGATATGTGTAAAAGATGCATCCACTCCACCCACCCACCCCCCAGCCACCACCTGTAGAGATTATTTCTCTATACCTGGCTATTATGGGATATGAGTAGTAAACAAGATAAATGTGTTTAAAGACACAAGACTTTCTTCTTGAAAGTTATTGTTCAATCATATCTATCATCAGCTTAACTTCCCTCTGTACTCCAGTCTTTATTGAAAGCTGAAATGCCCCCTTTGATACAAGTCTCCTTGTTTGACAGGTAATTTTAATTTTTAGAGGGCTTTTTGTTTTAAAAAATACACACTTATTTAGATGATGCACCTATGAGTTAATTGTCCATTCACACACATGCCCCATATTTTGCTATATGCAGAAAAGTGAAGACTTTTTTTGTAAAACCTTAGCATTCTCTATCAGAAATAAAATTAACAGAGCTAATGATTGAGCTAATTGAAACCGTTGATTTCTTATACTTGTTCTTTCTTGTGTATCAGTGATTAAAACTAATTAGTCTTTGTACATGACCATTACATATGTGAGTATGGTAAACAGCTTTGTACCCCTCCAGCACAAAATTTTGAATTTAAACAATATGAGACAGTTTATTGGGGTTAAATGCCATCAGTAAATTAGTTTAAATGTAGTTTATTTAAATTGGCCAAATTTATGGTAATTACAGTGGTTTATCTGCAGATTTCCAATTTAGCTGCCTTCAAATTTCATCCCGGATAGGTTGTCCAAAGTCTTGCTCTCACAATATTTTGAAGTCAAGGATGGAGCAATTTGTTTCTCCTGAAAAATCTTTTATAGACTGTTGATACCTTACTGGTTAGTGTAGTTGGACACACACTAATAAGGTTTTCAAATGGTTTAAGGGCCATGCTGCCTGCAGTTTTGTTCTGTCCGTATTAATAACATATAGACCACAGATAATCAGTTGTTTGTGCTGAATTAATATGGTTCCTGGGAAGTACTTTATTGTTAAGTGTCTTGTCCTTGTTGCAGTTCCTGCCAGGTGAAACAGTTGGAGTTTGGAGTTTCATTTAGTTCAAATGAGTTGTGTCATGATTAACAGACTCTTCTTTTGCTGCTTCTCTGGATCCCTTGAGTTTTCCAACAACACAGATTATTGGCTATCTCTGAGCTTCGCTAGCTCCCTCTGTTTTTCTCCTGCATTTGATCCATACACCCTACTATGTTTTTGGATGGCTGAGCTTTTTCCTCCCAACATGACAGAGAGAGGTGAGAAGAAAAGGAATCGGGACTTAGCCCTAGCTCTCTCCATCAAACATTTCATCCGTTTCAAATACAGTACCAATGATGACAAATTAAATCATGGTTAATCTCTGTGTTGGAATTTCTAAAATAAATTCCTAAAGGATTTGAGAGCAGCACTGCTAAATTCAAAATACTTTCAGGAATATATTTCAAAAGGGTTTCCTCCCTATCAAATTTTGGTATAATTTTCTCACCCTTGAGATAGATGGGAAGGGCTTGCCTGCTTCTCCCCTACCCTTCTTTGTGGGCCTGTGTCTTGTGGTAGTCTTACCTTGTTTCCTTTCTCTCCTTTTCCTGGGGTTGTCGCTCACCAGCACATGTGTATTTCAGTGTTAATTTTTCCCCAGTTCGTAGCAACAGCATCATTAGTGAAATAATGCTGCTGCTGTAATTACTATGGGATTTGCATGCAGCAGTGCACTATTTCATCGTGGCAACCTTACTCTTTAATCTGCATGGGCCATCTGCTTTATTTCTTAACTAAAAGTTGTGCGCTTCGCAGCTGATTCAGTAAACTACTTACTCAACTAGAAAACAATGCCTTCGCCTCAACACATGTTGAGAGAATTTCCTCTTTTTCCATGGATTTGTTATCATATGACATTAAGTTGCTTGTGATTTATAGTAAACCATTTCAACAAATATGCAATACTCAAGGGATGCCTTACCGTTGCCCACACCTCATAAGTTTCAGTGGTTGAATGGGGATTTTAAACCCATGTCTTCTGATTCCTGGTCTGACATGGTGTAAAGCACACCACGCTGTCTCTCTTTTCAAGAGTGCTTGTCTTTTATACTTTACTTCTGCAGTCTACGACTGACTTTTCTCTTGTTGAGTGACAATTTTAAATGCATATTTTGGGGTCTTTAAGGATTGCTTTTTGGTTTGCATCGTATAATAGTCCTACACATAACTCTGACTTTGCCTTTGTTGGTAGTCATCTTGAAAAATGTGTTGTTGGATTCCAGTATGGCTTGGGTGCAATACTGGTCGTCTGTGCAATCACAGAAGACCACAAAGAAGAACTGAGAGATTTCGTGAGAGTAGTGAAACTGGCTTTTCATGGCTTCTTTGGGGCTTTGCAGGTGGTTTCTGTGCTCATCAAGTATGCCACGTGTCTCTCGGTTTCTGATGTTATGTCAAGTTTAACAAGCATCTTGGTATCAAATTGAGAATTTGGGATAAATCCTTAGTCATGGTCTGTGCCTCATTATCTGAGCTTGTTCAGGTAACATTTATTTATTTATCTTTGAGTGTTCTTAACCCTGCTTTTCTCGTTGGAAAAGGACCCAAGGCGGCTTACAGTAAGGAAGGATGCCTTTACAATTAAGTCCAGTACAATTAAGACATATCCAAGTTTAAGAACAACTTATCCACCCTATCCCACAGAAATGTAGAAGTAGCATTTGGAAATGTGGCTTACTGCCCTGGTATTTCCTGGCTACATGTGTGTTGGCTGAAATCAGATTCTTGCAGAAATCACGTAGGAGCCATCTGAAAGAAGCACGCTGAAACCTGAGTTCTGCATTTTATAAACATTGTGTCAGCTTGGTAAAAATTCTGAGCGACTATCATTTGATACGCCGTCACACATTTATTGTGTGTTAAATCGCAAGCAATGGAGCAGATGGCAGTGGGGACACCTTGGGACACCAAGGCAGCAAAAGAGCAGAGGGACTGCTTTTCCCTTACAGCCCCAAGACTGGCTTTGTTCCTACTCCCTTATGAGAGTTGTACATATTGATCAATTAGTCTAGGCACACTGCTGTGTCTGTCTTGTTCCCATGAGTAACTTGCTCCTTGTAGTGCCACTCTTGGCAATCTTTTGTCTTGCTTGTGGAAAAAGTTTGGGTTTAGAGGGCTTGTGCTCAATCCTATTGGGCATTCCTCTTTATGGGTTCTTGGCGTTTCCACATATACAGTATATGCTCAATGGGGAAGTTGCAGCTCCACAAGAGATTGGATGGGGCTTTGCCTGTGTTCTCGGAGTTTTCAGCTGCTCACTTCCTTTTTCAAATATCCACTACTATAGTGGCTCCCAAACTTCTTAATGCCGTGACCCTTTAGTACAGTTCCTCATGTTGTGGCAACCCCTTGCTCTGCTTGGAATTGCCCGCAAGCCTCCTTTGGCAGGCTACTGCTGCAGGTGCCATGGAGAACTTCCCTCTACTGGCATCCTCAGCCAATCACAGCCTCTGGGACCATTGCCTGACATCCCCTCCAACCTATCAAGCTGTAACTCACTCTTTGCCCACTCCCCCCCACTCCTCCAGACCCAAGCCATTTGTGCCTTTTTCTTCACTGGCTCATGGCGACCCCTGTGAAATGGTCATCCGACCCCTCCCAAAGGGGTCCCGACCCCCAGGTTGAGAACCACTTCACTACTACCTTATATTCTGCTTTTATTCTGTCGCCCCCCCGGGGGGGGGGTGGGGGTGGGCGGGGTGGCTTTCTTTGAGCTTTGGGTATGCGGAAGAGGACACCTTTTGCAAGCTGTTTTGGTCTGGAATCTTGCCTTCCTTTTCTTTCCTGGCAGCTGGAGAACATATGTTGCCCCAGGAAGGCCTTTTGCCCTGGCTCTTGTTTTTAGCTGGGATTTATTTTCTGGACTAAGGTAGGCACAGGCAGGCCCTTCCTTGGCAGATTCCAAGAGCCGTTCTGCTTGTGCGCATAGTCCTCAGTGAGGAGGCACTGCAGACTTCCGTTTCTTAAAATCTTAGTCTCCCATGCTCTTCCTTCTCGTAGTGCCTTCCATGGTGATATGAATACATCCATACATAGAAGAATCTTTCTTGAACCAGCTTTTACTGCAGTGGTTCCCACAGACGAAGAGGCTGTAGAACGGAGTTGTTTTCTTTATGGATTGATCTGTCCGGTGTCCTGATTTTGTTGAGAATAGCTTTGAACGTATTACCTGTTGTTTGGAAAGTGCTAGTAAACAGCTGGTTAAAGTCAAGAGGATGGCTTTGGAAGTTAATAGTTGAAACCAGAGGTGTGAGCGCGTAGCGGTGTAAGTAATGAATGATCATCGCTGATCGTTCTTGCCTCTTGCCACTGTGGGTGAGGGAAGCGGAATTGGATAGACCGAGTAAGGATAATAAAACAGCCACTCTGTACTCCAGTAACATGCGAGCGCTGTCCTCTCCATGTCGTGTTTGTTCATTTCACTCTAGGGCATTCATGAGAATGGGAAGATAGGTCTCTCAGCTGGGAGCGCCTGTTGAAAAATTGTTCTTGCCTTATTTGATGACCACACAGGGAAGCTCTGTTCTAAATCATGCATATTTCTCTGTATTACTTCTCTGGGAAATAAACTTTGAAAGTCTTGATAGTTTATTTAGAACCAGATATTTATCCCACATGTGGCTGTGAAGCAGATGTTTAGCCACAGGCAAGCTCTCAGTTGTTGCACAACACTGGATGAGTTTCATTTATATCTTGGCTTCTGTGATGTTCATCACAGACAATCCTCCCATCTACGCACATACTTGAAACTCCTCACTTTTAAATATTGCATGTCTTGTCATCACTCTCCTGTCCTCTTTTTCCAGAATTAGAGCACAAAGTCTTGATAAATGATGATTCATGTCCACCAGATGAAATTTGTTCATCTGTAGGAAATCAACACTTTTCCGGCATCCTAAAGATGAACTACTTTAATTTCACATAAGCTTTCATGCACTGTAGCATCCAAATGATTGCTTCTGATAAAATGGGCTACAATTCAGGAAAAAACTGTTCAATTTTTTTAGCATTTAAGCTGCTGAAAGACTTATTTTGTTTTAATTTTTTTAAAACGTGTGATTTTTTTTAAAAAAAGTTATTGTCTTTAGCAGTTTTAAAAATGGGGCTACTTAGTGTCCCTGTGATGGATTTGGCAGAATGAGCACAGAATAGCAGATCTGAAACTTTTTGGTGTCATGTGCCTTTTTGAATTTTGACAGAAATATAAGGACAAGTTATCTTATTGCCACAAAGGGTTAATAAAATGTACATTACCTTAAAATATAACAAAAATAAAGCAAATTTAATCTAAAAGATGCTGCTACATCTCACAGTCTTGTGTTTGCTTTGGGATTTTTCACACGAGGGACAAAATGGTAATCTTCTGTGTGATGTAACTTTTTCATTCATTTGTGGACAAATATTTACTAAATTCAATCATTTATGTTTTGGGTGGGTGAGGAAGGGGGAATCTGAGCAAGGCTTATATTAGGTTACATTGAAACAAGTATTTTGCTGTAGTTATCCCAGGTGAAACTGTAGCAATGATTTTATCAAAACAATCATTTGGGGGTAGAGTGTTTCATGCTCTTAGCATGCATAATGTCCACTTTGTCATATGTAAACTGCTTGAAACAGTGTTGCTTGTAAGAAACTTACCTGCTAGTGGAGCAAAAGAGAATACCCACTTCCTAAATTTGAACTTTTTGAATGAATGTATCACGGATTTGAACTCTTTAATTGTGCATGAATTATAATATGTTTCATGATATTTTGACTTGATTTGAACCTAAGCTGAAGGGAATTGTATGCTGAAAATATTTACCGTGGCAAAATATTGATCCGATATCAGCCAACTTTATCTATCAACTCATGGGCTTCGAGTTATCCGTGACAGATCAGGAAAGAGATCTTGGTGTGTTGGTGGACAGCTCCATGAAGGTGTCTCCCCAATGTGTGGCAGCAGTGAAGAAGGCCAATTCCATGCTAGGGATTATCAAAAAGGGGATTGAAAATAAAACAGCCAACATTATAATGCCATTATACAAAACAATAGTAAGGCCGCACCTGGAGTATTGTGTACAATTCTGGTCACCGCATCTCAAGAAAGATATAGTGGAACTGGAAAAGGTGCAGAAGAGAGCGACTAAAATGATTACTGGGCTGGGGCACCTCCCTTAAGAAGAAAGGCTAAAACCTTTGGGGCTCTTTAGTCTGGAAAAAAGGCGCCTGAGGGGGGATATGATTGAGACGTACAAAATAATGCAGGGCATGAGTAAAGTGGATAGAGGGAAGCTCTTCTCCCTCTCACAAAATACCAGAACTAGGGGACATCCACTCAAATTGAGGGCTGGGAGAGTAAAAACTGACAAAAGAAAATTTTTTTCACCCAGCGCGTTGTTAGTCTGTGGAACTCCCTGCCACAGGATGTGGTGATGGCATCTAGCCTGGATGCCTTCAAAAAGGGATTGGACAGATTCCTGGAGGAAAAATCCATCACGGGTTACAAACCATGATGGAGATGTGTAATTCCCTAGGCTTAAAACCAGGGTACTTCAAGGGCCAGATGGAGGGGAGTGCTATCAGGAGACAGATACCTTGTCTCATGCGCTCCGAAACGCATCTGGTGGGGCCACTGTGAGATACAGGAAGCTGGACTAGATGGGCCGTTGGCCTGATCCAGCATGGCTCTTCTTATGTTCTTATGTTCTTATGTAAGTTTGATTATGGGAGTAGGACATTGTCCTAATTTTCTTATTTCTTCATTTTCCTTGAGTTGATATTTTTTGTAATTTAAATATTAACTAAGTTAATATTGACTCTGGAGGATTTGTGAACCATTGGTTTAATTGTGAAGGGAGTTCCTTTATGGAGGCCTTTGTCAGATCAGGTGTCAATAGCTTGCATTCGGAATGCCCGTGCCTGCTTGAAAATGAAGTCATATTGGAAAAATGAATGGGCTGAGCTATTGATTAGGGCTAATTTTGTTTACCTCTCTGTGTTGCTTACAGATGGATAGTTTTAGAGATGTATGGGATGTCAGTCCACTGACTGAAAATCCGTCAGTCACAACAAGAGTGATGACCTGTATTTAGGCCAAGCTACAGATGAGGGTTCAGAAAAGTACTATTGTATGTCGAGTTGAGTTTATTTTCAGACTTTTGTCTGGGTGGGTCTCTGTCTTTGTGGGGTTGAGTCTGGATGCATTGCCCCATCACTTTCTCATATGCTCTTATTTCAGTCTTCAGTAAGGCTTATCCAGATCTTGTGCAATTGCCATTCTATTTCCAGGGAGAAATGAGTGTGCAGCAGTTGATTCTAATGTTTGACCATGGTTTCAAGATTCTAATGTTTGACCATGGTTTCAAGCAGATTTATGCTATAGTATTCTTTCAACTAATTTGTAGGGTTAATGCCAGTATACCTCCTTTGTTCTCTGTCTGCTTTCCCAAGACAAACTGACCTCCTCAGTTTCATTTAGGAAGAAAAATTAAATCAGTAGCTGCGCCACAATCTGGGTGTATTTTTCTGCCTTAATGACCAGTCCTATAGATTAGTTTTGCCAGCATAAGTGCAGTGACATTAATCACAGTGGTAAATTGCCACTAATTAACAAGTTGTCATTTGCACCCCTCATCACACAACCTGCATGACAATGAGTGACAAAGAATATAGGCTGTGACTTGTTTACATGCAGTATTTGCAGCTGCAGTTTTACTCTTACAATAATACTAAGATGTGCTTACTGCTCCAGAATCCTCACAGTTGACTTATGATCATGACCCTATGTACAAAGTAGTAGTGGAGTTACAGTAATTCATCCTGAAAATTTGTCTGATGGAAGAAGATGTGTTTGCAGAGGCATATGTACATTCTGCATTTACTGCAATCAATTATTCTACATGTTTATGACATTGATGCAAATGACACTTTGGTAGACATAGTAGTTATCAAGTGACACTCAGTTATACTGGTTAGAAATGATTTGTTTCACCTAAGGTAGATTCAAACAAATATTAGGATCTTATTTTGTTTCTCTGTTGTTGTATAATTTTATGTATGTATGTATTTATTTAATTTATATACTGCAACCATCTAGCAAAAGCCACTCTGGGCAGTTTACAAACATAAACAAAATACAAGAAAACACATTAAACAACTTAAAAATAGTGAATAAACAGATTAGTCAATCAAAACCAACATGACATTAATGATGATGATGATGATGATGATGATGATGATGATGATGATGATGATG
>JAHTLZ010000054.1:12434269-12511627 GCA_023846285.1 Phrynocephalus versicolor
AATAAATAAATAAATAAATAAATAAATAAATAAATAAATAAATAAATAAGGTTGGAACAGAAGGTTTTTAATTGATACAAAATAGATTGTGGACCCACTTATGACAATTTTAGGATAATGTTTTTAGTGTAAGGTTTTTATTATTGTTTGATGATGTATTGATATTTTACTTCTAACTATTTTAAATTGTTTTAATTCTTTGGATTGTGAGCCGCCCAGATACCTTTGGGTAGTGGGCGGCATATAAGTCAAACAAACAAACAAACAAACAAAACAAAACAAACAAACAAACAAACAGAATGATTGGGAAGGTCAACCTATAAAGCCAGGTTTTCAGAAATTTCTTAAAGGCTTGTAGTGAGGGCACCAGGCGAATCTCTTGCGGAAGCTGGTTCCACAAGTGGGGTGCGACCCCCAAGGAGGCCCAGTTCCTTGTTGTTACTTTCCGGGCATCCCTCAGGGTCGGCACGTGCAGATGGCCAGCCTGGCTTGAACAAGTGATCCTGGTAGTTCTTCTTGGGACAAGCCGTTCTGTCATATACTGAGGTCCCAGCCGTTCAGGGCATGCACAGTACAACCGCGTGCTGTGAGTCTTCCATAGTCCTACATTATGTTTCCAATTAAAACATGGCCCAAGTTCTTGGCTTTTACACTTTTCATTTTACAGCCCGGAAGGATTTGGAAACAGTGCATGGTTACGATAATGTTTTCTTCCTTTTATTTTCACCTCACTGATTTTTCCATTCTTTAAAAAAAATAATAATGATGATGACAACGAAGGTTTGCATCACCAGTGTTTCAGCTGCTGGTGATACCCACTGGCGCTATTGTTGCCAGTACTTTAGTGTCGAAGTAGAAGGGTCATGGGCCGGATTTTCTCCAGGCTTTGTGCAAAGCAGTTGGCTGCTTTGTACTGCCAAGCAGTTGGCATCCGTATTTCCAAAACACACAAATTAATTAAAATTAGTGCTGCTCTTTTCCTTCTCTTTGGGACAGTTGGCAGCCTTGTGTCGTGTTGTATATGCATAATTGATTTAATACAAGGGCATTTCATGACATTGGAACATTTATTCGCATGACATTTAACAGTGAGAGAAAGTAATTTGTGGATGAATGGCAGTCACAGCTTGGTGCCAACTGCCAAACAAATTTCTCAGCTTTTTTCTTGGGGAAAAGATGTGTGCCATATATTTCACAAAACAGAATCATCAACAAAATGATATCCCAACTGAGGTGGTACGTAGTAACATTACTATGCTATCTATTAGTATAGTATAGATACTGCAGGTTTTTATTGATGAAATAGGTGCTTATTATTTTAGTGTGAGCAAGTAATATCCCATAGGACTTGAATTATATTAGTACAGTACTTAGATGATTTCCATTAGAATGGAGCCCAACTTCTTTCAAAGCTTAAAACGATCTTTTGGAGAATTGAAACCTGTCAGTATGTTCCAAAGTACTAACAGGTGCTTCAGCTTCAGGGTTTTATATTCATTTGAGATTGTCTCATCTTCCTCTTTTCCCCTCAAGAAATTTCAAACTCTTGGCTTAAAAACACTGCATCTCCAGCTCTGAAGTATACTGGATCCTGAAGTTGTCTCTTAGCCAAATTGGAGGCAGCTATTCCATCTGGTGAATATTTACCAACCCCTGTCTCATTTAGTGTTAATGAGAGTATGTTAGAAAACTTCAAACATGCATATATTGCGATACATTACAATATGACATTGAATTATGAAAGATACGGCACCCCTTGTCATTCCCCAATAGGAGAAAAATTTATTGTTAATGGAGCCTGGAACATTACATTAAAAGGAGCAACTTTGTGTGTGTATACAGTAATTTTTTTTGCATTTTGGGTATTTTACATTCTTGTTAAAAATGATTTTGAAAAAGCAGCAAGTTAGAATTATAGCTCCAAATTCTCAGATATTTAATTACTATAATGGCAGTTCCTACTCCAAGTATGCAAAGATAATTGGAATGCTTACTTTTCAGTTACTTTAAAATGTCAGAATGCTACAAAACTTGTATCGGATAATGATCCTTTAGAACTAAAAAAACAGCTAAAAGATACAAGCGTCTGAGCACAGTCTTTTAAAAATGTGTTTGATCTTTTATCACTGTTGGGATCTTAATTCATATAATAAGGGTTCAGGTTTTCCTATCTGTCACATAATTTTAAAAATGAATGTCAAAAATATTTGAATAGAGAGAAAATGAATTATCGGAGGACAGTCATAATAATTAAACTACAGTACAAAGGATTTCTACCAGAGGTCCATCAGAAAGTATAACATTTTGGCTAGCACTTTCTTGGTCACTTCAGTGAAGGCTTTTGGATCTTATGCAAGAAATTAGCTGCAAATATATGTGTTCTCTGCCTGTCTGTCTGTCTGTCTGTCTGTCTGTCTGTCTGTCTGTCTGTCTGTCTGTCTGTCTTACACACACACACAGAGTCCTGTAAAAATTCTGGTCCAATGAAGTCCACCCAGTAACTGCAAAGATGGCAAGCCTTTTAAAACATTACTTCTAGAAGGCCATTGCAAAAGCACTTTAATGGGGGCCTTTGGGCCCTTTCCGTTTCATGCTTTTGACTTCTTTTCAGTCTTGAGGGCAACAGCTTGCAATTCTTATTGATTCACCCAATGAGATGCATCTGACTGGTACTTGTGTCGAGCTGTATCCTGAGGTGAAGCAACTGGGGAGAAAAATCTTCCAAGAGGGCTGAGGCTCCTCAGTTGTGCCTGTTAGGAACCTTTTGTAAACGGCTGAAATTGTGTATTTGTTCAGGTGTTTTAGGAGTTAAGCTGTAGAAAAGGTGCATTTGCTGAACTCTTCACTAATAAATGCAGGCTGAGCCTGTGATGCCATCAGTGGGAAGCTCCTAAAGCAGGGTTAGTAATAATTTGATTAGGCTACCTTGCTGCACGGTTTCATTGGCCATCTGCAAGGAAACATTTAGCTGTGGATAGAGATGTAACATTTCCATAAATTTTGAAGCCATGGGAAGAAGCTCTTTAAAAAACCCAGAAGAATTTGGAAACAGTTACTTTCTACCACCACCACCACCACCACCACCCCGTTGCCAGAAATTGTACATCTCTAGTTATGAATTTCCTGCATTCACTGGAGGTGGACTAAGTAACCCACGTGGTCCCTTCCATCTCTTCCATTCTGAAAAAAGAAAAAGATAAGCTTTCAAATACCTCCGGGAATGCGTCTGCTGGTGGAAGGGTTCCAGTGCTCCAGCAGCACAGCAGACTTCCACATGGGTAAACAAAGCCTACACGTAGAGAGACAGAGAAGTCAACAGCAGATGGGATTGAGAAGGTTGCTCATTTACACCCTAGAGACTTCCTTCACACAACATTTGCAACCACTTCCCAGCCCGGGCAGTTGGCAGTGTGAGTAGGTGGAAAATATCTTCAGAAGTGTCAGTTCCTGGTACATATTTAAAGCCCTGCTCTCTGGTGCTTAGAAGTTCATTTCTGCTCACATTCAGTTCTGTGCAGATAATTGCACCTGCTTGATGGAGTCTCTTGATCTTAAGAGGTTACTTGAACACTTCCTGACCCATTCAAGATATTTCACAATAGAGTTTACAAAATTGACTATCTGGTGAGGAGTATGCTAGGAGACAATGGGTGTGCGTCCCTAGAACAGGTAGGGTCAGTTGTGGACATGATACATGTTCAGATTATTTTTGGATCACTGTAGACTCTGGAAGAACAGAGCTTAATGACAGCATTTACGTATGCAGTGAATTCTTCTCATCCAGACAAGCCTGTTAAGGGTGAAGGAGCTAAATGGGGGATGATTGTTTATGTGAAAAACAAATTATGAGTAGCCATTACCTTACACACATGTACACCCCCTCCTCTCTCTCTCCTTCCTCCACCTGTCTGACTCTCTGACATTAAAAAAAACCTGTGCACCCTGATGGCTGAGGCCTGGTCTCTATCACTTGGCACAAAACAGCTAGTGTGCTTTAAGGGCAGTGGTAGCAGTGAGTATATTTATTTCTTTATTTATATTTATTTTAGAGTATTCTTACCCCACCTTTCTCCTTGGAAAAGGACCCAAGGCAGCTTACAGTAATGAGGGACAATCTACATTACAGTACAGTACATTTAAGACATATTCAAGTTTGAGAACAGGGAACTGAGGGGCATTTTACAGCAATAAGAGGCAACATTAAAGCTAAAAGAGAATGTGATATCTTCCTCCCAAGTATGCAAAGGCTTGGTTCGCCTTCCCGGGGGAGATGTCTTGCCTAATTTGATCAGATTGATTGCAGGCGGAAATGCTGAGGAGAAAATGACTCGATAAAAACCAGTGTCTAAGTGTAAAGAGACGAGCGTGGTTCAAATGGGGGGAAAAGAGGTTAGGTAGATGTATATGATTAGTCCAGGTTGGAGTCAGTAGAATAAAACACAGTACAATTGTTTCACTTTAAATATTTATTTGTACAGTATTACTCACCATGTTGTGTGGAGCTGGAGCCTGACACCTTTAAGAAGCAAAGCTCCTGAAGAGGCAAAACAATTTCTTTTAACATGCCAGGATACTAAAGGGACTTGCAGGTGTCATCTCAGAGCCTTTGTTTATGATCTTTGAGAGTTCTTTGAGGACAGATGGAGCCTCTGAGGACTGGAGTGGAGCACATTTTATCCCCATCTGTTCTAAGGCGAAAAGTAGAGGATCTGGGCTGGTCATTTTGACACTGATACGAGAAGGGGTTCTAGAAGAGGTCATTGATCAGTCCTTGTGAGCATTTGGAAAAGAAAAGATCCAGCATGGATTTTTCCAAGACCTTTCACACCAGAGTAATCTTAATCCCTTGTTGTTGTTTTTGCGGAGGGGGGGAGGAGAAAATCAAAACCTGGAAAGGAATGCTATACATGTGCTATATCTTGATTTAAGCAAGTCTGAACTTATGCCAGTGACAGCCAGTGTGAAATGTTCAGATCAAGTGACCTTATATGGATGTCGCTGAAGGCCAGGACTGCCCCATCTCTGTGGTATTTCCGGAAGCAGGCAAAGACCTTCCTCTTTGGGCAAGCTTTTCCCGAATGAGGGACTACCTACTATGTAACTTTTATATGGATTACCATACATGACTGTATTGACTGATTTCATAAGAACACCTGTGTTTCCATGCTTACTTTCCACACCTCATAATGGATTTTTCTTTTCTAGTGGCGTGCTCTTTGTAGCTTTAATGTTATCTTTTAATATTCTAAGATGCCTTCTGATTCCCTCCTCTTAACTTGAATATGTCTTAAATGTTCTGGGCTGTATATTGTCCCTCATTATTGTAAGCTACCTTGGGCCCTCTTCCATGGAGAAAGGCCGGGTAAAAGTATTCAAAATAAATAAATAAAATATAGGCAAGCTGGAACATATCCAGGGAATCAACATGATTAAAAGGCCTAGGAACCAAGGGTTATGAACAACAGTTGAGGGAAGCAGGTGCTAATTCATTGACTGATGCACAGCCCTTCAGGAGGCTACATGAATGGAATTTCAGAATCACAGCCTTTGTATCTTAAATTATATTCTACACCATAAGTGAAGTGCTGAAGAAAAGCTGCTTCTTACATGTTATCTCCTTCCGTCGTCGTCTTTGTCTGTCATCTGCTTCATGAACCAAAGGGTGTGGGGTGGGCGGGTGAGTACAGATGAAGTTATGTGATAGTCTCCCATTTTCTTTGGGAATCTTGTCCAGAAATTTATCAGGATTAGTTGCAGCGATGTTTTTAAAGCAGATCATTTGGACACTTTGCTTTTCTATCTGGAAAGAGCTAGGTTTTGGCTAATTGGGGTTAGTAATCTGATGGGTGTGTGTGGAGGGGAAAGTACCTTCTTGATTTGCCACTAATGAAACCATCTATTAATATTCTCCTTAAATCATAGCTAATTAAGCAAAATGAAATTTTAATGCCAGAAATGGGACTGTTTCTGGAGAAGAGGCATTAGCTGGAAATATTATCACAGTCATGCTTTCTGAAGCAGTACTGCAGGTGCTGCCTGTGCCCAAGTCAGAGAGCAAGTGAGCTGTGCATTTGTTTTTGGATTAGTAGTTGAAGTTCACTCGTGTGGAAATAAAGCAGATTTAACTGTGACTAGAATTTGTCATTAAAAAGTCATTATGAAAGCCAACCAGCACAGCTCCTTCTCTCTTCCCACTAATGACAAAACAGTCATTCTTTTTTAAAAAAGGAAAAAGGAAACCACTATATTTTCACTTGAAAAATGATGCAGAAGCCATAATATAATGAAACCATAGTGAAGTGAGTCAGTTTGGAGATTTACTGATCAATAAAGTAGACAATTACAGCTTGTTTATAAAAGGAAAAGTCCCTCTTTGGGCCTGCAAGCCACACTGAGACTCTAATAATGACAACTCTAGCATCTAGCTTGAAACCATAAAAGTCAATGGGAAGATATAGGATTTCAATAAAATTATGACACTAGATTTACCTTACCCCAGGAACAGGTTTTCCCCTTGGTATCTGACTTTGGTTAGATTTGTAACTTTAATTTTCTTTCGATTGATTTTTTTCCCGTGTGTATGTAACAACTAATTAGAAATTCACTGTCAAAATGGCAAACATCTTATATATATATCCTGTGCTTTTTTCAGGGAAGACAGAGCTGCATGGAAGGTGCTAGTATATTTCTTAAACAAGTTGAAGGGGGAAGTTAGCAGTGGTTACTTTTTCTTAAGTTCCTTTACGTACAAAAAATTTAAGTGGGTGACTTGAGGCCCAGCAAGGTGCACTGTTCTTCAACATGAACATTAGTTTAAAAACAAAACAAAAAACCAGCCCTGTCAGGTTCTTTAGTAGGAAAAACACTGCATTTTGGGATTCTGCAGCAGGGGCCAGTCCAAGAGTTGCATCTGGATGTTAACTCCTCAGCCAGGTAGGGCTGAGAGGCTGAAGAGCAAGATGATTTCTTAGTGTAAGCTGGGCCTTCCTTTGATTCGGCAATACCTTACTCTCATTATCAGGTGCATTTACACATATTTTTTAATCTTCCTGGCTACATTGCAGGGACATGGAAAGAATTACCATTGCAAGGAGGGAACATTGTGAAATGGCTAAGATGCAGCAGCTTGTGGCTTCTGTAACCCTCATGCAGATCTGGTTCCCTAATGTTCCTCATTTAGGCAAGGAATTCCAGGATCCTCCCCCCCCCAATCCCATTCTCTCCCCCCTCTCCAAATAGTTGTTTCCAGATATGCTCTAGAGAAGCAGGGTTTTGTTGGGGAGGAGGGCGTCTTCTACTGGGGTGGTTGGTTAAAATTTGTGAGCTGCAGTGTAGTTGAGTATGGCGTGGGACCCTTATACAGCAATGTTTGTCAGGCCTAAAGGTTTCAAAGATGTTGGTGAACCTTTGGCACTCCAGATGTTTTGGACCACAACTCCCCCAGTCCTTTGTCATTGACAACACAGGCTTGGAATTCTGAGACTGGTGGTCCAAAACATCTGGAGTGCCAAAGGTTTGCCACCACTGGAAGGTTTTTTTCCTTACTTGGGCAGCTTATAGCACAGACTTGTCAGTTCTCCCAAGGGTCTGCAGCAGGCCGGTCCCATAGCACTTGGTTTTGGAAGTATATTTATTGTTAGTCACATGAAGAGGCAGACTTTCTGAACATGGCCTCCGGGTTGGCAGACTTGAAATGGAAATACCTTGAGGCAGTGGGAAAGACCCCAACACTAAGCAGATCAGCCCATCCCTCTTTGTAGCTTTGTTTGTATAGGTGCTTTGCTGCAAAGGGGGTAGCTAGGGATGTTGGTCCTCCTGTACAAACAGAAGGCACCTGCCTTCCATGGGTGACTTCATCAGTCACCCCTGCTTTTTTTTAACCTGGAGCTCTCCTCTGGTTTTTTTGATATGCTATTGCTAGCCTTCCCTGCTTGACCTTTCAGTCTCCAATGTGTTCTGAACATATCTGTAGCATTTCCTGCAGGTATTCTCACCTTCCTTTTCACACCATCTTGAGTTTATATGCTATTCCTCAACCTTCCTCAGACACATTATTAAGTATCTTGACGTTTTGACAGCTGAGTTGGAGACGGGCCCAGAGTCCAGATACACTGGGGTATAAGAGCTGTTAAGCTACAATTTCTAGTGTGCAACTGTTTTCATTGGGTGGGATGGAATGGTGGGGTTGACAGGCTTTCTTTGAGATCCTGTCTTATAGAGGCAAAATACACTGATAACTCCTCTTCACAGTCTCCATCCCTTGAGACGAAGCTTATAGGGAAAATATTTCAGTGCTGTGAAGTTAGCAAACATGGACAGATTTATCTCAATAATTCATAGGATATTATTGAGACTAGAGACTTTATATCACAGAGATTCTTCCAGGAATTTGACAGGACACAGTAAGGGAGCTCTTGCTGTCCAGATTGCAGAGGTCTTGGCAGTAGATGTTGATTTTCCATGCTGGTATTATTTAACTCTCAATTGTACAGCATCTCAAAGTATCCACAGAGGTGGACCAGTCCAGCGGCGAAGGTAGGTGAGGTAACATCAAAGCTACACAGAGTTCTGGACAGTGGATCTCAATTCCATGTTGTTCAGTTTCTCCTAGCTTCGTGGCACCTCCCTCAAGTTTAGAACTTGAGAGTACAGGTGGGTACGAAACAGAAAACCCATGGTTCGGGTTCATCTGTTTCGGACCCACCCTTGGTTTGGTTTGGTTTTGGTTCGTATGAATTTTTTAAAAAAATTGTATGAAACCGAACCAATCTGAACTGGTTCGGGTCAACTTACCAGGCGGTAAGTTGACCCGGTAAGCTGATCCTGGCCCCGGCGGCAAGGCTTTTGAGGCTAACAAAACAAATAACGAATAATGAAGCGAAACGAATTAAAAGTTCATTTTGTGCCCATCTCTACTTGAGAGAGAGAGACAGAGAGAGAGACAGAGAGATTCTTGTGAATCTACCAAATAATTACAATAAAATACTCATTGTAGCCTGAAACTACCTCTCCTTTCCATAATTGATAATCCAAACGAATATCCCAAAAGATAATAATTCTTACAAAGTAACATTAATGGTTATGTTCCTATCTGCAAGAGCTGAAATATGGTAAATGAATACTAAGCTTTCATTGCTTTCAGGGACAGCTATGGTGAGAACATTGCTTTCATGGAAGAACAAAACTTTTAAAGGTGACAGAGTCATGAAAAATAGCAGACAATTTTCATGGAATATATTAATGGCTCATCAAATGTACAAAGAAGCAGACCAACCCCCACCCCCACCCTTTGACTAACAGTACACAGATGTATGTGTCAGTTCTGGGGGTTCCCAGCTGCTTCATTGTCAGCCACATGAGCAGAAGAGCTTCTGGCGAACTGGTTTAATCTATAGCATATAGGCATCCAAATGATCCCGCCTTCATTTTATGTGTTCACATATCAGTTTGATAATAGCCAGTTAATAGCAGGAGTGCTAGTAAAAATTAAAATCTCTTTTGCATCGGAAGCTGTCTCAACGATTTATTTATTTATTTATTTATTTATTTATTTATTTATTTATTTATTTATTTATTTATTTATTTATTTATTTATACTTATTAACTGCACCAATGTTCCCGAAGGGTACTCTGGGCGGCGATATTCTGATTTGATTAAATTGTGTGGTAGGCGCCTGGAGTAGGAACTGGCAAACCACTCCAGTATTCCTGCCAAGAAAACTCCATGGTCGTGGGGTCACGAAGAGTCAGTCAGGACTGTAATGACACACACACACACACACACACACACTGCACCTTACCCACACTTAGCTTTGTGTGGAAATTGAGTCATGGCAACTAGACTTGCTTTCTTCTCAAGAAAACAAGTCCAGTTGCCATGACTCAATTTAGAGATAAACTCAGCTGGATGACTGAGAATCTTCACAGACACTTAGTCTTGTGCCAACTGGAAGCAGTGTTAGTGTTCATACTAGTGGGTGTAGCAGTGGGTGTTTCCCTCCCCCCAGAATAAATTCTTCCTGCCTTTTGGTGTTGAACTGCATCCCAACGAGTTGTCAGGAAGCTACTTTTGCTCATCTCTCTCTCTCTCTCTCTCTCTCTCTCTCTCTCTCTCTCTCTCTCTCTCTCTCTCTCTCTGTTTTAACTAGATTGCATGCATTTTCTTTTAGGAGCAACATCTCTTCCTTCAACAGAGATCTTAATTATTTAAAGCTAGTGTTTTCCCATTTCAGTGTTTTTGTTTAATTATAATTGTCAATTCTGGTGTGAGAGGTGTGAATGCAGAAGAGAATAGTGGGAAAGCTGTAATCTCCCAGGAGGGAAAGCGTGGTAGTCCCTTCCAACACTTCAACCTTTTCTCTGTTTTGGCAGGAACGTGATTTGATGAGAGGAATCCTGGACTCCTATGACATCGAGCTGAGCCCATCAGAGCGCTCTCGGCAGCTGAGCCTCCGCGTATGCGAAGCTGAGGAAATGGTGCAGAAAGTTGAAGAACATTGTACTGAAATGGAGGTAACGTGGAGACACCCCCCCCCCACACACACACACAATGGGATTCTAATCTTGTAAAAGGGAGACCAAGCGGTTGTGAGATACTGTGTATGCCATGCTGTTTCACTTTTTGGTTTGTGCCTTCAGTAGGTCAAGATCTGTCATCATGCGACACACAAAGGCATGAGCAAAATCCGATTTTAATCTCCAGTAGCATAGGCCCAGTGAAATGAATGTGACTTGCTTATAATAGCCAGCTGATTTCAGTGGATCACAAGTGTCGTTGTTACATGCCTTCAAGTTCTCTGGAAGTTGAGTCATGGCTACTGGACTTCTTTTTTGAGAGATAGAAACGTTTCACTGTTCATCCAAAAAGCTTCATCGGACTGAATACAGCTAGTGCAAATCCTCCATCTTATAGTCAGCTTTGACTTCTTGTCACCCTGGCCTGAATTAGGCTCATAAGATGAACAGTGGCCTAAATAGGCTCGTTAGGGAGACAATAGTATCCATAGTCTTAAGGTGAACAATGGCCTAAGGTGCTGAAACCTATCAAGAATGGGTCGTTAGCTATGGCCTTGGTGGTGAAGGCTTTTTGACCCTAACGAGCCTATTTAGGCCATTGTTCATCTTATGAGCCTAATTCAGGCCAGGGTGACAAGAGGTCAAAGCTGACTATAAGATGGAGGATTTGCACTAGCTGTATTCAGACCGATGAAGCTGTTTGGATGAACAGTGAAACGTTTCTATCTCTCAAAAAAGAAGTCCAGTAGCCATGACTCAACTTCCAGATAAACTCACCTGGATGACTGAGAATCTTCACAGACATGCCTTCAAGTTGCTTTCAGCTTATGGTGACCCCGTAAATAAGTGGCCTCTGAAATGTCCTATCAGTAGCAGCTCTGCTCAGCTCCTGCATAGATTCCTTTCTAGAATCTCATATTTGATCTCTTCATGCTGCCTTCAACATTTCCTAACATTGTTGTCTTTTCAAGATAGTGTTCTCATGACATGCCCAAAGGACTATATTTTCAGGTTTGCCATTTTTGCTTTAGAGAGAGTGAGTTCAGGCTTGAAGATTTATTTTAGATGGAATAGATATTATATTTAATCCTATTTTCTTCCAACAAATAAGTTGTTCCTTAAGTTGTGAATTATGCTGCCAGCTTCCACAATTATGGTTTGCTTTTTTCCTATCTCCCATTTCAAGGCAAATAGCTGGTGAAACAAGCCAGGAATAAGCCAAGTTGCAAGTCTGGAAGTCACAACAAGCCATGGTTATAACAGAGTTATAAGACAAAAGAAAACCACCCTAGTTCTGTTGCTGGCTTGTTAGCAGAGGTGGGTCTGTATGTCACAGGAAACAACATCATAACAGCGCAGTGATTTGTCACAATCAATGAATACTTGTGATCACATATTCCTTGCTTTTAGTTTTCCAGCAGTTTTACCTGTTAGCGAACTTATTCTAGAGTTATCATTGTTTCAAAGTAAGCTTCTGTGATTAATAGTACCTACAGTATTTGAAACAGAAGTACCTTTGCAAACATTTGCCCAGGTATTCCAGGGGCAAAAATGAATAGGCATAGCTTTAGTTTTTTCCTTGACTTCTACTTCAGCTTTTAAAGTTCTTGCCATTGACTTCTCACAAAAGCTCGATTCTCTTGCAGTTTTTTTTTAAAGTGTGCATTCCAACTCACTAACTTGGTTCCATCTGTAACTTTCCAGGCTATGGGGGCATACAATCCCCACCACTACCAATTTTATTTTTAATATATTTCTGCAAAAAGAAATTGTAAGGAAAACAATTTCCAAAATATATATAAATTTCTAAATTGTTTTCCTTATAATTTCTTTTAGCAGAAATATATTAAAAATAAAATGGGGGCGGAAGATTATATCCCACCTTGTGTGTGTGTGTGTGTGTGTGTGTGTGTTTCACCTTCTCACCCAGATCCAAACCCATGACCATGCCAACTGGA
The DNA here is from genome assembly GCA_023846285.1 of Phrynocephalus versicolor. Classification (NCBI taxonomy): domain Eukaryota; kingdom Metazoa; phylum Chordata; class Lepidosauria; order Squamata; family Agamidae; genus Phrynocephalus; species Phrynocephalus versicolor. The sequence goes on from JAHTLZ010000054.1 coordinate 12,446,743, forward strand.
AGGCAAAAGCAAGAATAGCGGACCTCACCACCAAGTGAGTCTCGGAATATGTGTTTAAATGGCACATCCAGTTATGTCCAACAGTTCTGCTCTGTTAAGAAGAACACTGTTGGTAAATAATGGCCTGCAAGAAAAATGAACAGTACGAGTCCTGGGATTTTGTCCCCAAAAATCTAGCCAACAAAAACCCCAATTTTACCTATAGGGTGTGCTGTAGGATAGACAACAAATGTGTTGTACAGTTGATTTCACATGCATTTTACTCCACTGAGTCAGATATTTCTCTCTCATGGAACCTGATGGCTGCTTTCACACATCTCTATTCTAATGTTTTTCACTTTTCTGAATTTGCATTAGAATAAAACTAAAATGTCATTTGCTCCCTGATTCTTTTTGTTTGTTTGTTTCGCTTTCCTGTGTTTATAGAAGCCTTATCCTGCATTGCAATTTAGCCCAATCTCCTCCTTTTGGACTGACTACTAGACTGGCTAGCCCTTTACTCTCTCTTCAGTTAACACACCCCAGTTAAATATAGATTTGTTGAGGGTGAAATAGCATTTGGGAGGGAAAGAGTGATCAACAGGATTCCCCCCCCCCCCCAACCAAATATTGATGTTGCTTTGAAGCTGTAACAGGAAAATAAGGTAAAAGAGGCTTTGAGAAAATGTTTACAGCAAAACTAATATTCTTATAGAGCAATTTAAATGGTTAATTGAATAATGAAGTATAAACAGAAATAAATGTGCTAGCTACTGTTGTTCCCCCTCCCACAGACACTTATTGTGACTAAATGGCTGTATTTTCCAGCTCAGTTTATAAGTACTGCTTTTATTCCTCCTCAAACTGGCTTTATAAGGAGAACAAAGTCCTGGTTGACTTGCTATTTCTCCTCAATTAATATGTTCATATGCTGAACCTTTGGCCTCCCGTGTGAGCTGGTTTCCTTCATTATTTGTCAGATTCCTGTTTCAAAATGTTAACTCCTCTCCCTCCTGTGAACCTACAACTCTTTTGTACAAAAGGGCCCTTGCGGAATATCTGTAAGCATGTTTCATTCACATTCTCCTTTTTCTTCCTTCAGTAATAAAACCAGACACCTATCTTTAAGATCAGAGATGGAATCTGTGTCCTCTTGGATATGGTTAGGCGAGAGCTCCAGTAGTCTTGGATAGTTGGCTGGTTTTTCTTTGGTCCAGGGCTGTTGAAAGTCCGAGGATACAGTGTGATGAATTGTCTGGAGTGAGTAAGTGAAACCAAATAACAGAACCACCTTTTTGTTTCTGCAAGGACACAGGCATGCAGACACACATACATTTCTTGCAGGTTCTCCATCATACAAAACCGAGCCCACAGTTGTACGGACATGTGAGCCAGATTAAGAGCAGGGGGAGAAAAAAAAACTCATCAGCAGGAGGTCAAGGAGCCCTGCCCTAGGGGGGTCTGAATACACTTGGGCTTTTGACATGAACAATATGTATTTATTTTGACCGTTTCCCCTGCCACCCCCCTTTTGTTAGGCACATTCTCTGCCAGCAAGCCTCAGCTTTGACCTTAGATTATGACAGTTGTTTTGAAAGAGCCTTGGTGGTGGTGTTAAATTCAGGTTAACGTCAGTAACACATCATCATAAATGTAACTCCATTAATGGCCATTTCATTACAACACATTTGGCTCAGCAGGAAACATTAATGAAGAGAGATTTTCAGGGAAGACTCATGCTGGCACCTTCAGTAGACCACAGCATTTTTTTTAAAGCGGTTGAGATTTATACTGTCTTGGAGCTCCACATGCCTTTTAATTGGTTAATTATGAGCCTGGCGGTTTCCATACATTCTGTGTCATATGTTTGAGTTGCCTTTTCCCAACAGATTTGGTTGGAAGCAAGGGAGGGGTTTGCTTGCTTGCTGCTGACCTGAAAACTCATCAGGCATATATTCTCACCTTTTCCCAGCCCCTGGTAGCTGTGGCACGTCTTCTGGTAGTGTCATTGGGGCCCTGCCGGTGCATGCTGTGATTGCTTATAAAATAGATTTCTACAGTGCATTAAGTCACCCCCTGCTCCTGTTCAACAGGTATAGTAAGTGTGAATGGGATAAAGTGTTTATTTGGGCAGGTAACAGCTCCTCCTCCTCCTCCTCAGGTTAGCTCCTCAAGGCCGATAAAGCCTTGCTTTTCTTGCATTCCTCTTCTTTAGACTTCCCTTCTAGGCAAATCTTTGTAAAAACCCAGCCTCAAATTCAATATCTCTCCTCCCCTGGGATGAATTGTCTGAACTGCGTAGAAGGATTTATGAGTGTGTCCTTCTATTTGAGCCACCTCTGACTAGCTGGTTGGATCAGTAAAATAGCACTGATTTGTGCATGTTTTCTGTCTCTGAAGGCATATAGCCTGAGTTATTTGGCCCTTGTCCACATATCCTGTTGCACTCTGCATTGCAGTGGTGGTTTGGTGGCATGCAAAGATACATAATGTTTCCCAAACATATGTATCTACAGCTAAAAACTATGAAGGTCCATCCTGTCTCTCTCCCAGTGGCTGGAACACTGCATTGGATAAGTGGAGACTAGTGACAAGGGTGGCCAACAGTTCTCATGACTTTTAGACGTTAAAAGTAAAGCAAAGCGTGCTGCTTATATATATACACCAGCCCATAGTGCTTGAAGCAGTCTCTGGGCAGTTTACAGTTCAATGACACAGGCTACACATTGTCCACCCCAGCCCCAACAAGTTTGGTACTTAATTTACTATCCTTAGAAGGACAGAAGGCTGAGTGAACCTTGATCTGGTTACCTGGGATTGAATCAGGGTCATGAGTAGAGAAGCAGAGGCCATTCAGCGAGTGTGAAGGAAAGGAGCAATTTATTGCTGGCACTTGATTTTCTGTAGCATAATCAAGGCAGCTAAAGAGCAGTCAATAAAAATCTCAATAGAACAATAATTCACAAAATAATTAAAACTGCTGGGGTGGGGCATAGCTTTGAAAAGCAGCAGACAGTAAAATTAGCAGCAAGACATGTCAACATAAAACAACAAATTAAAACAACAGCAATAACCTGGCTCAAATAAGGGTCAAAATAAGCTACAAGATAGCTCCTTGTAATTCTTTCAGCAATAACATTCCTGGCATTCAATACCACAAGGAAAATGCTTCATCTTTTCTTCAGTGGCTTTCTTTCTTGGCTTTTGTTTTTAAAGTGGCAAGGTGTTGACCTGCGTCATAAAACAGAGGTGGGGAACCTTTGCTAATCCAGATGTTTTGGACTACAGCTCCCAGAATTCCGAGCCTAGATTGCCAATGGTAAAGGACTGTGGGAGTTGTGGTCCAAAACACCTAGTGGACCAAAACTTTCCCACCCCTGCCTTAAAAGAAACAGATTGAAATGCATGGGTTTTTTCCCTTTTAAGTGGAGGCAGTGCTAAGATATGCTGGCCCTAGGTCAGTGGTGGTGAACCTTTGGCACTCCAGATGTTTTGGACCACATCTCCCAGAATCCCAAGCCTGTATTGTCAATGACAAAGGACTGTGGGAGTTGTGTTCCATAACATCTGGAATGCCAAAAGTTCGCCACCACTGCCCTAGGTTATTTGACAGGCTTCTGTCAGCTACTGAAATGTAGCCTGAAAAGAAATGAAGAGTCCCAGAAGGTGGCAGCGGCTGAGGCTCATTGTAGGGCAGTGGTTCCAAAACTGTGAGCCATAGAGCCCCGGGGTGCCACCCAACCTACTCAGGGGTGACATGGGACCCTTAGAGTAGGCATGTCCAAACTTCTGCCCTCCAGATGTTTTGGACCACAACTCCCTTGATCACATTGGAAATACAAGCTTGGAATTCTGGGAGTTGTGGTCCAAAACATCAGGAGGGCCAAAGTTTGGACATGCCTGCCTTAGAGGTACTTCTATGGAATTACTTCTCAGGCTCGGCTTCCCTCTCCCTGTCTTCCCCCTCCCCCAAAGTATAGTATTGGGGGAGCCGTGGCCAGTAAGTCAAAGGAGCTGCACATTGAAAACATTTGGGGACCCTTGTCCTAGGGGTTACAACAGAAGCCATACTTTCAGTCAACTAAAAACCTTCTAACCAGCTTCAGAGGCAAGCCTGCCTGGAGTCCTCTTAGTGCTGGCTGGATCCAAGTATTCATCAGCTTCCTGATTTTTAGATCCATTAGCTCAGCCAGCAGTTGTCCTGGCAGGAGGAACATTGCCACGCATGCTGCTCTGCCTCATTTGCCAGCCAAGGCAGGCTTTATCTGGAAGAGGGCTTATTTATTCTTCCACTCCTCTGAGCCTCCCAAATACTTTTGTTCTCAGTGGGTCTTTCTGTTCCAATTAAAACTTCCTTAGAATGGGTTGTCTTGATTGTCTTAACTGCTTTGCTTATGGCTTGTTTATCTGATAGAATAATAATGTTTCAAAGGCATTTAGTTGCGCAGCATTTTTAACTTCTCCTGGTCCTCTTCGGGTATGTTTTACGAAATGCGCTGTTTAAAGCAGTGTGGTCAGCAGGAACAGCAGAACAATTTGGAAAACCTGAAAGCTTCCCTTCCATCCTGGGAGTATGTCTCCACTTCTTAAGCACTGTATACCTGGCTGCAGAGACTCAGAGGTGATAAGAGAGCCTGTTTGACTTCTATATAGAGGATTTGAAATTGGGTTCTTTTCCAAGAAAGGTTTGGAGGGAGGCGATAACTTATGTTTATTTCCTATTCATTCACATGTTGTCATGAGGGGTTGGGGTGGGGTGAGGGACAGAGAGGCACAGTTCTGGTAGGGCGGAGGAGTGTTTGAATGTGACAGTTCTCAGAATATTCTTGTCTGTGTCTGGAGATAGGTTATTATAAAATTCTTCTCCCCCCCCCCCCCCCCGCTCTCACGAGGGAGGTTTATCTGTAGTGGTTGCAGCCCTCCAACTGATCCCCACCAGATGGCAGTCAAGAAAGGATTCTGTATAGCACAGCAGTTATCCCTTTGCATCCCAGTTATTGTCCTTACAAATTGGCAGGTGGATGAGTAATGAAGAGCTCCTTCCTCCCCAGGGCGGTGGGGCTGAGCCTTTCACAATTACAGGCTCTTCCTCTCTCTCTCTCTGTGTGTGTGTGTGTGTCAGGATCTTGTCACAACTCTTGGCACTTTGGCTAGGGAGGATTTGTTTGATTCATTAAATATTCTCCCATTCTTTTAGTGTAGGCATGTCCAAAATTCAGCCCTCCAGATGTTTTGGACCACAGCTCCCACAGTCCTTTGTCACTGGCAATACAGGCTTGGAATTCTGGGAGTTGTGGTCCAAAACATCAGGAGGGCCAAAGTCTGGACATGCCTGTTGGTGCTTCTAATATTTTATGAGTAGAATAGGAATCGACCCCATTCTTGGGGGGGGGGGGGAAGGTTGCCAACTGATTCCTCTGCCTTCCCTTTTATGTAATTCTGAAGGGAGAAACGGGACCAAATATGAATAGAATAGAAACAAGTGACACCGAAGCCAATTCTCTGTATGATAGCAGGGCAGGGAACTTACAATCAAACAGGGTTGGTATAGAAAACCTCTGTGAAAAGCAACATTTTAAGTTGGCTTCTTAACATTGCTGTATTCCAGGACATGTAGACCCGGAAGTAGTTATTCTTAACAGTAACTGTCATTTTCCTCTATTTACTTTTCCTGTACTCTTTCTGGAACAGTGCTTCCTGTACTTGAATGAAAAGAGTGAACCACCCTTCGCTGTGTCTTTCTCTGTAGCTCTACTTGTTAGGTGATGTCACATTGCTTTCTGCTTTCAGTAACCCTATAAATTGATGGCCTCCAAAAGGTGCTATCAGTAACAACACTGTTTAGCCCTTGCATATGCAGGGCTGTGGCTTCCTTTGCTGAGTCATTCCTTCCTCTCTTCCTGCGGCCTTAAACTTTCAAGAGATTTATGGTCTTTTCCAGTGACTCTTGTGAGTGCTATAGCAAAGTGTGTTAGCGTTTCCTGCATGTCCATTTGAAAAACAAAGTGCCCAGGATTTTTCCATTGCCATTCCCTCTCCTTGGTTAATTCATTCCCAGAGACCTTGAGGGCACACCTGGACCCTAACCCACCTCTAGCCAGTCAACCCATAGGGCACCCACCAGAAAGGAGTCAAAACAAGAACAGATGGTGACAGAGAGCAGCTGAACAGTCAAGGCTGTCCAAGGAATGGGAGGTTCCTGGTCATGTTCTCTGAAGTATAAGGAGAGCATGCAAGCAAACAGGGGAGATTGATTTTCAGACTACAGTGACCCTCCTGCTTTGGAAAAACTGGGATTTGTAGTTTAAAAATTTTGCAGGATGCCAGGACTGCCCCACCTCTGCAGTCTTTCCGGAAGCAGGCAAAGACCTTCCTCTTCAGGCAAGCATTTCCTGAATGAGGGACTACCTATTATGTGACTATGTGACTTATATATTAATTACCATACATGGCTGCATTGACTGATTTCATAAGAACACCAGTGTTTCCATGTTTACTTTCCACACCTCATAATGGATTTTTTTTTCTTTTGGCATGCTCTTTGTAGCTTTAATATTACCTTTTTATGTTCAAAGATGCCTTCTGATTCCTTGCTCTTAATTTGAATATGTCTCAAATGTTCTGGGCTGTATATTGTCCCTCATTATTGTAAGCCACCTTGAGTCCTATTCCAAGGAGAAAGGGGGTAAAAATATTCTAAATAAATAAATAAATAAATAAATAAAACAAGTATAGCAGTATTAATTATATCAACCAGAAGCCTATTGCCTAGTTTACATCTACAGAGAGAAGGTCTTACCTGCAAATTATTGCAACTTAATGAGACCTCAGTGGAATTCCTAGTCAAGTGTCAAGCCATCAGACTGGGCAATGCAGAAGCCAAGCAGAGATTACTCCATTTCATTGATGTTTGCAGGTACAAGTCAAGCCATTCCTCTTACGCTTACATAAATAAGCAACAGGATTTGGGCCGCTATAAAGAATATAGCTTCAGATTTTGTGTTTTTGAGCTACATCTCTCAGAACTCTATAGGTAATATAGTCCTTGACGTCTGAAAAACATATCTCACCGCTTCAATTACTAACACAGCAACATAATATGCATTCAGATAATGTTCCATGTGTCTAATCCCTTCCTAGCTCACTTTTTTTTTTTTGGTATCATATTAGATGATACATCTTCATCATCAGGTGGCTTCTGTGAAATACCTGGATCCCAGAAAACCTTCCTTCCCTTTTCTGCGAGTGAGAGTAGAAATCCGTGCGATATTGTGCACACAAGGCAGAGATAAGGGGCAATACTTGAAGAGATTCTTAGCTGCGCTGACCTCTATTTTGCTGTCAACTCTGCAGGACTCTAGCTCGGTCATTGTGATTATTTCTACCCTACCCGCTCTACAATTCTTAGGAACTTATTTTAAAAACCCATTAATTAATCTTATGAGTTTTAATTTCTTAGTTTGTATCAGTATGCATAACAGCAACAAAAACGATACACAGAATCCTCTGGCTGTTTTTTTGCTAGGTTTGAGACAGAACAAACAGAGGTATTTACATCACAGCCATCAGCACAGTTTAGCCCCTTCCTTCTTGTTGAAACGTGGGAAGTGAGAAACATCTTGAGAACTGTGAACCCAAGGAAAGCTGCAGGACCTGATGGCATTTCTGGTCGGGTGATTAGGGAGTGCACAGACCAGTTGGCTGGAGTTTTTACTGAAATTTTCAACCAATCTCTAGCCCAGTCAACTATTCCATCTTGTCTGAAGGCCTCCATTATTGTTCCACTGCCAAAGAAGCCATCTATTAACAGTTTTAATGATTATAGACCTGTGGCACTTACCTCCATTGTAATGAAGTCTCTGGAACGATTAGTCCACCAGCATATCATCTCTTGCCTCCCAGGCACATTTGATAAATATCAGTTTGCTTACAGAGCAAATAGATCCACGGAAGATGCTATAGATATCACCTTGCACACTGCTCTTACCCATTTGGAGCTGCGGGGGACCTATGTAAGGATGCTCTTTGTGGACTTTAGCTCTGCTTTCAATACAATTATACCTCACAAGCTGATATCTAAACTTAAGGACCTTGGTTTTTGTCATTCCATCTGTGCCTGGATCATGGATTTCTTATCAAATCGCTCACAGAGGGTCAGATTAGGTGATTACATGTCGTCAGCCCTCACTCTCAACATGGGTACTCCACAGGGCTGTGTGCTGAGCCCACTATTGTTTAGTATTTACACCTCTGACTGAACTCATACTCATCCTGAAAATAAAATAATCAAGTTTGCCGATGACACAACAGTAGTGGGACTCATCTCTGGTGGAGACGAGTCAGCCTACCGAGAGGAGGTGCATCGGCTGCTACGGTGGTGCAGAACCAACAATCTGATAATAAATATCAACAAGACCAAAGAACTTATAGTGGACTATCGAAAAAGGAAATCAGACACTCAGCCCCTGATTATTGATGGAGTTTGTGTAGAGCAGGTGACGGACAGTAGGTTCTTAGGAGTTATTCTACAGGAGGATTTGACCTGGAGTGCCAGCACTGAAGCACTGGTTAAGAAGGCCCAACAGAGATTATATCTTCTGAGACTTCTCAGGAGGGAACAACTATCTAAGAAACTGTTGGTAACCTTCTACCGGGGCTTTATAGAAAGCACTATCACTTACTGCCTCTGTGTCTGGTTTTCCAGTTGCACAGTGGCAGATAGAAGGGCACTCCAGAGGGTCATAAACACTGCTGAGAGGATAGTGGGCTGTCCTCTTCCTCCTTTGGAAGAACTATACAACTCCAGATGCTCAAGGAAGACATCTAGAATTTTGAGAGACCCTTCGCATCCTGGCTACCATTTTTTTGAACTGTTGCTATCTGGCAGGAGATACAGGACTCTTAGGTCAAGGACAAATAGACTAAAGAACAATTTTTATCACAGAGCGGTATCCAAGTTAAATGCGACAGTTTTAGCACTATCTTAATCAGTTTTTAAGTAGTGTTTTAAATTTTGTAAGCAATTTTAAGAGTTTTTAATATTTTATATGGTGTTTTATATGTTTTATGTGTTTTGTATGCTTAGAGTGTGTAGTGGAACAGCACTCTAATTTCGTTGTGCATATCTTGCGTATGCATAATGACAATAAAACTCTATTCTATTCTGTTCTATTCTATTCTAAAATGGATTGTTACCCGCAAATAAATCTGTCAAAGTACTAGAAGACTTGGATTTTTTTTAAAAAAATACATAGATGGTTAATGTGGTACATCTGCCTTTAAATGAAAACAAATCTCCTTGGGGTGGTGGTGTTTTCTTTATCTTAAGACAGAGTATGCATCAGAGACAAAAGCATCTTAGTGGAGGCAATCCCCCTGGTGTGTTTCAGAAGGTGGAATTCTTCTTATAGGATGCTACTATGTTTGTCTAGCATTTGTGAACATTTGAATTAAAGTGTTTGGGAGTGTGTTGAATGACTCATCATGGATGACATTTTAAAATAATCATTGTAAACAAGGCATCACTTACCATTATCCACTGTATCTCTACTTGAACTGAATTCAGTGAGGTTTATAGCTTGATAAGTAAGTATGGAATATTTGCCTAAATCTTGCAGCCAAGCCTAAACATTTTGCTGCTAGTAGGTTTTCTGATTATTATTTGGCCATATAAGAAATACTTAGAGTTGACATGAGAGCTGGAATATGTTGTACTGTAGCTTTATTACACCCATGTTGAAATAGAATTATTTCTTTTTACAGTAGGAAGTGGGAGAGGAGGCTCACTCCTGCTCTGAGATCTGTCTTATGGAAAAACAAACAAACACACAATGCTTTTCTACAGCCTTTTGCCTGCCAGCAAATTGCAGATAAAAATCTATTCCGTTACATTAAAAGTGAACAAGAATTTGGTGGAATTCATCTGGCTGTCTTCATGCCTTCAGGCTTTGCCATTTATCCATCGGACTTAATCAATACTAAAGTCAAACAAGCTTGGGATGTTTATTATTTATTTATTAGTGTCATTTATATACCGCCCCATCTTCCTTCTGGAACTCTAGGCGGTTTACAGGAAGCTTTTGAGCAAACAGAAACCCACGTGGTTTATAACAGATCGCCAGTCATTCTGCAGCCTTTGCAGTAGGCTTTCTTAGGTGTTCCTTCGTACTATTTAATAAAAGTTCTAGTAGTGCTTCATGATGTGGTGATGGCATCTGGCCTGGATGCCTTCAAAAGGGGATTGAACAGATTCCTGGAGGAAAAGTCCATCACAGGTTACAAACCATTAGGGAGATGTGTAATCTCTGGGCTTAAAACAAGGGTACTTTGAGGGCCAGATGCAGGGGAGTGTTATCAGGAGACAGATATCTAGTCTCATGCAGTCCCAGATGCATTTGGTGGGGCCACTGTGAGATACAGGAAGATGGACAGATGGGCCTTTGGCCTGATCCAGTATGGTTCTCCTTATGTTGTTATGTTCTGTCAGAGAAAGTTTATCTAAATTTCCTATTTAAACAGCTTTTAAAGCTATAATGATGAAAAGATAGTGTAGTCTTCTGAATGACTTGTGCTACAGATGCTAATCAGAAGCTTCTAAAATAGTGCTTTTTGGAAGATATTTTGCCAGCAATAACCCAAATTTGTTTGGGAAGTAGCATCAGACTTCATGTTTGTCACTTGAACTTGAAGAAATGATGAAACTCTGTGTATGTCTGTGTACATGACTGGAATTCATAGATAATATATTAGTGTAGACTTAATCAATGTCTTTGTATATGTGAGGGCTGAGTTAAGATCTTGCAGAGGTGTGCTGAGCTGTAACAAACCTCATAGAAATCATTACATGAGGTGTTGTGTGAAAGGTAGCTTTATACTGTAATTAAAATACACAAATACAGAAGTGACACCTCCCCGCATTGCCTGCATGTGAGATGTCTGATGAGATGAACTGCAGTTCCATTAATGCTTACTCCTTTTATTGCTTTTGCTTTAGCAGCCTTGGTACTGCTGTCCCCTTTAGAATTTTTCTTGCAAAAAAACAAAACAAAACAAAACAAAAAAACCCTCACAAATCCCATCTTATATCTTTGTTGTGGGTATATGTGTGCATTCAGAGAGTTTGGGATGAGATATTTATTTGAAATGTATATTTTATAATTTCTTAAACATAAAATAATAAGGTGATGACACCTACATGGGAGTTGAAGAGGGATACTTTCTAATTTTGCTTCTTTAAGAAAGCTTTGGCACTGCAACCATTCTATCCATTTTCTATGCATCATATTTCTGTAAATAAGAGAAGGAATATAATTAGAAATGGGAATGTTATTTATTCTTACAACAGAAGCATGATCTTTTATAATTTGTCCATTTCCACCCACCTTTCTTTCTTGGGGTTTTGGACCACAACTCCCAGAATTTCAAGCCTATTTCCAGTGGCAAAGGACTGTGGGAGTTGTGGTCCAAAACATCTGGAGGGCCAACGTTTGGACATGCCTGATCTAGCAGGAAGAATCTCATCCATTTATGCTCATTTAGGCCCTGATGCTGTTAAGACATTGGGTGAGCAGTGTTTGGTCCTCTAGCTTTTGAGGACTAGTTTTTTCATCATTCCACATCACTGGGAGTCCAGAGTTGATTGGACATGTGCTGGGCTACAGAACATCTGGAGGGCCCACAAGTTGCCTACGATGCCTCTAGAATTGCTTTATTGTTGTAACCTACATTTTAGTTATGCCAGATTGCATGGTGGTGTGGCAGGTGGGTCTTCTTCCATTATCATTTGTGTCATTAGCCACTAATGATATATCATGAATCAAGCAGCATTTAGGGATTATAGTATCTCTCTTTGGTCACATTTGGAAATATTTTAAAAAATGGAGATTTTAGCATAACAATCAACTTTATATTACCTTCCAAATTTACTCTGTATAATATTTTATTGCCTGTCTATCTCTTTGCTCATCCCAGTGGGGTGCATAGCTTGCTTTCACTCTTGGTACCTGCTGTGCCCAGGCTATGCCCACTGATCGACAGGCCCTAGTTTCTAGCTGACAGATCCTCAGCAGTTGTGATTGAGTTGTCAGCTTTAGATAATTGGCATGCAGAAAACATTGCAATTGAGCTTTGCTGAGCTTGTGCCTGTGACATATGGATTATATTGGCTTGATGATGGAGTGCTGTGGGGCCTCATCAGTTCTAATGTAGCAGGGGACTCTTGCAGACTTTGGGGCAATCTAATGCAAACTGTGAGAATACTGGATGTCTAAATAGCTGGAACAATACTATATATAGGTGGAACAGTTCCATGGAAACTCTTTCTCCTCTTGCAGTAACAGTTTTGGATGGTTATTATTCAGTTGCTTGTTATCCTGGCTTCTTGTGAATAACAGAGGGCTCTGTATGTGCCCCACTTATCCTCATAGTGGTCTTACAGTCTCAAGCATGATGATAGGACCGTGGCTTCTAGGCGGATGAGATATAGGAATCTGAGCCAAGTTTGGACCAGGTAACATCTACTCACGTGGCTTCTGACTTAAGCTTTTGTCATCTTGTGGGGAATGGCCGGGCCATCTCACTATCAATATGTTGCTGTCCAACTGTTAGCGAATTTGTCTCTTAAAGTTGAGGTGTGGAATATTGTACGGTATGGCCCTAGGCACTAATGAGAAGCAGATTAGTAAATCATAGTTCACTTGGAATGTGTTCTAGAAGAATCAGAATCAGAATCAGAATCAGAATCCTTTTATTGGCCAAGTGTGGCTGGACACACCCAGAATTTGTTTTGGTAAAAAATGCTCTCCATATATAAGAAGGAAATATAAGAATCATATATTCAACAATAAGAACACCTTCCTTTTCATTGACTTATGACAGTGCGAGGAGAAGAGAAGAATATTTTAATTTAGGGCCTATGCAGTGCTTAGCACCATTTGGGGGTTGTGTCTGTCAGAAAGAGCAAGGAGGGCTGTCTCTGTGTGCATCTGATGTCCACGCAACACTGCAAGAACCTGGGAATCTGTGACATTCCCAAAAGCTGACAGAAATGAAAGCCTGGCTTTAGCCTCATTTTTAGATGCGGGATTGTAAAATGTAGTAGGGGAGCATTCTATAACACCAATAGTCAAAAGTCTTTCTCTTTTGTGCCAACTCCAAGTCAGCATCATCAGAATGCCTAGTCTCTCTCTCTCTCTCTCTCTCTCTCTCTCTCTCTCTGCACATCAAGGTGTGGAATCACAGCTTAATTTAAACGCTATCTCACAGAGCACTGCACCATGGCAGAATTCTCATTTCCGAGGTACCAGGTATTGTGTTATGCCTGATAACACCAGTTGTCGTTGCTTTTAGGCTGCGAATGTTTCTGTTTATCACTCTCCTGCATCACAAGTAGCTCTTCCTTTTTTTCTCCTTTAGAGCATGCCTGTCATTTCTCTAAACTATTTGAAATAGCTTTTGTTGCTTTATAGACACATGCACATGTTCCCCTTAATTCTTCTAGAAATGTTCTCTTCTCAAACCCCACCTCACAATATTGGCTCCCTCTCATGCACAGTTTTTTTTTTGGGGGGGGGAGGGGTAGCTACCATGCTAGTCTGTTTCAGCAGAAACAACACGGGGTCTCATGGCAACTTAAACATCTATGAGATTTTAATACGGCATAAGCAGTTGTGGGTTGCATCATGCTGCAGCCCAGGAAATAATAGCATGACTGCATGGTGCAGTCATAATAAAATGTATTAGTCTTTAGGTGTTACAAGATTATTTATTGTCATCTCCTGTCTCAGGTTGTTTTGTCTCAGCTGTCCCCTGCCAGTCATGGTAACTTTGCAACTTATTGTACCTTTAATATACTTGTTTTTCTCCATTCCTTGTTTGTTATTTATAAACTAACTTGATTCACTTGCAGTCACCGAGAACAGCGGTGAATCCTTTAAAAGGAGCATGCCAGGAGGAGGAAATATATTTTGTTGATTTCCCTGCTCTCAAGGAGTCAGATTGATAGTTTGTTTGAAGCCCTTGAAACCCATTTAAAATTCTCTTGGGCTTTGTTGATTTTGAAATATATTTTCATACATTAAGATACAAGTAAATAAAGTAAAATAAAGGTTCCCCACCCCCCTGCCTTTCATTTATTGCGGATGACAAAATGTCAGCAAGAAAGTAGGGAGATGTCACTTCCTCCCCTTGGAGGCGTTAAAAATCAAAGGGCCTTGGTTAAACTCTGCTGCTGGTTTTCTGTTGCTCTTAGATTTATATCCCACCGCAGACCTGAGTTCTCAATGCATTCATAACTGTAATAAAATTTCCAGTTTGAGAGAGCGAGCGAGAGAGAGAGAGAGAGATTTAAAACTATAAAGGAAAAGGAAAAAGACCAATAAGGAAAAATGTACTTGATTGAAATACCTTGGAAGGAAGCAGTAAATGTTGGCATGGAGCATTTGCCTGGCTCTGAGGTTGATCTTACTTGGGAAAAATAGCCAATTCAGTTGCCACAGGGTTTTTTTTAATGCCCCCTCTCCAAATCCCATATACATTAATGGAAATGTTAGGCTACATAGGATGCTGTGATTTTTTAAAATTAATACGAACAGCTATGGCTTCTGCATTATAGACACTCATAACCAGAAATGAGAGTTGAAACAAACAGGAAATGTTTGGGTTTTTAATGATGATATATGCTGCCTGCGGGTTGACTAAACGTACCATCATATATAGATTATTCATGTGGTTTTTTTCTTTTCTTCTGGAGGCACTAGATGTAGTAGCAACAACAGTGGCGGCGGCAACAGCAGGAACGTTTTATTTTTGTAGGTGCATTTTGAGATGAAGTGGTTGTTAAAGTAAAAAAAAAAAAAACAGAAACACAATACCAATAAAAGAGTGCTCTCCTTCAGGAGCATCTGATATAAAACATGACAAGTGTGGAGACGCTGGAAGAAGGAACAGGCATGGGGAAAAACGCGTATTTGTATTCATTTGGGTTATGTAACCTAGGAAGACAGAAGGACTCGGTGGAGCAAATGGTAAAAAGGATGCTCCATTCCACAATTTTGAGTGATCTCCAAGAACGAGAGAACCAATATGTGTAGAATCGTCTTTCTTTGACTGTAGTCTCATTCTCTGTAGGTGAAAAGGGATGCTGACATCCTCAGGTTCTGTTAAGAGATAGCAGAGGTCTAGAGAGAGGGGAGGAAGCACTCGGGTGAATTTTTCTGATTGTTTGGACACACAGGTTGTGGCCTCCAAATTGTTGCTGCAAACCGGTTCTCTTAGTATTGCTTGACTTTTGCAGGGGAAAAAATGATTTGAAAACCATTGGCTGTCTTCTTTACCTTGCACGTTGAGTTTTATGTTTGGCCAGCCTCTTTTTAAGGCAAGTTCTATAAACTTGCCAATGGATTTCAACAGAGGGAAATGTAGGGTGCTACATCTAGGTAGAAAGAATGAATCGCACAGATATAAGATGGGGGACACTTGGCTAGAGAATAGTACCTGTGAAAGGGATTTGGGGGTCTTGGTGGACCACAAATTGAACATGAGCCAGCAGTGTGATGCGGCGGCCAAGAAAGCCAATGCGATTCTTGGTTGCATCAACAGAACCATAGTGTCTAGATCAAGGGAGGTGATAGTGCCACTCTATTCTGCTCTGGTCAGACCCCACCTGGAGTACTGTGTCCAGTTCTGTGTGCCTCAGTTTAAAAAGGATGTCGACAACCTCGAGCGGGTGCAGAGGAGAGCGACTAGGATGGTTGAAGGCCTGGAAGAGATGTCTTATGAAGAACGGCTTAGGGAACTGGGAATGTTTAGCCTATCAAAAAGAAGACTGAGAGGGGATATGATAGCTATGTTTAAATATTTGAAAGGATGTCATATTGAAGAGGGAACAGGCTTGTTCTCCATGGCTTCAGAGACTAGGACTCGGGGCAATGGTTTCAAACTACAGGAAAAGAGATTCCATTTGAACATTCGGAAGAACTTCATGAGAGTTAGAGCTATTCGGCAGTGGAATATGCTGCCACTGAGGGTGGTAGAGTCTCCTTCTTTGACGGTATTTAAGCAGAGGCTGGATGGCCATCTGTCGGAAATATTGTGAAGGGGTTCCTGCTTGGCAGGGGGTTGGACTCGATGGCCCATGAGGTCTCTTCCAACTCTATGATTCTATGATTCTATGATTCTAAGTTCTTCCTCCAGGCTCCTAAGGAACTGCCAGTAGAAAGGGTGAGGAAAAATTACCAGAGCAAACACTCTTTGGCCAGGCATACCTGGAGGGCAAGGTGTAATTGCATAGCAATTTTGGAGAGCTGATGAGGTTTTATTCATCTTGCCCTTTTATTAAATGGCATAGCTCCCTTGCATGATAATGCCTAGAAGTAGCATCTTAGGTGTGAAATGTTGTTCCACACTTTTGGAAATTACAGGTTATTTAAAGGTGGAAGGGATAGTTTTGTTGAGTAATTGCAGCCTATTATATCTCTCCATTCTCCTCTCTTCAGCCTGGCTAGCCTGGATTGAGATATAGTGGGTCCTAGCAGGGAAAAGTGGGTAAAAGAGTGATTTGTCTACCGGGAAAGGGATGTCAGAAAAGCAGCAACAGTAATATTACAAATCTCATGTGGCTTCCATGATTGCAGAACAAGTGCAGCTTGATTGTAATTCCTGCCATATCTTGAAATCTTGTCATTGCATATTTATTTATTTATTTATTTATTTATTTATTTATTTATTTATTTATTTATTTATTTATTTAACACACTTGCATATTACATTTTTGTCCAATAGAATTTCCCAGTTTTGAGCATTTCAGGGGGGGGGAACCCCTTCATTTTACTGCATGAGTTGAAGGAGTAATAGCTATTGACCGTTTGATGTGTTTTCTGCTGCTCTAGATGCTTATGTGCCACATTTTATTCCAATATTTTTACCTCTTGACATGCTGATTAACTGTTACTTTGTGCGTTACGTTCACTTATATGTATTTTTACATTCACTTATATGTATTTTTACTCAACTCTAGAGTAGTGCATTACACTAATGGTGCAATCTGTGCAAAAGCAGTCAATAATCCACAGCTGAGGCCAAGAACGGCTTTTTCAATGTGCCGGCTTGGTCCTAGAACATAGTATGCCATAATCCTGTCTCTCTACATAGACATTGCCATTTGTTATCCACTTTTTATAAGAGGGTGGAAGGTGGTTTATGCTTTGGAAAATCAAAGGGAAAGCCCCCTTATGCAGGGTGAACCTCTGAATAGATAGAGCAGTCTCTGAAAATGAACTGTGGGGATCCATCTGGAGGGGAGCTCAGGGTTGTGGGGAGTAGAGAAAGGTTGCAGGAGTAATTGTCTACCTGGCCAGCAGGAGGTAAGTCACAGATCTGATGTAGCTGTGTTAATCTGAGGAAGCACAAAACAAAAGCAAAATTAAAAAAATAAACAAATCATTCCAATGTTACATTCCAATGTGAGCTCTCCACACCTTTGTTCTGAAGCTCTCAAAGGCTTCTTGGGGCAAAATGGAGCCCCAGGGAGCCTTTGAAATGGAAACAAAAGGGAGAGAGAGCTTGACATTAATTTAAGACATGCATTTGTACTGCTGTCTGGTTTAAGCCATCAGAACCGTGCGGACCTGGATTTTGCTGTGTAAATGGGTATAAATTCTTAACTATGTCATGGATGAAGATATATTGTTTTTGTTGTAAATTGGCTAGGACTCCGACATCATTGATGATCTCTCCAGGGGACGCCAGTGGATCCTGATTTCCCTTTGGGTTACTCCTTCTCTAGAGAAGGATGGGACAGTGGGATGGGGGTTTGGCTGATGCCGGGCTGGGTCTTGGATAATCTCTGAGTTCCCCGTTGCACTCTTCTTGATGGGGGTTCCTGCATGGCAGGGGGTTGGACTGGATGGCCCTCGAGGTCTCTCCCAACTCTAGGATTCTATGACTCTCTGACATGTGCTGCTGTGTTTGCGCTCATTTGGCAGGAGGTGCTTTCTCCTTCCCTTACTGCTTAGTGATCCTCCTGCCTGGTACATAGCCAGCCCTCTTTGAATTCCTCTTGGCTGTGGAACAGGAGAAGGGAGGCTCACAGTAGGTTGCTAATTGGACTTAAAAGTTACCTATATGTAGCTGGGCACGCTGTTAACAGAGAGAGGTGCCCTTGTTGTCACTACTGCCTGCTAGGAATGCAAATTGGCCAGCTGTTTTCTGCGATGGGAACCATTTTTGTGCCCAGAAGGGGAATGCTTGAGCATCCAGCTTCTCCTGTAGGCTTCCAAGGATGCTGAATGACTCCCTTGGAGTCCATCAGCATCAGAGGCTCACTGGGCTGTGACTGCAAGATGCCGTTCTTGCTGCCGCTCGACTCCAAGAGTGGTCGGTCTGGAAAGGCTTCATCACTCACACTGCCTTCCCCCCCCCCCCCCGCCCACATGGAGGAGTTTTGCTTGTCAGAATGTTACCTCCCCATAGGTTACAATGACTTTGGCTTGGAGTAGAGGCACTGTAGCATATCTTTAGGGCCAGTCTCATAACACGGAATTCACTGAAGGTTACTGCTGACCTTTTTGATCTTTATATTTTGTCTTCCGCATAGTTAAGCCCTTTGAAGAAAAACAAGGAGGGGGAAGATGTGAATGTTCTGTGCAATGGAGAGTTTCTCTTTTTTTCCTCCATTGATATTTATAGTTACAGTTACAGTTTCTTATTGTTTATGCACTTTGTGTGAAGAAGAAAACTCAAGAATATTTGAACTGTATCCTAATACCTTTCTGGTGAAAATCTCTGTGCAACAGTATTTATGCCATGGGGCCCAAATCTGCTAAGCTGCTTAGGCGACATTCTTTCATTTATTAACATTTAAATCACGTTCACAAGTGAAGATGATTTACTCAGTAGCCAGTACCCTTCACCAGCATGGGCAATCAGAGGATGCCACTGATTAAAGGTCCTGGTTCAATTTCAGATTGCAAATGCTCGCATGTAATGAGATGAAGTCATGCACCACTAAAATTGAAGCAGAAACTCTTAAACTATTGGTTATCCACCCTTAGTGGTAGAATCAGTCCCATTCCACCAATAGAACTACTTGACAAGATTTTGATCATTCAAAGGTGATTGGGAAGTTGAGTCATGGCTACTGGACTTCTTTTTCTGGAGAGATTGAAATGTTTTGCTGCTCATCCAAACAGCTTTGTCAGTCTGAAACTGACGAAGCTGTTTGGATGATCAGTGAAATGTTTCAATCTCCCAAGAAAAAGAAGTCCAGTTGCCATGACTCAGCTTCCAGATACTCACCTGGATGACTGAGAATCTTCACAGACACTCAAAGGTGAGCTCATCAAATAAGCTAACATTAGCACATACAGCATAGAAGAGTGTCTAAAAATGATACATGGCAGAATAAAACAGGTTCAGCCAACCAACCAACCGATCAATCAAGGGTAAAATAGGATCTGGTTTTCAAACACTTGTCTAGAACATTTGGAGTAGAGCAGGCTATTATTTATAAATAATAAAAATACAGACTCTAAGTGGACTTGGGGTGAATGGGGAAATGACCAAATTCTTTGTTTTTACCTATTTGGACTGCAAGGAATTTCAAAATATTTTACGATTCCCCACCTTTAGCCCAAAGTGATGCAAAGAACTTTTCTTTCCCTCTCAAAGCCTCTGTAGCTAACCCCCCCAAAAAGCCACTAATATCTCTATATCCTTTCTCAGAAAACTGGTGGATTATTTAGAAAGATGCAAACAACCCATTCAGTCCTCCGAATTCTTAAATATAGCTGTGGTCATGAGTGATGAAGCCTTTCCAGACCGACCACTCTTGGAGTTGAGCGGCAGCTAGAGTGGTCATGCATGGGCAATTCATCCATTAACACAGCTGTACAAATTACACAAATTTGCCTTTAGCCTATCAGTGGGCTACAGCACTGAAACTGTCAGCTTCAAAATTGGCATCTCGGTCGTTCAAATCCTGGGTGCCATGCAGTGGCATGAGCTCTGCTGTTAACCCAGCTCCTGCCAATCTAGCAGTTCAAAAACATGTAAATGCAAGTAGATAAATAGGCACCACTGTCAAAAGTGGGAAGGTGAACAGTGCACAAAAATATGTTCAGCCTTGCCGGCCACATGGCCACGGACTTGCACAATACTGGCTCTTTGGCTTGAAAACAGAGATGAGCACTGCCCATAGAGTCAAACACGACTAGCACACATGTTCCGCCCCCCCCGCTTTACTTTTATGCAAATAATGGCAATTTGCATAAAATATCCATGCTTCTCAATGTGGGAACTCTCTTGAAAGTACCATGGAATCCCTTGCTAGAGATAAAAATATTTTTTATTTATTTTTGTAGCCAAAGGGATATTGGTCACAGATGAGCCATACTGTCGTTTTTTTATCCTAAGGTAGCTTGAATGGTTATAGGTGTAGCTGAAAGCCTCTAGGGTCAGTTATTGCAGTCTGTTCAGAGTTGGACCAGAAGGTGCATGTTTTTGACATCACAAATTCCTGAAGTATTCTGTTTATTGAAGTGCTTTATTCAGTGAATCTTATTACTTGGACTGTTATTCCATATCTGAGCTTCATTTCTGTGGCAGCTATGTATGAACGGTTCAGTGCAGTGGAATGGAATGGAATACAAAATACAGTAATTTGTGGGCTGCTTCCCAACCTCCATAAAATTATAAGGCTCACTTGCTTTCAACATGATGTGTTTTCAAATACATTTCCTTCCTGTTTTAAGCACCTTTTGAAAACATTCCTGCAATGATTTAAATACTGCATCTGTTGTTTTTGCCCCTTCATTTTGGTGTTCCACACAAGTGAGTAGGGAAAGTCGTCTCTCTTGCTGTACTTCTTGAACAATATGGAAAATGCTTAATGCCGTCTCAGTTCTCACCAGTTCATTTAGTTTTTGTTTCATTTTAGCACATTTGGCAGCAAATAAGCAGGCTTCAGTTCCAGTCATCAGCTGTTGAGTTGACAAGGACATTAGCCCTTGTCTTTTATTATTACACACCCTTAGGGAAAGGTTTCAACCCAAGCTGATAATGTGCAGTGTTTCACAGGTAGCCATTATAAAGAGATTAGTCCATAAAGCAGCGTGCCATGGCTACAAAAAAAGGCAACTGCTATTTTAAGGTGAATTAATAGAAGTGTAGTTATCAAATCCTGCAAGGTACTAGTCCTCATCTTGAGCTCTGGACCGTGTACTTCAAGAAGGATGCTGACATATTGGAGGAGGGCAACAAGGATTATTAGAGGGTTGGCAACCAAGTTCTATGAGGAAAGGCTGAAAACTCTGGGGACGTTTAGCCTCAAGAAAAGGAGACTGAGGGGAGATGTGATAGCATAGTATAGATAGGATATGATACTTGAAATATATGATAGATAGGATGTTTGAAAGGCTGTCATACAGAGGGGCTAGATCTGTAGTTCTTGATCAGCCCAGAGCGCGAGACACTCAACAATGGGGTCAAATTACAGGAAGCCAGGTTTTGGTTGAATATCAGGGGGAAAACCTTCCTAATGGTTAGAGCAGTGGTTCTCAACCTGTGGGTCCCCAGATTTTCCTGGACTGCAGCTCCCAGAAGCCTCTACCACTCACTGTGCTGGAAGGGGTTTCTGGGAGTTGCAGTCCAGGAACATCTGGGGACCCACAGGTTGAGAACCAATGTGTTAGAGCAGCATGACAACATGAATCCTCAAGAGGTGGTGAGTGCTCCAAATACTGAAGGCATTTGAGAGTAATTTAGACAACCACCAGGCAGAGGTCCTTTGATTTCCATTTCTGCCTTGAGCAGGGGGTTGGGTTTGATGGCCTCACCCAAGCTTTCATGATTCTGTGTCTCAATGATTCAAAGGACACGTGTATGTTCAGATGATGATACTAATGTCTGCTGAATACTGAGTGAGTTCACCTGACCGTCCCTGGTGTATAGCTCAGTCAGATGCGGAAGTGTCATTTTCCGCAGGAGGCTTTCGTTCTCACTAAAGCAATCCTTCCTTTTTGCATTTTTTTAAAGGTCTGTCATAAAAAGGGCTAATTCAGTAGCTTCTCTTTGAAATCTATTTCGCATAGTGCCATAAATTGGCATCTTTTACTGGTGGAAATTACTGCTCATACCAGCTTTCACAATATTTTAATACCACAAGTTGCGGTATGCAAATAAACTGAAGTCTAGCAGTGTAACTGTTGGAACTTAGTTTTGTCACAATCCTTTCCACCCACACAATGGAGCTGTTCGCAGCTGTTGGAAATCAAAGCTCTGCCCCCTCCCTCCTCCTGCAGAACCAGGAAATATATGAAGATATTGCATATAACAGAGGAAATGCAGTTTTCGTTCTTTAGCAATTAACCCTTTGCACATTCTTCAGACAGAAGGCCCTATCAACCTTTAAACATCAGAAAATGCAATGTCTCTACCTATGATGCCTTTAATAAATCAGAGCTTTCTAATGCCCACCCCAAACCTTGCTTTTGGCTGGATTCTTGGAGACAAACAGTGTCTGCTGATGAGAAGGAGAAATGGGAATGGCATAGTTACCCCATCTTGGCTGGATTGTCCTGTGTTACAGATTGTTTCATAACAAACAGGCAATTTTGAGCTACAACAGAGAGTTCTTAAGAAGGTATATCTTGTCCCAGGTGGTTGGGTTGTGAAATCTGTTACGTATAAGATAGGCAGAGAGGAGCATCACATCATAGTGCCTGCTGGATTAGAAAATAAAAAGCGAAAGCAAAGGAAAGGACAAGGAGGTAAAGAAGTCTTGGCATTTTATAGCATACACCCACTTATTTAACCTTATCGAAGTTCTGTGTTTTTGAACCAAAATGCTAAAAACAGCATTGATTTTTCAGCATAATTTAGTGAAATACTTTTTTTTTTGGAAATGTGGAGACAAGGAGAAGATACTGATCAGACTCTCCAGCACTTCATTTAAAACCTCCCTTTTCTGTCGAGGGTTCTGTATTGTGTCATTGACCTTCTAGGTAAAGAAGGCAATCATCACCCAATTTGACTTGATAGATCTACATCTAGTTGTGTTGTTAAGAAGGGGCCCCAGACTGAGAGTAGATTTTGTCCTAGGCATTTGATGCATGGGAAAATAAACACACCTTAGGATTTCTGTCTATGAAGATTCTCAGTCATCCAGGTGAGGTTATCTGGAAGTTGAGTCATGGCAACTGGACTTTTTTTCTTGAGAGATTGAAAGGTTTTGCTGCTCATCCAAGCAGCTTCGTCAGTCATAGGATTCCTATTCGTATGGTGCTTCTGCTCTTCAGGGCGGCTCTGTTCTGTTTCCCAGGGCCTTTCACACTGACGCTGTTGTTACTGTTGCAACCCTAAAAACTACCAGGCAAAAGAATGGACTGGTTAATGCATGAAGTGGAGCTCAGGGCCTATGTGAGTAATCAAGGAGACAGGACCTACCTCAGCTCGGGGTGCAGTTTGAGCACCCCAAAGGAGAGGAACCAAGAAATAGCGAAGGGCACTTGGAAAATAACCCTGTTGTTCCCGTTAGCTTTGATCTGAGTTCTCTGAGAGCTGGGCGTTGCTTTAATCAGGAGAAAAATGCATATTTCAGAAGAAAACATATTTTCCTTCTCAGAGACAACAGCATTGCGGGCTGAATGTACTCAGTACCTCTGCCTTCCATACCTTCCATTAGTCATGTGTTTTTTTTTTTTTAAGGAAAGATTCTTTGCTTGACACCATAGCATCAAGGTTTGTGAGTTGAATACATGTTGCTGCTTCTGTTATTGATGCGTGTATTTCTGTGGTTGAAATTGAAATGGTCTGAAGACTGTTTAATAAAGCACCTCTGCGTCTGCGTCTGCACATAGGCATCTTTCTGTCTATGAAACATCACTTAAACTGTGGTATTAGTACATCCATTGCCACCTTGACTGTCACCGTCGGCTGCAGGGCTTGCTCTGACATTGACATACAAGTGGCAGGAGATGATGGAGAACAGTGTCACCCCCCTCTGGTACCTCTACCCCATTGGAAGACAGAGTTATTTCAGCCAATTGGCTTTACTCCCATTGAACTACCTGCTCAAGCCACGTGGAGTTGGGTCGACCATCTCATTGCCAGTGCTGATAATTCAGTTCTTTCTCAGCTGGAAGGGTGGGGTGGGGTGGGGGAACCATCTTGTTTTTCACCTCCGGCAGCAGCATATCATCTAGTTTTCTCTACCCTTTTCCACTTTGCTCCGGAACACAGTGTTTTCAGCGTTCTTGGGCCATATTTCCCATGCCATTGCTGCCTCGAGTACTTTCTGGGAACAAAGAATGTAAATCTAATAAGGCAAATTCTCTTCTGAATTGATTCTTAGACAGCTTGTATCAGAGGTCATTTACAAGTGAATTTTAGCTAGACCTTTTTTAAACCAAATGGGTTTGAAATAGTCCATTATCTTTGCACACACCGTAATTATCTTTGATGCTTGAAATGCATTTCTCTAGGAAATGGTTATATTATTTCGATTATTTGTTGTATTCATAAACTACTTTCCTGCAGCTGCTATATAATGTTCAATAAAATAAGAACTGTAAGAAAAATGTTATTTTTTTAAAAAAATAGTTTTATTGGCCTGTAAGGGAGAACAGTTTTAATGGCCTGTCAGAAGCTCAGTACAGGTGGAACCAGCCTGTTTTTTCTTGAATGAGAGGCCACAATCAGATACAACTATGGGTTGTATCAGATTGTGTACTCACTAAACTAACTTTTAGAGGTGTTATGAATTTTATAATGAACCAAACATTCATATTCAGTAAATATGAAAACATGTATATATCTGATTTGTATTGGCTTAGCCATTAGGTTAGGAAGCCCAGGGTGCATAAGTACTTACTGGGATTAGACATGAAGCTTAAATGTCAGATTATATGTTTTTAAAAATTGTCTTTAACCAAATTTGGCAAGTGATAGACTTTCGTCTTGGGATTCATTCCGGTTTAGGACATGAGCTTCCAAAATGCTAAATCCTCTTACATACCCCCTCACTTTCCTGCAGCAAACTGAGGAAATATCCATTTTACATGTAGCTATTAGGCCTAGTTGGTAGACAGCTCGAATGCACAGTTGAAAGAAGGAGCTTCAGGAGCAGCGTAGCTTAGAAGGAGTAGTAGGGAAGATCCACAAGAGAGAAGATCATTTCTTCATCAAAAATATCAAGGCACAAAGGAATATCTTTCCAATTTATTTTGTGACTCATCCAGACTCTATCAAAAAATGTTGGTGTCCTCTAGCACAGTGATTCTCAGTTAGTGGTGTATGTACTGCTGGTGGGACACAGGAATTGTTCAGTTGACATGTGGAATTCAGTTCCAAGACGTCTGCTTGTTACATTTGTTTTAATTCCATAGTTCCTAGAGACTTCATCTCCTTTTTAATCCCTGCATCTTCTTACAAGTGTGATTTTATATTTCCTGCCATCCCTACTAACCACTGTACATGTTATCTGTCTGTGATCTTGTAGTTTGCTAGCACTAACTCAGTGGTCTTCTAATCTGCCATTCCCCTGCCCCAGGAGTGGACCTACATTTTTGGGTCTATGAAACCTGAACTTTTATGGGACCCCTTCACAACCATCAATGGGTAACCCCTGTTATCTTCTTCAATGGGATTGTTCCATGGCAGATTGTGACAATTTTTTAAAAAATATGGACTAAAGTTGCTTCTGGGCCTGGTTAAAGGTCTTGAAGAAATGTCTCTCTAGGAGCGGCTTAGGGAGCTGGGAATGTTTAGCCGTACAAAAAGGAGGCTGAGCAGAGATATGATAGCCATGTTTAAATATTTGAAAGGATGCCATATTGAAGAGGGGACTGGTTTGTCTTCCATGGCTTCAAAGACTAGGACTTGAGGCTTCAAACTACAGGAAAACAGATTCAGTTTGAACATTAGGAAGAACTTCCTGATGGTTAGAGCTGTTCGGCGGTGGAATATGCTGCCATGGAGGGTGGTGGAGTCTCTTTTTCTGGGGGTTTCTAAGCTGAACCATCTGCCGGGTGTCCTGTTAAGGGGGTTCCTGCATGGCAGGGGGGCTGGACTGTGGATGGTCCCTGAGGTCTCTTCCAACTCTATGATTCTATGATTCGACTAGACTTGATGAATGTCTCCCAGCTAAGTTCTCTTTTCCCAGCAGAATACTGAGTTCTTCCCTGCTTTTTGTCTTCTTTCTGCTCATGAGGATGAGGCTGCCCATTCAGCAGGGACGTCTTTCTTCAGTGCATTTTCTCTGGTTTTCATATTCTTCTCTCAAAACCAAATCCTGTCAGGCCTTTAACTTCACATTTTATTATTAATGGATAAATGAAATTTCATTTTCCCCTTGCTTTTATCTGTTTTAAATCTTATGCTTCTTTGTACTCTCTAGCTTCCAAGACCTAGAAGAAAGAGGCCTTTATTTTATTCTTTTGCTTTGCACTTTGCCACATATTCTAATTGTTTCCTTGTCTTGAGAAGCTGGGAGGTCTGCTTTGGCCCTGCAGGTATTTTTATTTCCTCCAGCCTCTAATTAGTCATGTTTATTTGCAGAGCAATATATTTTTCCAGGTGCTCTAGATGAAAAGCCCTTATCCATTTTGTTTTGCATTAAGAGGTCAAGTGATCTTTCAGCATTCCTCTGTGAATACCAGAAGTTTGCTTAGGCTAGTGAGATACTCTGGCATGGAGGGCCCATACTCTTCATGGCAGGAGGGCTTTCCAGAGGGCCTGGCATTATGTTGGCAATTCAGATGGAGGTTCAGAATAGGAAGGAGAACAGTCCCGAGATGTTTGTGCACCGATTGGTCCCAACATGAACAGGAAAGGAAGCAACAGTGTTCTAGCCCTACTGGTCAGGTGTTAAGGCTTTTAAGTGTACTGCAGAGGTGTTTGAAGTCTTGTAGCACATTGGGTGATTCACAACCTGAGAAGCCCATCTGTGCCTCTTCTTACAAAGGAAAACACAATCAATTACTCCTATGTTGCCCCACCCCCCAACCAAGGCTACTCACGTTCTTCCTCTTCTTGAAAAGAGTGTCATGATCAAGGGATGCAACATGTTGTTTTGTGCTCTAAGTCCCTTTCCAGAAGCTTCTTTCAAATTGCGGTGGAGGCTTGCAGTTTTCTGGGATGACACCAATGAAATGAACCCGTGATTAGTTCTGCACTCCATTTCTCCTTATTCTCCATTAAGAATATGTATGTGACCGTCAAAACTATTGGCAACCACCGGGGCAGGGTGATCCATGTGGACTGAATTCAGTGAGAGAGCTGGGAGTTCTGAGTGGTTTGTTTAATGCTCTTCAAGTCTAAGGAGATAGGAAGCATGACCTGTTTGGATTTCAACTCACAGAATCCCACACCTGGCTTGTCCTGGTTGGAGTACGTTGTCCAGACAAGTACCATTTTCTGTTAGTGGGTGGAAAGAAACATGTCCCTTGATTATGCACTGAGAGTGATGTTGGCAATGTAAGAAATGCTCAAGGTATACAAAATGAGAGGCTTTAGCAAGTGACACATTCATGGTTTCATAAAGTGTATTGACTCTATTCTTCATATTCTACCACTTTCTTCTAATGCTCCTTGAAGATGAAATTGCTACTGTACAACACTAACGTTTCCTCTGGGATAGATATAACATGACTTTGTTCTTTTTGGGAAAATGTACAGTAATATTCTGCTGTTCTAAAATTTGCTTGCAAACAGACAATAACAGTGGCAAAAAACCCCCAATAAAAATGAACGGAAAGAAAAATCGTTAATATTGTGCAAACACCTGGATTCAGATTTACAGGCTAAGAAGTCGTTGGCTTAAGAATGGAAAGGAGTTGTAAAGGGGTTGGTATGGTAGCTGTGACAGGACTTGACAGCCCAAGGTTCTCTGAGCATTGAAAGTCCTCTGAATGTCTGGACAAAGTGTGAGGATGGTGGAACAACAGTACCACTCTGAGAGCAACATAACAACTGTACTGTTCTAGCCCAACCTGGCCTACCAGATTACATGCCACATTTGAAGACTTTACTCAGGTCTGAATAAGAAATATCGGAGAGCTTGTATGTTTCTTTGGGTCAATGAGAACGATGCAAGTTTGGTGCTAGGATGTGGGGCCTTCCCAGCAAAGAGCACTGTAGTTACAGCTGCAAAGAAAACTTCTAATCCTTTCCCTTGCAGTTCACTCCATCCCGCTGTTGTAATTCAACTTAATTAAATATTGGGGAAGCATTTGCTTCCAAATGTCAGTGTATTTTTGCCCAGTCACCCAGGTGTTCCAGCTTCAAACTTAGAAGTAATTTCATTAAGACCCCTCTCTTGCTCACCCCTCTACTCTCTACCGTCAGCATAGGGCAGGTCTATCCCGCCGTGTTTAATGAGTGTATTTCCATGTTCTCACACCAGGCTTCATGTTTACATGAGAATGACATAAATTTTCTTAGAACATCTTTTCTTTAATAATCTGATATGGTGGCGGGGTGAGCACAGTTAGGGCCCAATTCTTCATGTGACCGCTCCCGCTGAACCCAGGGGCTGAGGCAAGCTCATAATTGCAGTGTTTGTTTGGGAAGCAGAGTGACACATTATGTGTAGAGCTCTTGAGACGGCAATTTTTTTGTTGTGCTCCATCGCTGCATGATTAGCTTTTGTACCTTGATGGTTTCCCCCGTGTTTCACGACCGCCACTGCTTCTTTGAAGCAAATTACTTGCTGTTCACCTCTGGTTTGGATACTGTGCTTGTAAAGATCATTTCTTGGGGAGCAGGGATGCTATTCTGAAGATCCTGGAGAGTTTTAATGAACAACATGAATTACTTTGTATGAAAGGATTCTGTTCTTGTTGGGTCTGTTTAGGCTGGTTTTTAAATGGGCCTCTGATTCGTCTGTTCAAGTTATTGTTCAGGTTTCTCTGTGTACCTACAGGGGAGATGCTCGCTCTGACATGATATCATGAAAAGGAAGGAGTGAAAGACGAGGACAAGAAGAATATGTTCTCATGCTTTCTTTAAAGCACAATTTAAAACATCCAGGGTTTCCCCCCCTGGAATTCATCTCATTGAAGACCTGAAACCAACCCCTTGCTTGTCTCACACACAGAGGTTTTATTCAGGGAAGAGTCAAAAGCACATGGGAACTCTTGGCAAAAGCGTTCTTAAGCCTGGAGAATTTAATATTTCAAGATAGAATTTCAAGGCAATTTCTTTTCCCTCTGCCTATCTCCTATCTTGGAAGATGTATGCTGATGTTGTTTTACAGCCTGTGTTTGTAAGCCTTAGGTAGAGAACTCATGGTTGAAACCATTGTTATACAACAATAATAATATTGCTACAGATTATAAATTGTTAATAAGAGTAATATTGAGGCAGATGATAAACACAGTGATATTGTACTGTATGATTTCTCTATCATCTTTTTCCATTCTGTCATCCTGCCTGTAGGAAAATAAGCTAACTTTGTGGTGAGCTTCTAGTACTCACTTTTGACTGAAAGGCACACAAATGTTAAGATTTTTTAAAAGGTATGGTGAATATTTTGGCTGTTGGGATTGTTCTACCTCTACCAACAGTGAAGGAAATCACCTTACAGTGCTTTCCCATTCATAATTGTATCTTTAGTCTCTTGTCCCCTTGCCTACGGCACACTGTCCTTCAAGTTTCATGTTTCTTTTAGTTGCTGTAAAAGCTTTTTGAACGTCCTTTCTTTCTTCTCTTTTCTTTTGAAGGCTCAAGTGTCCCAGACTCTAGAAGAAGCCAGAAG
The DNA here is from genome assembly GCA_023846285.1 of Phrynocephalus versicolor. Classification (NCBI taxonomy): domain Eukaryota; kingdom Metazoa; phylum Chordata; class Lepidosauria; order Squamata; family Agamidae; genus Phrynocephalus; species Phrynocephalus versicolor. Next base: position 12,476,471 of record JAHTLZ010000054.1, read on the forward strand.
CCAAAAGAAAAGAGCAGACATGGTAAGTGCCAGGCTTCGAGGAATTTGTTGAGTTAGTTTCTGTGGCCAATGAGAAGACTCAGAGTTCTGGCTGATGTGAAAAGGAAACCCAAACTGATTGACCTCCGGCCTTTCAGACTGTGTTCAGTGCAATGATGGGTGGTGGTGGCTGAAGGGTTAGGGTTAGGGTTAGGGTTAGGGCTAGGTTTAGGGCTAGGTTTAGGGTTAGGGTTAGGGTTAGGGTTAGGGCTAGGGTTAGGGCTAGGTTTAGGTTTAGGGCTAGGGTTAGGGGTAGGGGTAGGGGTAGGGGTAGGGTTAGGGTTAAGGTCTACCGATGTGGGCTCCACCTGCTGTCTTAACAGCTAGATAGAGCTTGTGAGAATCCCTCAGCAAAGCCCTTCATAAGGGAAAAAGCGAGAAAAACTTGAGTGTATCCATATGCTATAATTTCCATGTATGCGTGCCCTCTGCCTAATGCATGAGGTCCTTGAGCTGCTGATCACATTTATGGATCCCTACATGGATCCCTGAGATAACGCTTCCTTGTGCAATGAGTGCTGCTTTCAGGGAAACGGCCTGCTTTTCCTTTCTACACGCTGTCTTAAAACAGACCTTGAGGGCTACGTTTAATTTCTAGTAAAGGAGCACTTATTTCATGGCTTACAGATTTTGCACATTTCATGGTGCATTGTTCCAAACTTTGATACTCTGTGATTAAACGCTGGCGTGCTAAAGCGGTAAAACAGGCTTGTCGTATTTAAAAATAAGTTCTGAATCTCCTGGTGGCGATGAACAAAAGTGTAGCCCTTTGTAAGCTGTCACATACCTTCCTGAGGTAGTTATTCATTTATCTAATCTGTTAAAAGGATTCTGTTGGTATGATGATGCACATTTTTTTTGACAAATAGGTGTTATTATTTTTTCCCTTGTGTTCTTTGGTTCTTTTAGATTTATCTGTTGAATCATTTATACACATTCAGTGGCTAGAGGGTCTATGCTATAGGCAGTGGGGTTTAACAAAAAAAATATTTATTTTTCTGTACCATTCTTTATATTCCTCCACAACGTACATTTCCGTGTTTGTGGGCGGTTCAGGACCCACAAATGAGGCTTCACGGTCAGAACGTTTCAGCTCAAGTAAACCTAAATGGCACAAAAGAAAGTGTGAACATTATATGGAAATCTGTATTCATAGAAGCAGAATGGGATATGCCTCATAAGCTGTCGCTAGAACAAAGTATGCTGTGGTACATGGTTAAATACTAATTAATGGAACCACATGCTATCTACCCATTGGCCTGGAGCATTCACATACTGCTCAAACCTTGATAGGATCTCTTTCCCTAGGAAAGTTACAAATACAGGCTGCTCTGCTTCTCAGAACCTTGGTGATATAATGACAATATTGCCTTTATTGTCAAAATACAACATGTGTACAATGAAAGTGGCTGAGCCTCCCTCCCCATCCCTCAACACCACCCCACTAACAACCACTCAGTCTTATTATATGATTGGAAATTGTGTAGGCTGAAGGCATGCAAGCATGTGAGCAAATGGCAGCAAGGCACATTTGAGCTTCATGGCCTGTTACAAGTGCAGAAGAGATTAAGGTTGTGCTCCTTCAGTTCTTGTGAGTGAGCAGCAGCATGATACCACTTGATGGGCCAGGTCTGAGGTTACGATGGTCTGGTACACCTCTTCTACTTGTGTCTGTTCACAAAGTGGGATCTTCTGCCAGTTGTACTTGAGGCTATAGCTCAATCAGTCAGTCCCCCAAAAAATCAGAAGCACTTCACACCTCAACCAGCAATGCCATAGCTAATGACCAATACTTAATGGGTGTTGGGCAAGGTTGCATAAGTGGGACTTTCATGCACCCTTGGCCTTTGTCCACCTAAAGCAGGCATGTCCAAACTTCAGTCCTCCAGATGTTTTGGACCACAGCCCCCACAGTCCTTTGTCATTGGCAATCTAAGCTTAGAATTCTGGGAGTTGTGGTCCAAAACATCAGGAGGACCGAAGTTTGGACATGCCTGACCTAAAGAGTCTATATTCAGGCCATTATCCACCTATGAGGCTATTGTCCACCTAACGAGCCTGGTCAGGCCATTGTCCAACCTATGAGCCTCTTTATGTGTGTGAAATCAAGGTGAACTATAAAATGGAGGACCCGACACTAACTTTGCTCAGACTGATGAAGCTGCTTGGATGTGTAGCGAAACGTTTCAATCTCTCAAGAAAAGAAGTTTGCCATAACCCAAGTTTGCCATGACTCAACTCCCAGATAAATTTACCTGGATGACTGAGAATCTTCACAGACATCTCTCTCCGTTATAGAGCACTGAATGAAAGCTTCCTATTTATAATGTATTTGCATGTCATTTATCAAAACAACTTTTGTCAGAGTTTATACTTAGCAGCCAATGAGAAACACAAATGTTGAAGGTCACAAGGCTTGCTGGTTCCAAGCTTGCCAAATGGAGTGAAGTCCAGTTTCTTGAATCTCCAAAGCCTGACTTGTCCAGTTCCTGGCCTTGCTGCTGCAAGGTTAGAGTTAAATTCTACCTCCTGTGAGCTAGTGCCTGTTAAAATGATGTACTTTACAATCCAAATGAGGCAGTAAAAAGATTGCAAACAATTTTCATTTGATACTAAAGAATTTATTCAATTTTATACCTTTATAGCTACCACTCTTCTTTGGGGAATTATTAATTATGAGTCTTAAGCCTTATAAAAGGAATGACACCACTGTTTTTTCTTCTGTGCTTGCTTGTTCAACAAACTACAGCACTTAAAATGGCATTCATCTTCTTCTCATTCTCTATTGTTCTGTAAATGCTTCTGTTGTATAACATATTGTTATTCTCATTTGTTTTGCACAGGTTTGGAGATCTCTTTTGTGATTTCTCTTTGCTAATTGTCATTCTAAGTAAAACACCACACAAGTGGCAATTTAAAATGTATTTCCATATTTTCCCTGTTGTTGCCTCTGTTTCACATAACATAATGATCCAGTTGTTTTCCCCTTTCACTGTGAAAACTGCCACAAAGCTGAATGAGCTATCTCTGCCTTGTTATGTTATCTATAGCTTTTGTACCAAAACATCTGAGCTGTTTCAGTTTTGTAATATGAGCTATTTTCACAAAGCACTTTCCAATTGTACTTTAGCTTTTCATGTATCTCTCTAAGGCATATTTTAAAAGAACATTTCAGTTTTTGGAGCAGCACCTCTGCACCCCATGAACTCAATTTTTGAACTCTATGCTGCTACTTGAAAAAAAAGTTTTTTTCCCCTTCTGCTATGGAGCTGTGACTCTCTAAGTGTATTGCTGACGCCCACAGGGGTACAAAAATCCTAAATGGCAGTCTGTACTATTGACCATATGAATAGAAAAGTGTAATTTCAACATGGGAGACACAATTGTACTTTAAAGATAAGCACAGAATGTGTATCGGTATTACACACATCTGCTTCAGAGATGATAGTCCATAGATAAAGCATCCTTCAGAAGTACAAGCAAATTCCTGCAGGTGAAATCATGTTCTGCTTAAAGTGTTTATTATTTTATTTATTTATTGTATTTATACCCCGCTTATCTACAATGTGTACTCTAAGCGGCTTACAAACATCAAGGCCTCAATAGCCATAAAATTACAAAAGACAAGATAATCAAATAATAATGACACTAAACAGATTAAAAGCCTAATAGCACCTCAAGGCTAAACAATGATAAATAAAATAGTTTGCGATGGCGGAGGAGAAAAGAAACAAACAAACAAACAAAAAAGTTAAAAATCGCCAAAGGCCTCCCGGAAAAGGTAGGTCTTTAACGCCTTCCGGAAGGCCAGCAGGGACTCTGCAGAGCGCACTTCACTGGGGATGGAATTCCAGAGGCTAGGGGCCGCCACTGAGAAAGCCCGGGTCCGAGTACTCGTCCTCCGGGCTTCACGAGGGGTGGCGACCCGAAGCATGTGCGCTCGCACCTGCCGAACGGGACGGGCCGAGGTTGATCGCTGAGCGATACGCTCTGCCAGGTAGTCCGGTCCCAAGCCATGGAGGGTTTTATAAACTAAAACCAAGACCTTGAATCTAATCCGGGCTGCAACGGGCAGCCAGTGCAGGCGGGCCAGAACTGGGGTGATGTGGTCATAACGACGCACACCAGCCACCAGCCTGGCCGCCGCATTCTGAACCCGCTGCAGACGCCGGAGAAGAGTCAAGGGCAACCCCATGTAGAGGGCGTTACAGTAGTCCAGCCTCGAGATCACCAGAGCTTGGACCACTGTTCTCAGAGAGTTCACGTCGAGGTACGGGCGGATCTGGGCGATCCGACGGAGATGGTAATAGGCGGACCTGGTCACCGACGCCACCTGGGCCTCCATGGTAAGCGCCGGGTCCAGGAGCACACCCAGATTCCGCGCCCTCTCCGCGAGCTGGAGGGAAACTCCCCCCAGACAGGGGAGAGGGCCACCGTACCCCGACGGCGAGCTCCCGAAGAACATGACCTCCGTCTTCTCGGGGTTGAGCTTAAGCCTGTTTGCCCCGGTCCAAGCCAGTACGGCCCCCAGGCACCCGTCGAGGACTTCCACAGCTTCCACAGCAGAGGTGTTAAAGGAGAGATAGAGCTGCGTGTCATCAGCGTACTGATGACAGCAGACTCCAAAACTCCTGATGACCCCCGCCAACGGCCTTACGTAGATGTTAAACAGCATGGGGGACAGAGACGACCCCTGTGGAACCCCACAAGGGAGGATCCAAGGGGCCGATAACTCCCCCCCCCCATGCTGCACGTACTGTGGACGGCCCTCCAGGAAGGAACGGAGCCAACTGCGAGCAGTGCCTCCGATTCCAACCTCAGAGAGCCGGTCCAACAGGATACCGTGGTCGACGGTATCAAAGGCCGCTGACAGATCCAGGAGGACCAACAGGGTAGAGCAACCCCTGTCGGCCGCCCGGAGAAGGTCATCTTGCAGGGCGACCAAAGCTGTTTCGGTACCCCGGCGAGGCCTGAACCCGGACTGGCAAGGATCGAGGCACTGCCGATCCTCCAGGTATGACTGCAGCCGGACCGCCGCCACCCTCTCGATCACCTTGCCCATAAACGGGACGTTGGCGATTGGGCGATAATTTGATAAGTCGTCCACCGCCAGGCCAGTTTTTTTCAGAATGGGCTTTACCACCGTCTCCTTCAGACGAGAGGGAAAAACCCCCTCGCTGAAGGAGGCGGTGGCGATGACAGAAGCCCATTCGGCCATAGTCCCTCTGGCAGCTCTAATTAGCCAGGCAGGGCAAGGGTCGAAAGGGGTGGAGGCAGGCCGGCAATGTGCCATAGCTCTGGAGATCTCGACAGCAGAAACAGGCCCAAGCGCATCCAACCGAGGCGACGAAGGCGGACCAGCATCTGGGGATGGCGGGGCGGGACCACTGCAACCGGAGTCAAGACCGGCACGGATGGCCTCTATTTTAGTTCGAAAGAAGGCTGCAAATTGCTCACTACTGAACTCAGTAGGAGGAGGCCTGGCCAGACTAGGATTGCTGAGGTCCCGAACCACCCGGAAGAGCTCTGCCTGGCGGTTCGAGGCCTCAGCAATTCTCCGGGAGTTAAAAGATGACCTAGCCTCCCTGATCGCGTTGATATAGCGACTAGTCTGGGCGTCTACTGCAGCCTTACTTGATACCGTCCGGTCTCTTCTCCAGCTGCGCTCTAGCCTCCTCCTCTCCTGCTTCATCACCCTGAGCTCCCCCGTGAACCAAGGGGAGGACCGGGCTCGGCAACGGAGAAGGCGCTTGGGGGCGATCCGGTCTATGGTGTGGACAGCTGTTTCATACCAGAGGTTAGCCACATCCTCGACCGGAACGCCAGTCAGACCACCAGGTAGCCCTCCGAAGAGTTCACCGAACCGCTGAGGGTCCATGAGCCTCCGGGGGCGGGCCAAGATGGAAGGCCGGTGGTCCCCGCGGGGTGGGGCCAGAATCGACAGGGAAAATGAAAGCAGGTGGTGGTCTGTCCATGACACAGGGAGGGCAACAATGTCCCCCACCTCCAGACACGTGTCCCCCGACATGGAGGTAAACACCAGATCCAGGGTGTGACCAGACCTATGGGTGGGGCATAAAACATGCTGGGACAGACCCATGGAAGCCATGGATTCCATGAACTCCAGAGCTACACCGGAAAGTCCACCTACCGCATGCACGTTGAAGTCACCCGCAACCAAGAGGCGCGGGGACCTCAACAGGGCAGCGGCGATGAACTCCGTGAGCTCTGGGAGGGATTGTGCGGAGTTGCGGGGAGCTCGGTAGCCCAGCACAATGCCAAATCTGTCCCGCTGTCCCACCAACAGGTGGAGGACTTCTAACCCCTGGCTGACCAATGTCGAGGCCCTGCTAACGTGGAAAGAGTCCCTGTACACGATTGCGGCCCCTCCCCCCTTTTGACCCCCCAACCTTCCCACAGCCTCTACCACGTACCCAGGCGGGCACAGCAGGGAGAGGGAAGCCCCCCCCCCCTCCGAGCCCACCCAGGTCTCGGTAATGAACGCCAGGTCGGGCTTCTCATCCGCGATGGTGTCATAGATGATCGGGATCTTGTTGTGCACCGACCTGGCGTTCATCAGGATGCAGGTAAGGTTGGGGGCGCTGGTGGAATGACTCCCGGGCACGTGGCAGTGAGCCGAGGGGTCAGAACGAGGGACAGACACAAGTTGTCTGACCTGAGTTCTTCTAGCCTGACAAACCCTACGGCTACAAACGTACCGCCCACGGCCCATCACCGTTGGTATGTGAGCCCCTGCTATCATGGCGGACAAAACAACAACAACACGTAAACAACAATACAGTACAAACTAACCAAGGCCAAGAAACTACATACAAAGCATCAAATACAATATAACAATATAAAACTAAAAACTATAAATCACAAAAAGGAACCAAATAAATTAAAGAAAATTAAACAATTAACGTGAAATAAACTGCTTCTATACTGCCCCATAGTGCTTCAAGCACTCTCAGGGCGGTTTAAGATTTAATTATGCAGGCTACACATTGCTCCCCCACCCCCAGCAACCGGGGTACTCATTTTAATGACCTTGGAAGGATGGAAGGATGAATCAACCATGAACTGGCTACCTGGGATTGAACCCCAAGTTGTGAGCACAGTTTTAGCTGCAGTACAGACATTTAACCACTGCATCACGGGGCTCCTAATGTCATCTTTTACATTCTTAGTGCTAGCTGATTCTTGAAGTACCATTTCCTGTTCTTCCTCAACAGCTCTATTGATGCACTTTTGTTTGGGTTGCCAGTTTCCCCTTGTTAATAATTAGTTGCCACATTTATGCCAAGGTCTTTCAGTGAGGTTGCATCTGTTTTCTGGTTCCAGTACTGGACTTTCTAGGACAAAAGCCTGCCATTTGCTTCAAATTGTCCCTTGAGTCACTGTCCAGCTAATTCTTGAAGCTACACTCTGATCTGATGCTGGCAAGGATTTTAACTGAGATGCTGAAATAGTTACTGTAACTTTATTATCAAACTGTTTTTGTCTCTTAGGCTATGTGGCATCTTTTGAAATTGCTTTATCTTGCCTTTATTCTGGATAGCCAGAATTATGTGTATTGATTCACAAAAACTACTTTATGTTCCTTTTCAGACCTAATAAGGTCTCTGACAGCAGTTTATGAAACAACACAGAATCAAAGGATACAGGTCAGGATCAAATAACAGAAATTAAAACTTGCAACTGGAAGGAACAGAGTTAAAGAAAGACAATGTCTGAACTCATTATCTGGGTGTTCAGAGAGAGCACAGAGACCTGAGAGCATGTTTTATCCTGAGGTATCCGTTCTTCTAGCCAAGAATACCTCTGATGGGAGTCACCTCACAACTAGCCCTGGTTTCACTGAGTTCACAATATCCACAGCCTTTTGGCATTACTTGGAAAAGGGAGAGCTCAGTATTGCTTGTGTCTTGATGAGACCCACCTACTATGTCTTGGAAATGCTCTTTCACAGATTCCGGGAGGTAGCAAAGAGCTTAGGAAACAAAAAGAGACTGCAGTGGGAGAAGGCCAGAGGGACTGAGCAAGAGTTCCCCAGGAGCACCTCCAGATTCCCATGCAGCTGAAGGTCTCTGAGGAGTAGCATGGCTGCTGATGGTGTTAAAGGTTGCCCAAAATTTCAGCTTAACCAACAGAGCTTTTTACCTCCTTGCTTCCTGGGGTAGAGCCGCTTGATCCAGGTTGTTTCTCTTTCAAAGCAGGGAGTGAATCCATGCGAGAAAGGGTTTACTCTCAACCTTCTGCACAACAAATGTTTTTGACTGGTAAATAGTTCCAGTTTTCGCGAGGGTGCTTTTGCGACTGTTTAATACAACAGCAGCCCAAACCTCTGAGACTGAGGGCTCAACTTAGAGTTCCCAGCCTCCCACTAGAGTATTTCTGCTGCAGGTTGCTCTGAGACTTCCTTCTGTGCTGAGCCATCCTCTCCCTCTCATCCCTGTGGAGATGAAGGGTGGGAGACAAGGGATCCAAGAGGGCTGGAAAGGTGGCACTCACTGTCAACCGTCAGCCTGAAACCCACATGTGGCTGAGACTTTCCTTTTCCTTCCTTGGGAGTTGATTTCACACATGTTTTCCTCTTCCCCACTGCCTTACCCTCGCGGGCGTGAACAAAAAAAAAGAGGAGGCTATTTTGTGCTTGGCTGCTGGCATTCTCTTGGCAGACCAGCTGGGGGCTCCAAGGATTTGTGCCGCCAGATATTTCGCGATGTTAAAACAAGCAGCTGTCCTCTGACTCACTTCAACAATTGCTGTGCTTAAACCTAACTGGCCTTTCCAGATTTCGTTTAGGTTGGAGCCACTGGTTCCTCTGATTATTTTTGTTACCTTGTGACTCTTTGTCTCTTGCGGCTCCATCCTCCCTAATCTCTTTCCAACACCTTCCCTCCATTATTTCTCTGCAACTGAGTCCTTGTTAGTTTGATGTTAAGCTACTGGGGTTGAAAAAGCTCTCTATATCTGAGCAGCATCCTGACCCATGACGGTATTGCTTCTCCACAAGTCTTGCTTGCTGGAATAAGCAGCTATTCAAGTGAAATCCCTATGTCGACTGGGAGAAAGTTTCATCTTAATTCTAGAGTATGGGACAACTACCTGTACTAGGCATCACTCCTGTGCTACACTGTATTCTGGCTTGTGTAAAGGATGCATATATTAAACTGGGTATTCATTCAAGTACCTTCCAGAAAAACAAGTCTATTGCTATTGCACAGAGATGTGCTTAATAACTTGACATGTATTCTGTTATCATGGCCATGCTATACTTCATATTGAACACAAGCCCTCCTCCCCACCCACATTCCTCCCCACATTTGGGAAAGCAAAAAAAGCAAAAAGCAAAGTCTGCAGCTTATATACCACTCCAGAGTGCTTAAAGCGCTCTCTGGGTGCTTTGTAATTTAGTTATGCAGGCTACACATTCCCCCCTGCCTCTCAGTGAGCTGCGTGCTCAATTGATTGACCTAAGAAGGATGGAAGGCTGAATCAACCTCAAGGCGGCTTACCTGAGCCTCTTGGGATCAAACTCAGCACTGTAGTTTAGCCACTGCATCGTGATTTTCCTCTGGTTTTATTCCATGACACTAACACAAGCTGAGAGATGGCATTTCTCCCAAGCAGGGAGAGGGCTGGGAGCAGGCTCTGCACCCTAATGTCAGGGGCAGAACTCGTTTATTGAGATCTATTAGGTAAAGGTAACGTTTATTGTTACGGCATCAAGCCAGACATAAGATAAAATAGAATAGAATAGAGCAGAATAAGGTACAATATAAAAAAAACATTAGGTAGAAAGTTTGAAAACTGGCAAACATTACAGTCATTAATATATAAAACAAAAAGTTATTTTTAAAAGCCTTTAAGACAACAGATATAACAATATAAAACAAGGTTTAAAAGCTCAGCTATCTATCTGTTGCTGTGACATGCCGCCCAGAATTTTGCCACCAGTTCAGTAGTAGTCCAACTTTGGTCAATTAGCAATTGATTACAATAGTCCGAGTCCGATTGGCCTGCCATATCTTTTAAGAGTGGTGTGATGTATTTTGCCTGGGTCTTTTTATGCCTACTGCATCTGAGCATCATATGCTCAATGGATTATATCTCATTAGAGCCACAAGGGCAGAGTCTCTGTTCTCTCGGGATGCTCTTAAATCTGCCTTCCAGCACTGCAGAAGGGAAAGCCTCAAATCTGGCCAGAGTAAAGGCTTTCCTAAACTTGTACATCTCCAGCTGTGACAGATAGGCCATGGGGAGTGAGCGATATTTATGTGTATCTAGGACTCTAAAATTGGGGCAACTACTGAGATCTGCCTGTCTCTCCATATCCATTATTCTCTGTTTAAGGACTGATTTTGCTTCATCCCATTGCATGCTCAAGATTGCTTGGGAAGAAAGACCCATAGTTTGCAATTTATTCAGGACTGATTTTAACCACTTAGATTGGAAGTTGTCCACTAAAAGTAGATAGGTTAATCCCTGCGGTTGGAAGTTTATCTTAAGCCAATACTGTAGAGAAGTTAATGTAATCTTAGCTATCATTGATAGCATACCTATCTCTAAACGAATGTATGCATTTGTTACACATCTTGGGACTACAAGAATTGCTCTAAGGAATTTAGATTGGACACGCTCTATAGGGTCAAAACTACAAAATACAGGCCCAATGAAGGTGCCGTAGAGCATCTGGCTGACCACCTTTGCCTGAAAGAGTTTTAGGGCTGCTGGGATATAACGACCCGCTTTGGAGTGGTAGAACCTTAAGATGGCATTTACTGTTCTTTCACCCTGGTTAGCTGTATATTGGATATGGACATTTCTAGACCCAGTAGATTGAAGGGCCATACATAGGTATTTAAAACAGGAAACCTGTTCCAGGGATTGCCCATTAATGATCCAAGACCTTTTCTTTTGTCTTCTTCCAAAGGCCATGATTTTGGTCTTTTGGTAGTTCATTTCTAGTTCCTTCATTTTGCAGAAGGTTGCAGATTTCTTAAGGGCTCTCTTGAGGCCAACAGGTGTTCTCGCTAAAAGCAGGGCGTCAATCTGCATATAGAAGAATAGAAATATATCTTTGCTGTAGCTTTGGAGGGTGAAGACTGGAAGAACTGAGATGTTCTACTATGTCATTTATGTAAAAATTGAACAATGAGGGGGCCAGTAAGCAGCCCTGTCTCACTCCTCTATAGGTGTCAATTGGGTCTGTTAAATTGCCTTTCCTATTTAGCCTAACCTTCAGATTGATATTGTTATGTAGCACACGCAACAATAGAAGTAACCGTTTATCTATTGAGGTGGCTTCTAAGTTGGCCCATAATTTCTGTCTCAAAATAGAGTCAAAGGCTCCTTTCAGGTCGACAAATGCGGCATATAGTGAAGTTGGACCCTTTGCTGCATATTTCTCTATAAGATGTTGGATGATAAGACAATGGTCCAGAGTCGATCAACACTCTCTAAAGTCTGCTTGCTCTACCACAATCCTATTTTCATCATTCAACCAAGTCTCAAATTTGTCCTGGAGATGTCTAGCATATAATTTGCTGCATATGTTTAGAAGACTAATGGGGCGATAGTTTGCAGGGTCTTCTCTTTGTCCTTTTTTGAATAGAGGTACCACGATTGCTGTATTCCATTCTAAGGGAATGAGGCCTGTGGAGTCAATATAAGTAAATATTTCTGCAAGAAAAGGGGCCCACCAGTCAGCATTTTTTTAAAGAGTTCAGGGAGCAAACCATCTGACCCTGGTGCTTTACTATTTTCAGTCGGGCAATGTGGGATTTAATTTCCTCTGGTGAGACTGGAGGCCAGGCTGGCAGATCCTTAAACTCCCCAGCTGGAACTGGTGCAGGGGGAAAGTCTTTATAGAGTATATTAAAAAAGGTGAACCATTTACCTTGAGAAATTGGGGGATCAATTTGGCAGGAGAGGTTTTGTTTTTTATCAGAAACCAGTCGCCAAAACAGGGAGGAATTTTTCGGCTTGGCAGCAAGAATTATTTCTGCCAACAGCTGATGGGTATAGTCTTTTTTCTTTTGGGCGATTAGATGTTTATAGGCCGCTTTTTGAGACCCAAGCTTCCGTTGGATTTCCTGTCTTTGTTTACAGTCTGATTTCTTAAACAATTGATAGAGGGCTGTAAGAGCTTTTCTTGCTCCTTGGCAGTCTTTATCAAACCAAGGTTTGGACTTCTTGTGAAATATTAGGGGATGGTCCTTAGGTTCAGTTAAACTTGTTTTAAGTTCCTGAACTAGGCTGTTATAGATCATAATGGGGTCATTCTGTGTACTGCAGTGCGGGCCTTCAGGTTGGAACATATGTCGATCTTTGGCCTCTATTACTTCTCTGAGCCTGGACTGTATTTGAATGGACCATCTCACCCTGCGACGTAATACTTGTGAGCCTTCATGTGGAGGCTGATTGGCCATAACTTGAGTTGTAAAGGAGAATTTAGTTTGAACCAATAGGCGGAAATGGTCACTCTCCAGATAAGGTAGTACTTTGAAGTTAGTTATTGATGGTATTAAAGAGTCACAGGCTAGCATATAGTCAATTGTACTAGCTCCCAGGGCAGACATGTACGTGCACTCCCCTGGGTGGTCTTCTGGAAAACTGCCATTCAAAAGGTGCAAACCTAGCCTGGAGGCTACTTTAGCCAGATGGAATCCTGCAAGATTGGAAGTTGAATCTTTAAAAGACCTAGGAAAGGGAAGAAATGTGAGGGAATTATCTAAGTCAATGAAAATTCCTTGTATTTGAGTTCAAGACTGGTATGATCAGGGCCCAGGTGTGCATTGAAATCCCCTAGAAGTAGCACCATTGCCTTTGGGTGGGCAACTAACAGATTTGCAATACTGTATAAGTTTCTAGGGAGCTCCAAGCTTCAGTTACCTGAGATTTTGATGTGAACGGGGGGAAATATACATTTATTAGGATTAGGCTGTTTCCCCTGCTTTTCAGGACTATTGCCATGGCCCTTGAGTCCATGGGGGGGGGGGTCTCTATACATTTGACATTTAGGGAATCTGAAATTAAGAATGCCAACCCCCCTTTCAGCCTTCCTTGACCCTCTCCCCTTTTCGCTTCCACCCAATAGCTATTGTAACCTTGCAGAGTGATTTTGTGGCTTGTCCAAGTCTCTTGAATTGCCAGAATATCAAATTTCTGGTGATAGAAGGGGTTGTCTGATGAGTTTGTTATACAGCGAAACCACCCTGCAACATTCCATGAGAGTATGTTGAGTGGGGAGATCATTGATTGTCATTCCGTTTTGTCAATGATGTCCATGATTGATTCAGCATCATTAAATACACCTCCATTTTGATTGTAGGGGGCCTTGCTTTTTGATTCCAGAAGTTGTAAGGGGGATTGAATATTAGGTATTTTCCCATTTGGCTCTTGAATTGTAGCTCCTAGGACAAATGGTGGTGGTGTGGTCATAGGTTGATCTCTTTAACATTTGCTGGATCCAGCACACAGGGGGCACCGGTTGGTGTTGTAAGTGGCTCTCCCCCACTACCTGCTGGAAGTTGGTCCATAGCGGTTAGGGAAGTCGCCTTGGAATCATTTAGGCCTGTGTTATCCTGCATGTTTCCCTCTGGTGTATTGACAGGCCTTATTGAGTCTTGGAGTCGGGAGCGCAGTTCTTTTAGCCTGACTAGGATCTCTGATTGTATTTCCTTGGGAGGGCTAGGCATTCCTGTCAAAGTTCTTGTCTCCACCAGATCTGCCTGAAGTATGGCCTCTGAAGGTGGGGTACACGTTGGATCCGAGGCTGTCCCTGTCCTTGGTTTCGGTGTTAACAGTTCTTCTTCTCCCAGCTCTGTATCCGGAGACTTGTGAGTTGGATTTGGAAGAAGGGGACAAATCTTAGTGTTTTGGAACACTCTAGTTGGGAATATTCCAAATTTCTTTAGGAGGTGACTCATCCTCAGCAGCAATGACGGAATTTTCTTTGTTCTGAAGAGTAACATTACTTTTTGTATCTGGTTGAAGTCCTTTAATGTTTCAACTGAGACTAGGTCAACAAATGAGGTTGAAGTTTTCAGGAGGAAGATTAGATGGCTTGTTACTTGCTTCTTAGTAGACCAGTTTATTTCTTTTCCTTTGTAGAAGCAGACAGTTGGGCAGATTTTTCGGGGTTGTAAAGAAAGAGCGACTGTTTTAGGATCCTCCCAGGTTTTCCTTAGCCTGAGTTGACTATTTGCATCTTTTCCCCAACCCATTGCTCTTACCTACTACATTACCTAGGCACTGGGAGAGAAAAAAAGCCTATCCCATGTCCATTTGGGATTACTTACTAATTGTAAACCACCCAGAGTAGCGCTGGACAATAATCAAACAGTATGTCAGGGGTGTCCAAACTTTTTTCAAGGAGGTCCAGATTTGGTGAGGTGCAAATATGTGGGGGCCGACCATTCAGCCACATTTGGCCCCTGGGTTGGACTTTGGACAAGTCTCTGTAACATTCAAGGAGGCGTGGAGGACGTTGCAGCTACGGAGCTGGGGTGGTTAGGCTAGGCAGGTGGCTGGGGGGATGGACAGAGGCCAAGAGGGCAGGTAAACCGTAAAACTGCAAGCTGATGCCTCCATCCAGGATGGGGAGGGGCCAGCTGGCGGGGATGAGTGACAAGATGAGCTGGTGGGTAGAAGAGGCCGCGGGCCACTTGAAATTTGAAAACGGGCCGCATTTGGCCCCCAGGCCTGACTTTGGACATGCCTGGTATACGTGAAATAAATAAATAACAAAATGACCATTTATTTTCCCTTCGGAGATGAAGGTGTGAGTATTTAGGCGCCTGGAGAACCTCAAATTCCCAAGACCTTTCTGGGGCAGCGGTGGTGGTTGCCTCTGTGCTAGGATCAGAGACCCTGAAAGATCTCTGAGATCACCTTGACAGAGAGGTTTTAAATAAACCAGGGGCATTCTGCATGCAGGGCATGAACTAGAAAGCTTTTCTGTGGTCTTTCTCTCTCTCCATAATAAGAGCGTTGCTGCAGGCTCTGAGGTCCAATTAAACCTGTCCCAGTTAATCAAATGCATTTCACTTTCTCAATACACATTTTTTTGGTGCTTGGCTGTTTCTTCTTTATCAGCGCACCTCTCCTATGAATGAACCGAGGTAGGATGCTTCTTCTGTAGTTTCTAAAAGCTGCTTAGATTAAAAACAACTGGAGGGAGCAAATTAATTTCCCTGACTCCTCTTAGCTGACTTTAAATGTTTTTGAATTGATTCACTGTTGCAGAAGACCCACAGTCTTTAAGCATCTTATTTTTAATTTAAAAGTTATGCTTGGCAGAAAGGCCCTCCCTCTGACTGACCTATCTCATATTCATGTCATGGGGTAAAACAAGAGTTTGCTTACTTGTGATTGCTCAGTAACCTGATAATGCTTATGATTAAAGCATGCGCGCCTGTAAAGTACAGGAAGTCCAGCCTGGCAGGATGACTGGCTTGGCGGCTGCGGTGCCAGGCAAAATAACGTTGCCGCCGGGAATGGCAGAAAGCTTGACAGGAACTCCTAGCAAATGACATGGTGTCCTCGTAGTCCAAAACTACTGTATCGAAGGGTAATAGACCTGCAAAGCTAACTGACACAGTGTATTCCAGCACATGATTCAATTACTTCTCCGCTAAAAGTCAGTTTACTACTGGGGGGAAAAAAGAGAGAAAAATTGAAACAGCTTCAGCTAATTGCAGTTGACAAGAAAAAGGCAGTTTGACTTTCCAGTATTAATTAGGAAACCCATACTAATTAGCTTGTATAAGCACAATTCATGCTTCTTTCTCTAAACGCAATTAATATCGCAACTGAAGACATCTCTGTGCTGTGCTGTGTGTCATTAACATACTTCACCCTAATTAAGCATGGACGGCAGTGGCTGGAGGAATGAGTTTGTGATTACAGCCATCAAGACGCTCCTTTTGTCTTTCATATCCGGCGGTCAACTTGAGCCGGGGGTTTATTTTTTGTGGTTTAAGAGGAATTCACCCCCATCTCAGTGCTGTCTATGTAGCATGGGGGGCAGCGGGGGGGGGGAACTTAGATTCATTCATCTTTTGATTACACTGTTTTTCATCCTGAAATCTCGTAGGCCCGCTTGGCTGTATTGTTTCTTCCTTGGGTCATGTGTCCACTTCCAGAGGCAACATTGTCAGCCATAGACATGGGCACGACTCGGCGAAATCCTCGTTTCCGTTCTCGTTCGTCGTTCTCATTACGTAACGAGGAACGAGAACGACAGTTACTCCGCTCCAGCTCGAACCCGACCCGATAAAGATAAATTGGGTCTGATTTGTCATTCTCATTCATGGCATCGCGGCGCCGGCGATCGTGCGATGCCAAGCGGCGCAGCACAGAAAAAAAGTTTTTAAAATTAAAAAAAAAACCTGATTCCAGGCCATAAAAGCAGGCGAAAATATGCCTGCCTCAGTGAGGGCACCTACCAGAGAGGGGTGGTTTCTGGGGGGGGGTCCCCGGCCTTCCCCCCCTCTCCTGTCCTGGGCTGCTGGTACCAGGCTGGGGGGGGGGCATCCTCGCCGTCTCCATTTGCCATGCAGTGGGGGGGGATCCAAAATGGCGACCACAATTTTTCTTTTGAAATCGTGCTCCAAAAACCCACCAAAGCACCACAGAAACATGTGAAAATTAGGTATTTTAAATGCCTGATTTTTTATAGTAGCAGCAGTGGGTTTTTCTTGCAATAAAATGTCTCCATTGATTTTATTTTATTTTATTTTTATTTTTTTACACCTGCACATGCGCAATGATGGGCTGGCCATGGGATGGGACCATGCAAATTTTTGGAGCCCTTCCACCAATCGCATGGCCAGGTTTTGACTGAGACTTCTGGGTGTGCCAGAGAGGGCATTAAAAGCCCACAAACCCGAAACCTAACCCTAACTCTAACCCTAACCCAAACGCCAGTACGCTGTCCTTCTTAGTGGGTCAGAGGCACCCAGAGGTGCAGCCCAATAACCCACCCTAACCTTAAACATAATCCTAACCCTAGCCCTTACCCTAACCCCACCAACCCTATTCCAGATCTGTACGCAAGTACACTTCCCTTCTTAGTGAGTCAAAGTGGGCGCCATGAAGAGCCCACTCTCACTATCCCATTCCCAATCCCTAACCTGTACACGAGTACGCTAGTATGCTTCCCTTCTTAGTGAGTCAAAGTGGGCGCCTTGCAGAGCCCACTCTCACTATCCCATTCCCAATACCTAACCTGTACACGGGTACGCTAGTATGCTGCCCTTCTTAGTGAGTGAGTCAGAGGCACCCAGAGAGAGGTGCCTCTGCCACTTACCCCCCACCCCACACTAACATATGTAAAAAATAAATATGCGGCGGCTCCGCGAAACCCTTCCCTTCCCTTAGTGGGTCAGATGTCAGAGGCACCCAGAGAGGTGCCTCCCAGAGCCCACTTACCCCAACCCTAACCCTAACCCCAACCCACAAACGACCAAACGACAAATGGAACAACAAATTTTTGAAAATTATCGCGACAAACGGCAACGACCCGAAACGGGCCTGTTCCGACAAACAACAACTCGAAACGTCATTTTTTCTGGTCGTGCCCATCTCTAGTCAGCCAGCAAACCCAAACATCACCCCAGTGTCATGTTCTTTAATGTTACAATGGCTAGTGTTAAAAAATGCCCTACATGTAATGAAGCAGTGGGAATTTCTGTGCCTGATTTGGGCCTGAGTGTCCATTCAGTTTCATTGCTTGCTGTGTCAGACCAATCCTTTGTCTTAAAACAGTTGAAGGCTCACACTTGCCCTGTGGAAGCATTAACACATAACCTTATCCCATGATACAGAACGGTGGAAGAATCATACGGTCATCAATGTCATTTTGTACTTTATAGTGCCCTAAGATAAACCATCTCACATGGCATCTTTGCCTCGCTACTGTGACAAAACCCTGGAAACAGGAGTAATGAATATACAAATCATCAGCCAATCCCAGCAGGAGGGCGGGGAATGGTATGATATAAAGAGGGTGGAGCCTAGTCAGTTGGAGGAGTTCAGTTAAGTTGAGGTTTTGAGAGTGAGTGCTGGGAGAGAGCACTGCTCTGTGAGAGTTCTGTCAGGCAGTGAGGGCTATACTGTTTACTAGTTATTAATGACAGCGGGGCTGGAAGAGTTGATGAAATCTATTATATGTTAAAGGCAACACATACCATCCTCAGATATTGTTATATTTATTATTTTCTCAATAAACTTTGTTATTATTTTTATATTATACATCTGAGTCTGTCCCAATTCCTGAGGTGATGATTTTAAAAGGTGGCAGCATTACCATTTCCAACACAATTACACGTGTAAAAGGGAGGCGTCGTCACAATTTGGTGGCACAGCAGTGGGGAAGTTGAAATAAACCCGGTGGTGCCTCTTAAAACTCAGTCTGTGAAAGGGGTGACGTCACAGCTACTCACTTCAGTGTATCTCTTTCTGCTAAGGAAATACGATAAAGCAAGCATTGTCAAGTATAATCTTGATTAATGCTTCCAGAAAGAGAGGCCTTTGTAAGCCTTCTGGGATGGTATTGTAAATCTAACCGTTCTTCCTCTGCCCTCTTTGGTTGTGGAAGTAATCTCATCGGGACCAGCCTAGCACTTGTGTTGGTTTACTTGCTTTGTTCAAGTCCATGGAAAAGTATGGGCTGTGATAGAATTTCCCCCCATGTGGCTGTGCTGCGTCTGCCTCAAGGATCCCACAGTGGAAACTAACATTCCTTTGAGAAGACAGTGGCAAAATTGGAGCCATCTGTTCTATATTAAGAGAGGTGAAACAAGTTCAGAGGAGGAAGCACTTGGGACCCTAGTGAGTTGAATATTAATGAAATCTGTGTGATGCTGAAATAAGAGCCAACAGTGCTGCGTCCGTACATGGTGTATTTCGGGACTAGATGTAGATCTGTTCTGATTGTTCAAGAACTTAGTCGTCCAGGATCATGTTCTCGAGAAGCTCAAGCTTCTCTTTCCTTGTTGGTGCAAACCTATAGGCAATGTGGACGAAGAATATTCTACCTGATAAGAGAATTGTAACATTGTCTGTTGAGGCTACCTTTTGCTAGGTCAGGTGAGGCATATATGGGTTGTAGGTTGTGTTAGAGAGGTCAAGGTTTTGAAAGATTTTTTTAAAGCCTTCAACAAAACACTTTTTCTGTCATCCCGAAACTCAGAATGCATCTGATCCTGCCAAATCTTAGAAAATGAGAGCAGGGTCTTCATTGTTTTTGGTTCTATGACTGCAAAGACCTGCTTCAACAGATTGGAGTCACCTTCCATCAATTCCCACAAATGGAATGGAGGGAGGGTGGCTGAATTCAGGGATTCCTGTTCGTATCTCCTTATTTCTCACCATAATTACCCAAAACTAAAATGAGTAATGCAGAATCACTAAAAATAAATAAATAAAAATGTCCAATATCTGTGTAATTTTGTTCAGCTAGCTTTATTTGTCCAGAGGCTGCAGAATGTGAATTTCCTTGGTGGGATGTTGGATTTATCCTGGTGCAGAGTATTAAAAATGTTAATACAGTATATACCTTCAGCAAGTAATAACACAAAAGGAAGTGTAAAGGTTAGGCTTCGAGACCCCCTATAAATTCCAACTCAGTAGTAATAAATCGGGAGAGACAAACAGATAAATTTGTTTCTTGTCTCTCTGTATGCTTAGCTAGATATATGTCCTGCTAAATATGCATGGGCTTGCAAGCTTAGCTCTTCCCTTGTGTGGTACTCACATAAGTTGTGTCTCAAGACATGTGGCTTGTTTGTTCTCTCTTTAGTGTCTCCTCCGCGGGTGGGTTGAGATGGTCCCCCATGGGCCCTCTGAGGTGAAGAGCAGAAATTTTGTGATGACCTTTTAATATATTATTAACACCCTCAGTCTTCCTATTTGGAATCACTTAATTGAGGTTGACAGCTCTTTGTTGTATTACAGACTTTGGCTTGTCAGGAGCTTTTTAAAAAAATTATCCATGAATCTTTCATTGTCTTCTAAAGACAGTGTACTTCAGTTCCAGATCTTGGAAGGCCCAGTCCTGCTAGAATTGCTTTCAGCAGTGGCATCTTTGCAGAGCCGCTTTTACTGGTGTTGTCTTCTGTTTGGTGGGCATGCTCCTCTCCATCTGATGGGAGAGAGAATGCTACTCCCAAAGACCATCTGCATGGTTTTATTCCTATTTCTAAACACTTGCTGTCAAGAGTAGCTTATGTATTTTTTTATTTTCCTCCCTTTTGCCGTTTCTCTTCCGTTGCTCCTGTGGAAGCCAAGTTATCCCGACTGTCATGTGGCTAGTTCAGTCTCTCTAAGAAGTGGTGAAATAGAGTGAAAGTCGTCTGGTTTGTTTCTCCCGATGTAACTTGCTAAGTGACAGTTACAGGACTCCCTTGGTGGTGAGATCGACGAGCGGTGCATTTAGACTTCTAGTAACAGAAGAAACACTTGCAATGCCCTCTGGGAGGCTGCATGCCTTTCTTCGCAGGGACAACTTTGTGGCAATGGGAGTATTTTGTCCAAAAAGGAAGGTGTATACATGTACCTGAGAAGCAGTAATGCAAGAATAAGATGATCAGCGAGCCTGGTTCCATCCATTGCATAGAAAGTGTGGTAAGGAATTTTTTTTTTTTATCAGGAGCACTTATTGTGCAGGCTATAGCCACTACGTCGAAGAACTGGAGTCCACCATAACTCAATATTTTCTGAGGAGGAAAAATATCTGCTTATAGTCATTTTGATATATTTTATCATTTACAGTGAGCTGTGCATATACTGTATATTAAGCCAAGATACTGGAAGATATTCCTATATGTGTGCTATATATTAAGGAGCTGATGATAACATGGATACTGTAGTTATGAGCCAAGACTGACCCTTACTATCAATTGCTGTCCATACTACAATACAGTACATCATATTAATGATACATGGAAATGTTTATGGCAGACTCCTTTAATCATTGACAACAAATGCCACTATCATCCAGTTCTAGAACAGAGTATTCCTCTGGTATGTCTCAAGGGGCTAGTCATTCTTATTGTTTCTTATTAAATAAGAGAAAGTACTTTTTCACCCAGAGGATCACTGGTCTGTGGAACACCCCCGCCAGAAGAAGTGGTGACAGCTGTCAGCCTTGACAGCTTTATGAAAGGATTAGAAAAGTTCATGGAGAACAGGGGTGTCAGTGGCTATCATGATGGATGCCTAAGGACAACCTCCGGGTTGGAGAGAGAGGCAGGATATCTCTCAATGCCATTTGCAGGGAATTGTAAGCAGGGGAAGACATTTGCTTGGGAATACCTTGAAGCAAATGGTGAGCCGCTGCTGTGTGAGACAGAAGGCTGGACTGGATGGACTGTGGCCTGTTCCAGCAAGACTGTTCTTATGTTCTTATTCATTCTTAAAAGATTTCAGTTTCTGAGATCTGTCGGAGGGCAGAGAAAGTTCTGGCATCTGACCATGGATAGCCTACAGGAGGTCAGTGGAACAGACCGAATGACTCTGGTCCAGATATTGGCTAAGGAGATGCCTGCTGGGACCTGGCTAGGTATTTCCAATAAAATTCCTTAAGCAGCGGTCTCCTGTTGTCTTACTGCATGAGTGCTTGGATACAGAGACAAGCAGGCTCCTTTCCTAGCATACTGCCATCCTTAGGAGCCACGAGAATATGTCTAGCTCCCTGTTAAAGCCATCTTGGTGGACAGGTGGTACCACATTCTGTGATAGCACATCTTGCAAATCATGCAGTTTAATTGCACCTTGTGTGAAGACATTGTGAGCTGTTCATCTGTCCTCCATCTTACTTCTTCCATTGACCTTCGGAGTCTGAGACACCCTGTCTCTCTTAACTTTGTATCCTAAATACACGAAGGCCAGGATTCTTTTGGTTGCTTACGCCAGTGTAGGTACAACAGCATATAAATCACAACAGCAGATTTCTCCTAGTTGACAGCTTGCTGCTGGTCTTCCTCACCCCATACCAGCTGAGCAAGATGGTGCATGATACCAGCAGCAACTCATTAACCAGCAGTACTTGGCTGCCGTGGTTGATACCGTTGCACTTAATGCTGGCGTAACTCACAAACAGGGTTCTGACCCATCTACGGTTGACCCCCCAATCCTATGTTTCCTTCTTTCTGTGGCAATTTCTAGGGCTGCAAATATTGAACGGTGAGTGATGTGCTGCACTCCAGTCGGGTCACAAGACTCTGTGTTTTTCTGCTCAAGTCCCTCGTTTGTCATCCAGCCAAGGGAATCTAACATCTGAACTCATTAGTGGAAGACAATGAATAAAGGATAGCTTACCAAATTGAGTTGGCTTAGAATCTCAGCTAATGGTGATGATCAACATACTGCATTTGCTGTGCTGGGGGAGGGGAGGTTGTGTGTTAAAAACTTTCTTCAGCAAACAGCTCCTGGTAATGTATGTATAATGCAAGGGCAATATTTGGATACACCATATATATGCTGACTCCAGCTTCTCTCAACTATAGCGTAGATTGTGTTCCCCCCCTCCTCCTATTGCTTTTAAAAGAGAGCAATTTTTCAAGTTTATCCCAAATGTCACTCTCTTTCACTTCCAAATATAATCTCTTGCAGAGAAGGTTTGTTCTCCCCCATTTTCAATCTCCAAAGTTAATACATGAATTTATATTCTTTTCTCCCACTCGCTTTCTTAAATTAAGAGGCGTAATTACCAGGAGCACTTGCTACAAATGAATAAACTGCCTGTGGGGTGGGGTGGGGGGTGGAGGTGCCATCACTGCAGCCTGCTCATGGCAGCTTTTCCTCCAACTCTCCCCACCACCACCACCACCACCGCCACCCTTGCCTCTCTCTCTCTCTCCTCATGGATGCTGCTTGCGGGTGAGTTGCTATCTTCTCCATTGGCAGCCTTAGTGGGCACAGAGGGCCAGAATGCAACCCTGTCCTACACCAGTACAAAATGGCTTGGTGGTGGCAACTATGACTTCTTCCCACGTTGCTTTGGATCTTGGCCATGGCACCAGGCCTCCTTGGATCACTATTAGTTGCCACCAGCAACCAAAGGCTATGCTCCTTCCACGGCCAAAGCAGGGGTGTGGCCTTGGACGGAGAAGAGAACTCTGCCATTGGCTTTCCCAATGCATAGGCTCTGCACTTGCATAGCAGATTCTTTGGCAAAGCGCCTTGTAGTCATTGACTGATCTATCTAATCTGATGTCTCTTAAATCTCGCTATGGGATCATAAAGGTAGGCACTTGAGGTCTAGGGGCTATAGCACAAGAAGGCACCACCGTGCGTTATTTTGAGTGCCAGCCAGGTACCCAAGCTCGCATAAATTAGGATACACATTTATACGGCACAATTCCTTGAGCATTTCACATAGATATCTCTCATCTTCTCTAGCCCTTGTTCACAAATCTGCTTCTCAGTTCCTGCACTGGACTTGCAGTGCCAGTAAGGAAAGGCTGTGGTAGAATCTGTGCAGTCTCATTTTGGGAGGGCGAGACCACCCATGAGCTCAAAAGGAAATTTACTCAAAGTAAGTAGCTGATTGGAGGAGGGCTGAGAATCTGGGTTAAGGAATGAAGTACAGAAGTGGGCAAATGCTTATTTTCCCCATTAGGGAGTAGGGGATTGAGCAATTGTGTGTCTGCAGTTTGCTTGCTATCCATGTGACAATTACACTTTGGGCCTGCAACTATGGTCTGTGTCACCTAAGGTAAGCATGGGTTCTCCACACCCAGCAGCAGGGTCAAGAAACAGAACAAAGGATAAATTAACTATTTGCATGTTGTACTATAACAATGGTACAAATACCGCAATTTTGGCATCCTGCTTCACTGTGGTGCTTGGGGAACATACCCCACTTGGCTGATGTGAGGAATGGCTTACATCAGAGACAACTTTCTGTGCAGCAGGGACCAGAGGTCCTGGTTCTGAATGGCACAGTGTTATTGGGATTAACAAGCTACTCATAAAGTTATGCCTCCAGTTTGTGTGAAGAAGTGATAATATAATTATTGGAATGATCAAATGAAGCGTTGATTTAAACTGGGTATCAGTTTCCCAAGAAGGTTTCTACTTGTCAATAGTTCAGTAAGTCATACTTCCTTTAAGGCAGCGTGCATTTATGCCGAAATGCACCTAGGTGCTTTTGCTTTTGTTTTTGCAATGGGTGGAGCTTTTGCAACCACTAGCTTAGTGCCGTTCTTCCCATCACCCCCAAGCACAGGTGGCGTTTGCTTCTCATACAAGTGTATGCACACTATTGTAATAGGTTCAAAACCCCTTTCCTTCCGCCATAAACATATGATGATAAGCTGCAGCCCTCTATTACTAGCCCCCTCAGCTTTTCCTCTAAAGGGAATGGGGGGACAATTTATCTGCTGATGTCAAAAGAGCAGGTGGCAGTCGGACTCAAGGCTGAGACAGTGTTAACCCATGATAAATAGCCTATTTACTGGCCCTGCAGCTTTGGAAGCTGTCTCCACCCGCAGACCAGAGAGCGGCACAACCCTGTAATAGCAAACCTCATTGCAACCTTCGGCAGGAAAAGAAAAGCCTTGCACATAATAAATGACTTTGTGCTTGGGAGGGTGGGGTAGAATTGAAAGTTTCCTGTGAGGCTCGCCTGAAGCCGTGGAAGGCACGGCCCTGGAATTACTGAGCCCACCTGTTTTATCCTGACCATCGGTGATGGGTTTTGCAAGGAAAGGGAGGAGTGCAGTAATCAGAAAATGGAGGAAAGCATTTCTTGTGGTGATAATCTTATCTGCCCACCAATATGCATTAACTTTTTCCCCTTCGCTAGAATGAGAGAGTACAGGTGCAGCAGCCCCCCCCCCCTTTTATGCCATGGTAACTGAATTTAGGAAGGAAACGTGTTGCCTGGAAAAATCTCCAACCCCATCTTGTTTACTTAAGTGTTCCTAGGGCCCTTAATGGTGCACTGCTCTTGTAAGATAGCAGGGCAAAGCATATGGACTTGGATGTAGTTTCTGGTGCAAATTTGAGGAGTCTCTTTGAATCAGTGGGATTTCCATAACTCTTGGCTTACCTTGAAGGCTTTCACGGCTGGGATCTGATATTTGTGAGTTTTTCGGGCTGTTTGGCTGTGTTCTGAAAGTTTTCCTTCCTGACATTTCACCATACCAGCCACAGAGTCTGGTGAAATGTCAGGAAGGAAAACTTTCAGAACATGGCCAAACAGCCTGAAAAATTCACAAATATCTTGGCTTACCATTCAGTGTCTGACTCAGTGGTGTGACTTCCATTCCTCATGATATGGCACAATGGATCAAATTAAAGGGCACCTGCCAAGAGGGGTTTCAGTGGTAGACTCAAATAATAATGTGTTTGTACATAATTGTTTGCATTATTTGCAAGAGAATCGTGGATGTTTTTGGCTAGTGCTGTTCAAGCTTTAAAGGGCCCTTGAAAGGCTCCTACACCAAAAAGTGATAAGGAACTCAAAGGGAGAACAGAATGAAGTGTGTTCCAGAACTGGGGCTGGCTCCCCCCCCCCCCGAGAAGACAGTACCTCACATTCCTCCCAACCCAATCATTTTTGCAGGGTATCTGCAAAAGATTTTAGCAAAAATGGACATAATTGCACTGGCCCCCGTGGTAAGCTCTTTTTACCTGTACTCCTGTACTCTGCCACTAGGAGAATGTTCTCCTTAACGTTAAATGGGTCTCTGGGAGCAATATTTCACTTCTGAAACAGATCACAGGGTCCCATCCGTTGCTTATTTTTTGTTTTTAACTATCTGAGTGATATCCCAGACCCATCAGGTTCTTGACTACAGCTGTATGTCATGGGAATGAGATCTCTTGGTTTTTTTATGCTGCTCTCAAGCTAAACCATGGCTGTTTTACGGCAGCGTCACTCCTGACTGACTGCTGCTGCTAAGCAGGTTTCTTTAGTTGTTCTTAAATTTTTCCTACAGGCCATTTTTCTTTGCCTAATGGGGCCCAAAAGGGGTGCCATCGGGCTGCACTTGGAACTACTTGTCTGGCATGGAATCAGGATGCCATGAGAGTGATGCCACCAGTGTTGGAGGTGGCATCTCTCTCACACCACCATTGATGCAAGCTGTATTCTGGGTGCTTCACAACATAATAATTTTAAAAAATGGCAATAAAAATGATGAAATCAGAGAATAAATAAAACCAACAAAATCAAGTAACAACAAACCACAGACAAGGTGAAGTATACATAATAAAAGCAGGGCACCAGGCAAATGATATTCAGTGGAGGTTACATTCAGAAGTCTCTCTGAAGACCAGCACCTTCAGTAACCTCTTAAAAGTGGGAAGAGGTGTGTGTGTGTGTGTTTGTGTTTGTGGGGGGGGCAGTTAGAGAGAGAGAGAGAGAGAGAGAGAGAGAAGCTCTTAATTAATTGGTAAGGAGTCTCTGAAAGGAACTGTTTTGTGGGTCAGACTATTTGGGTCATCTCAGGGAGAAAGGTGAGGCTATAAATCAAATTAAATCAAATTAAATATGTTACAGATAACTAGCCTGCGTGTTGGCTGAACATTAACATGCCTAAGAAATTAGACGCGTGAAGGAAGGGGCATACTAATGTCCTGAAAAACCAATCATACAATGTAGCAGGGTAATTTTCAAATTATTTTAGATGAGAAAAGCTCCTGCTGTGACAATTACTTAGAATCAGCACTTAAGGAGTATCTGTTTTAATGACAGTTCTCCAAAAGGTAAAACAGCTGTGCTCTCAATGGCAAGGAAATGGAAAGCTTGGCTGTTCCTTTTCACTCAGAAGGCAAAGGTAGGTGTGCAGAGGAAACAGGTTGGGGTGTCCCCACCCACACCTAAGAAGAAGGTCCTTTTCTATAGGGAAGCACTGTATCCTCAGTTGTTGAGACTTTTTACTTAGGCAAGGGTGGAAAGCGTCACAGTATCGGGACTAGTGGTGGGCTTACGATCAGATCATCTCCACTGTATCTCTTTGAACATTTGTACACCTGTTTATTCTGGCTGGATAGTTGATAGTCAGGCATGTCCAAATTTTGACCCTCCTGATGTTTTGGACCAGAACTCCCAGAATTCTAAGCTTAGATTGCCAATGGCAAAGGACTGTGGGAGTTGTGGTCCAAAACATCTGGAGGGTTCAAGTTTGGACAGGCCTGGCTTAGGTCTTATGACTTGAAGGCCCAGAGGTTGGGAGTTTGGTCCAGAGAGAAGAGCCAGCCTCGGTGGCCTCGGGCAAGGCGGCACCGTCCCAGGGATGGTTCCAGAAGAAGTGAAAGGTAGACCAAGAAAGCCCTGGAAAGGGTTGTCAGAAGTGACTCGCTAGCATGCTGTTGTGATTTCATTCCTTTAATCACATCTCTGATTTGGGGGCAAAGGAGATGGTGGGAAAGCTGCGCGCAAAAGACTTTGACATGCAACTCTTCTACTTATTTTACAGTTGGAGGTGGAGCTGCGGCTGCTGAAGAGCCAGGCGTCCACGACAGACCCGAGTGCCTTCATTGCTAAAGAGGAGGCGAACAAGTTGCGGTAAGGCTTCTCTTCTGTTCTCTGTGCGGCCAGGGACAAAGGGGGAGGCGAAGCTCTTCTAATTAGGAAATTTGTCTTCTGAGAAGAAATGAAAACTCCTTAGTGATAGGGCTGTGAACTTTCCTTGCCATGATTAATTAGCTAAACTTTAATCACAGATTAAAAAATTTCTCCTGGCTAATTGGTAGGCTGAAAGCTGGGAAAGGCATAGAGAACTCTTGAAGAGTTTTCTGGCCTGTGGGACGTGGAGGCAACACACTTCTCGCTTTCCGCTTTGTGCCATTTAGGTAGAAAAGCCATATTTCTTTTTTTGTTGTTAAAACATTTCTAAATCCTTATGCCCAAAAGGGTGACACAGACCTTCAAGCAGTATTATATTGAGTCTGTCAGTTTAAGATCAGAGCACGCCATAGTGTAAACCATTTAAAATTCAGCCAAAGCCAGGCTAAATAAAACTGTCTTTCTACCCTGCTAAAAAAAGCTATGCCTGATATGAATTCATGAACTACTGTAGTGTAACAGAGAAAACCGCATCCCATGTCCAGCTCTCTTTTGGTGGTGGGACATGGTTATATGGGAAGAGGTGATCTCTATCTGATATCCTCATCCCAAGCCATTTAGGACTTTGGCAAGTGCCAACATGTTTGATTTGCATTGCTGCTTTGAGCAAGGGGGTTTGGACTGGATGGCCTCATAGGCTGCTTCCAACTTCCTGATTCTGACAGCTTCAAAGGAGGTGAGATGCATGTTGAAAGCCACTGCTTTCGATACAAAACAGATGGTTCGTTCTAGGAGGCAACTGGGATGCTCCGTTTTGAACTGGCTGCAGTTTTTGGAAACCCGTCAAGGAGAGCCCCATGTAAAGTGGAAAGCAGTAGTCTAAACAAAAGGAGATGGCCATGGGACTCATTGCCTATCATTAGGAAAAGGGTGGTGTTAGTGCACCATCTGAAAATGGCCACAGGTATTTATGGTTTCCGCAGCTCTCTCGCTGTGCCAGAGGAATGTGAGGCTTAGAAGCTCTCCAGAATTGAAAAATCTAATCCTTTAATGAAGATGCAACCCATCTGAAATAAACTGTACCTTCAGTTGGCAAGAACCAGTCTCTAAATTCTCAAGGAACTTTCTCCAAGCAAGAGTAATAATTATGTGATGTCAAGTCATTTCCTACTTAAGGTGAACCTCCTGTGTGTGTTGTGTCGTTACAGTCGTGACTGACTCTTTGTGACCCCATGTCCATGGAGTTTTCTTGGCAGGAATACTGGAATGGTTTGCCAGTTCCTACTCCAGATACCTACAGCACCTGGTATTCCCTGGTGGTCGCCCATCCAAGTACCAACCAGGGCCAACCCTGCTTAGCTTCCGAAATCCAGTGAGATTGGATGTGCTTAGGGCATCTAGGCAGCTAAGGTGAACATCCTAGGGCAGGCCTGCCCAAACTTTGGCCCTCCAGATGTTTTGGACTGCAACTCCCACAGTCCTTTGCCATTGGCAATATAAGCTTAGAATTCTGGGAGCTGTAGTCCAAAACATCAGGAGGGCCGAAGTTTGGGCAGGCCTGTCCTAGGGTCTTCTAAATACAAAATACTCAGAAGTGATTCCCCAGTTACTACTTCTGTCAGTAATCTGGGAATGTGCAGCTTACCCAAGACCACCTAAAATGGGTGAACGTATAACCTGTGCGGCCAGTTCGTATCTGAGCCCGATGCCTTCCAGATATGTTAAGTCCTAACTCCCTTATTTCCTGAAAATGAGGGAAAGTTGCACTCCAAGAGATCTAGGTAGGAGGTGTTATTGGGTTGAGAAGGCTGCTATAAAACATGGCCAAGGAGAAGCAGTGATTACTAGCCAGCCATCATCTCTGTTTTACTTAAAAATAAAAGGAATTTAGAAGAAGGTACAGGAGTTTTGCTTGCCAGGGTAAGAGGGGATGCGGAGATGTCGACAGTCATGGAAATGCTTTAGGACTGTCTGGTCTCCCCAATCCTGTTACAGGCAGTGTTTCTGTAATGAGAAGAATTCTCTCCTTTCTTGATCTTTTAAATCCCATCTCTTATATCTGTCTCTGTCTCAGATTGATCACTTGCGCAAGGCATCCTGGAGGCACATAAACTGTGGGAAATTGCTGAAAGATATGGCTTACTTTGAGATTTATTGTCTGGGGTTGCTTAGGCTCCCCCTGTCCACCCACCACCACCCCCCAGCCAATTTAGGGAACGTCTCCGGTCTCTTGCACCATGTTAGTTGGTATTGCTGCGGCTCCTTCATAGCTTATTCCTTCCATTCACTTTGCCTTCCTGCAGGAACAAGCCAGTTTGTTTCTGATTTTCACCTGCTGGCTGCCTTTTAAATGGAAAATCCATTGGCATCTGTGTCGGAATGGCCCAGACACTGTTTTTTTTTTTTTTTTTTAATAACACTGATGTATTTCCAGCAGGAAAAAGTAGTAGTCTCCCTAGTGTGCTGTTGCAGATGGCAGATGTATACATGTTGTGATTGAATAAGAGAGAAGGTATAAAACAGCTTTCTAGCAAACGATATGGATGCCCTTATAAAAGCTACAGCAGAGCTAGATAACTCTTCAGTTATTAAAGCATTTACAGCTCCCTTTCCAAGGCAGGAGTAAAAATAACTAAGCAGCAGCAGCAACAGCAATAACAACAAAATTTTAGGGGCCTAGCTGTTTTAATTAAAAATAGAAAGTCTAAGATGAAGTACGATACATCTGCAACTTGTCACATTGGCTCTCTGAGCTGATGAGAACTTTGGTTCTGTCCTTCTTTCCCTTTTAATTCTGCTGTACCTTCTTTGTTGTCATTTTTAAAGGACTTGTATTCTTCAAGGTATGAATGAAAGGTTTTGCATTCACACCAGATCCAACAGCCTTAAAATGACATGATTTGCCCTTGCAGCTGACTGTGTTGAAAAGTTGTTCTTGATGTATGACTCGCACACTTGTTTGTTTGTTTGTTCATTTGCTCTCTCTCTCTCTCTCTCTCTCTCTCTCTCTGTGTGTGTGTGTGTGTGTGTGTGTGTGTGTGTGTGTGTGTGTGTGAGAGAGAGAGAGAGAGAGAGAGAGAGAGAGAGAGAGAGAGAGAGAGACCAAGTAAAACATGGCTTCAATTGACTTTATGTGAAAGAGGACAAAAATGGTAAATAGTTGTCCAGTGCTCTGCTCAACCATCCCAATACAATGTTGTTTACAAATTGTTCATAAGGATATTCTTCTCCTTCTTTTACTTTTCAGCTGTGCATCCTTTGGCTGAATTTTCACCCTCCTTTTATAAAATTCTGAATATAGACAACATGCACATAGGGGGTCATTGTTTATTTTACATTCCAGTTTCTGTCCTTATGAAAATGATGCTGCATTGTTTGGGTCTGATAATTCATAGTCTGGGGCAAACAATTATGACCTAAATCCACTTGCATTAGCCTCATGGCATAGTGGTTAAATTGCTGTGCTGCAGCTAAAACTATGTTCACAACTTGGGGTTCAATCCCAGATTAAGAAGAATACTAGAACAACAGAAGACGGAGTAACAAAGAAGAACTCATGGATGGTCCTGGGGGTGGGGGTACACTTGTATTGTTAATTGTTATTTGTTATTTTGTTTGTATGTAGTATAAAATTAAATAAAACATTTAAAAAAAATCCCAGATAGCAGGCTCAAGGTTCACTCAGCCATCCTTCCATCCTTCCAGGGTTGGTTAAATTAGCACTCAACTTGCTGGGGGAGAGGGTTTTCTAGAAGGGACATAGTTGATAAGAGCATGCATTTCACATGCCGAAGATCCTAGATTCATTGCCAAGCCCTGCAGACATTGCTAGGGGAGACTCCAGTACAAAGCTCTGGAGAACTGTCACAGGTCAGTGCAGAGAATACGGAGCTGTTTGATCCAGTGATCTGACTTAGAAAGTCAGAAATCTTTAAGTCAGCTTTCTTAGAATCTTAGAACTGCAGAGCTGGAAGTCATGCTATGGATCATCGGTGAGACATAGTCTTGCTCTTATAGCATGCCGTCAGGTTGCCCCAAACTTCTGGGGACCATAGTAGTGTTTTCCAAGTATGGGACACATTCAAGGAATGGTTTTAACCTTGCCCCTCCCAGCACATCCTTGTGAGTTTCCATGGCTGACCTGAGGTTTGAATCTGGATTTTCCAAGTCCTAGTTTGACATCCGATCCCGTTAGCTAATGCAGCCGTGGAGACGGGAAGAAAACAAAGAGGACTGACATCTCTCCCTCCTTTCTGGATTTTGATATGCACGGCATTGTTGAGAAGTTAAGCAATTCTGTAAACAGCATGCTTGTCTCTACTTCTGATTGATAACTGTGCTGCTCTACCAACGCAACCAGCCTTCAGGGCTTGGTCTTCTGGGATCTGGAAGGTTTCAGAATATTTTTTCTCCTCAATGCCTTTCCACATCTGTCAGTGTGGCCTGCAACCTTCCCCGAGCACAACAAACCCTGGTCTCACTGGTTTCTCCCTCTAAGCCAGTAACTTAATGTTTATCTTCATTGAACAGCATTTAGCATGCATTTGCTTAAACTGCCAAGAGCAGAGGAGATGAGCAGTTGAATGTTCATCCATTTCAGGGCTTGATGACATCACTGATGGCTTTTGAGAGCAGGAGGCAAGGGAGATGCTTGTCTTTTCTCTCCACCACTCCTATTTTGCTTTCCTATATAGGCATCCTGTATGATAGCACCTGGAAACAGAATCTTATCCTCCGGAGTCATCTGAGCAAATAGGAATGCACCTTTGTCAATGCCCGAATACCTGCATGGATAAGAGGAATGACCAAAAAGTGATCTTTGCATTTTTTTTGTCTGCAGGTCATGTATGCCTTATACACACACACTTGGCATGTGCCAAACAAACAAACAAGAGCTGGCAAGGCTGCACACGCCACTGACATAATTGCTACAGAATCCCAACCATTAGGTTTCTTCTCTTCTTGGTGATTCTCGTTTGTTTTTTGGTTGGTTTTTGTTTTGCTTTTGTTTGGTCACTTTCTCTAGCCAGTGGAAGAAGTGCAGTGGGCTGGAAAATGGAGGGATTATGTCTGATCCTCTTATTTCAAGAGTGCAATGAGAGAACCAAGTCACACACTTTGGAATTTACTGGATACAATTGAAAGGTGCTCTCAAAAGGCAGCAGCACCAAGGAGATCCAAGGGCAGGCAGGGAAGACGTTTTGCCTTCCTCAGTCTCTCTGGTGCCGGAGGGAGAGCCAATGGTCTTCCTTTGTCCTGGCCAGACTCCTAGAAGGCAGGTGATGCATGGTGGGGCACTTTTAATAGTCAGATATGATGCATTTGGAAATGGGGGGGGGGGTGCAAAGCTCAAGGGAAGGGCACACACCTCCCCCATGGAAGGTCCCAGGTTCAAACCTCGGCAGCTCCATGTAGGGCTAGGAAAAAATGCATGCCTGGAATTCTAGTGCTGTAGCTGTCATCTGGCATGCACAGCATTGGGCTGACTAGGGGGAAGTTTTCTTTTTGAGTTCCTTTATGTGTGGGATTGGAGACCAGAGACCAGGGCAGGTGTTCCTACAGGCATTCCTGACTAGCGGACATGGCACAGTTAAGAACCAGCGGCTGTGCTTATATCCATTCTTGTACAATAATCCATCACAGATCCATTCCAGAGCAGGAGGTGGGGAAACAAGTGGAGGCGTAAGAGTAAGAATCTAAGGTCTCCCCTGTTGGAAGGTGGGGAGATCATTTCTGTGGCTTTTTCCCCCTTCCTCTGCTTTGAATCATAGAATCATAGAGTTGGAAGAGACCTCAAGGGCCATCTAGTCCAACCCCCTGCCATGCAGGAACCCCCATCACAATATTTCCGACAGATGGCCATCCAGACTCTGTTTAAAAACCTCCAAAGAAGGAGACTCAACCACCCTCCGCGGCAGCATATTCCACTGCCGAATAGCTCTAACTGTCATGAAGTTCTTCCTAATGTTCAAATGGAATCTCTTTTCCTGTAGTTTGAAACCATTGCCCTGAGTCCTAGTCTCTGAAGCCATGGAAAACAAACCTGTTCCCTCTTTAATATGACACCCTTTCAAATATTTAAATATAGCTATTATATCCCCTCTTAGCTTTCTTTTTGAAAGGCTAAACAGTCCCAGTTCCCTAAGCCGTTCCTCATAAGACATTTCCTCCAGACCCTCAACCATCCTGGTAGCCCTCTTCTGCACCCGCTCGAGGTTGTCAACATCCTTTTAAAATTGAGGCGCACAGAACTGGACACAGTACTCCTGGTGGGGACTGACCAGAGCAGAATAGAGTGGTACTATCACTTCCCTTGAGCTAGACACTATGGTTCTGTTGATACAACCAAGAATCGCATTGGCTTTCCTGGCTGCCACATCACACTGCTGACTCATGTTCAATTTGTGGTCCACCAAGACTCCCAGATCCCTTTCACAGGTACTATCCTCCAGCCAAGTATCCCCCATCTTATATTTGTGCAATTCATTTTTTTTTTACCTAAATGTAGTACCCTACGTTTCCCTCTGTTGAAATCCATTCCATTCGCTTTGGTCCAGCACTCTAGTCTGTCAAGGTCTTTTTGGATTTTCATCCTATCCTCTAGGGAATTAGCAGCCCCTTCCAATTTGGTATCATCTGCAAATTTAATTAGCATACTCTCTATTCCTTCCTCCAAGTCATTAATAAAGATATTGAACAGCACTGGACCCAGAAGAGAACCCTGGGGCACCCCCCTGGTCACGTCTCTCCAAGCTGAAGAGAAGCCATTTATGGTCACCCTTTGGGTGCGATTAGTCAACCAATTACAAATCCACCTAACAGTAGCACTATTTTCCTGGCCTCTCCAAATGGCGATAGCCCCTCTGATTTGCTGTGCTACTGAAGCATTCTCGAGAAGCCTCATTAGAAGAAAACTTAATAAGCAGAAAGGATTCTGTACCTTCAGGTGTCTTCCATATAGGTCATGTGGTTAAAAGTGCTCTCTCTCTCTCTCTCTCTCTCTCTGTCTCTCTTTGTGTGAATGAATGTGAATATATGTATGTGTGCGCGCACACACAGATATCAGAGGACAAAGGCGCCCATGTTAAATCCCACAAATCTGTATTCACATCCTATGTGTGAGGGTTTTTTTTTTAAAAAAAAACTTTTGTCTTCTTTTTCTTTAATATGGAAAGCAAAAAAATTTCCCTGGGAAGCTTGAAAGACGATCTGTTCCTCCCTCCCCCTCTTCTTTCTCCTCATGAGAACAAAGTGCTCTTTTCATCAAAACCTTTTATAACGTTAAATGTGAAACTTTCTTCCAACATTATTACTTCTGAGGAAATGACAAAAGCAATTTTAACACTGTCTGTCCCTCATCTGCACCCTGCCTTCCAGAAATCATGTTAACCATAATTTATTACAGTTGAATGGCCGGGGACTGATTTGGCATTTTGATGTTGTTGACCAAGCTAGAAAAGCTAAATTTTCATAGGAACAAGCTGTTACCTGGTTAGGGCAAGTAATGTGCCTAAGTGGCTGGTTTTGTGTTGCTGTTTTGAATTTATTTATTTTATTAAAAGCAACAACACCACTTAAAACATAAG
>JAHTLZ010000054.1:12512809-12578621 GCA_023846285.1 Phrynocephalus versicolor
AAGTATTTTGCCTTGCAGTGGCCTTGCCACTGGTGGTCAGCTGACTACCAAGATGGTTCCTAGCCTGGCTACCAATATGTGTCAAAATGCAACTCTTATCATTCCCAGCTAGCAGGACTGGTTGGGGATGATAGAAGCAATTGTCTTAACATATCTTCTATGAGACATCTTGGGAAAGGCTTATTCAGTTTGTGGGCTTGTGCGAAAATGATTGTTGCTTTTATCTTTTAATAATAACTTCTTTAAGAAACATTTTGGCTGGAAACAAAAGTACAACATAGTAATTGATGTTATATCTTCAGTTGAAGGGTTGAGTAACTTGATCAGTTCACGGTCACACTTGAACAGCCTGCTTGTTAAAAGACAAATGTTAATACAATCATTTGTGCCTGCATCTTCTTCATTCCTGTTTCCTTTCATTGGTGTTCAACTCATTAATGTGTATAGCGCCTAAGAGATGACCTGATTGAAGTTTATAATATCATACATGGTATGGACAAAGTAGATAAGGAAAAACTGTTTTCCCTATCACACAACACTAGAACTAGGTGGCACTCCATGAAATATTTGGGTGCTAGATCTCAAACAAATAAGAGAAAGTACTTTTCACCCAGAGGATCACTGGTCTGTGGAACTCGTCGCCAGAAGAAGTGGTGAGAGCTATCAGCCATCACAGCTTTAGGAAAGGATTGGACAAGTTCATGGAGAAAAAGGGTCTCCATGGCTATCATGATGGATGCCTAAGGATAACCTTCAGGTTGCAGAAA
Organism: Phrynocephalus versicolor; assembly: GCA_023846285.1. Lineage (NCBI taxonomy): Eukaryota > Metazoa > Chordata > Lepidosauria > Squamata > Agamidae > Phrynocephalus > Phrynocephalus versicolor. Next base: position 12,513,577 of record JAHTLZ010000054.1, read on the forward strand.
TGGGCGGGATATCTCTCAATGCCATATGCAGGGAATCTTAAGCAGGTGAAGACATCTGCTTGGGAATACCCTGAAGCAAATGGTGAGCTGCTGTGTGAGACAGAATGCTGGACTGGATGGGCTGTGGCCTGTTCCAGCAAGGCTGTTCTTATGTTGTTATAGATGTCACCCCCCCCCCCCAAGCCTCTGACAGAGTAGGCTATGGCCCTTGGATGATGTTTCCACATTTAACCTGTGAGCCTTTACATGTTTGATGCAGTACACTGCTAAGACCCTTCACCACCTGGAAAATGAGCCAAAGTGGGGGTAGCTGGGGAGGTGGAGAAGCTCTACTAATCTAAAGCTGCAAGTTTCCTTTGGTCCTCATGCAGTCTTCGTCGCTCATCACTTTCGCCTGCTTGTTGGCGCTCCCCTGCTGATCTGGCTCATCCAGTAAAATAATCGCAAAGAGTTCATTATGCCCCCTTTGCCCCCTTATAGATTAAAGGTTGAGGAACTGGAGTCCGAACGAAACCGGTTAGAAGAGGAGAAGAGGTCTCTGGAGATGAAGCTGGAACAGTTTACTCTTCAGGTAAATCTGGCTTGCAAAGCATATTGTGCTGGTCTCGGGAGAGGACTGTGCTTACTGTGTATGCTCTGGAACCCTTTGAAATGAGGCTGCCCAAAAGGTTCATTTCACTCAACCCTGTTGGCTTTTCACAATGGCATCACACAGGAAATCCTTCATGAAACAGGTGATGCTTTCTATTCTGTAGCAGAAAGCTTGCCGCATTTTCAGTCGTTTGGATAATAAACAAGTGTTGCTTGAAAAGACTTTGGTATTTTACAAAGAAGAATCTAGTAGCAGAGGAAGATTAATAATAACAAAGAAGAATCTAGTAGCAGAGGAAGATTAATAAAAACTCCTCCTTTCCATAGAGACACATGCAATGCCATGTTCCTCCTCCCAGAATCTCCTTGCCTTGTCACTTTTGCATCATTCCCGATGACAGAATTAGTCTATGGTTAGTCTGAAATAATGGTCTGGATCAAGGAATGTATCTGGTAGAAATGCAAAATAAATAAATAAATAAATAAATATTTTAAAAGGTAGAACAATGACAATGCAATTTTTGGACTGATATTGATTACTTGATACCTGCCCATGCAGGTATATGTCATGCAACATGAAAAGCACAGTTTTCCCCTGAGAATACCTGTGAAAACTGGGTTGCCCTTTCTTTCCCAAGTATTCCCTTTGGATGGATTAAAAGCCTGAGTGTATTCCATGTCGTGTTCCTGCCTGCAGTGTAAATTATATTTTATTAATCAATATAAATGCAACTTATTTTACTCAAACCATTGTTTTTTTTTTCATTCTCCTTGTAAGATTTATAAAATGCTTTTCAGTCATGGTAGCTTTCCCAGTAATAATATCAGATTTATGGAGAGGTGGTAGTCCAATAAAAGAGTTTTGCATAATACCGTTCAAGTACCATGTGGGATTGCTCAACAGCCTAGACACCCATATCTTTGTGCATCTCTCTGTGCCCCTGCCTTCTCTGCGCTGAAGGAGAGATCTACAGAGTGGAGAAACTGATGTGATCAAGTCCTCTAATAGAACAGGGTTCCCATTGGCATGGCGTACTCTAGTCACAAGATCCTTTCTTTGCTGTACTTGGAGATTCCTGATTTTCTCTAGTGGTTTCCCATCCAAGTGCTATGAGGCTCTAGTCTACTTAGTTTCAAAAATCAGTGAGATGAGACCAGGATTTATCATAGGCATGTCTTTCCCTTGAGAATATTTGAGAGAAGGGTTATTGTATCTCTCCTGGCTGTTTCTTGTGGATGCCTTGTACTGAGTTCAAGAGAGCATAACATCTGCAACAGAGTTCTCCCACTCAACCTGGGGAGTCTGTCTGCACTCTGTTTGTAACATCTGGATGAGGCTGATATTTCCTTTACAGTTGCAACAGATATTGAGCACCATGCCTGCTGGTTTTGTTTGTTTTTTTGGGCAGTAGCATCATGTCCCTCTACTGCTCTCAAAGGGTAGTTGAGACAAACCGGGGAAGGCTGATGGTGATCTTGGGGAGGGGGGACATGTTCTCTAGTTTCTTCTCAGTACTCTCTGAAAACATTCCTGATGGATCTGACTCAGAAAGAACTGGGCATTCAAACTACTATGTGTCTATCATTGTAGATGCCTACCTTGCAACTTAACCCTCATCTTCTTGGTTGGGTTAAATTGCTGCATTTATTTACTGAGCATGTATCAGAACAACAAAGAGTTGTATGTATCCTCTTTGCTGATAGTAGGTAGCCATGCAGCTTCCTTCCACACTCTCCAGAAGTTTACTGGACAGACACAGTGTTGTTTGTGTCCTTTTCAACCAAGGCACAGCATTGCAGTCTGAAGTATATTACCTTTATAGACAGAGACCATTGTTGCCTCCACTGTGACACTTGTCTTCCAGGGATACATCTGATATATCACTGCTAACAATCATCCAGCATACATATGTCAGCTGTTTTGAATACTGCATTTTGACAGTTTCTGATTTCCTGAAATAGGAAGGGATATTTCCGAATTCTGCTGCAAAAGAGCATCTCAATTTTTCTTCAAGTCATTTTTCCTTGTTTGTTATGATTATTGCTTTTTCCTTTTCTCCCTCCTCTCCTTAACCCTACCCCATATGTCTCTCAGTCATTTGCAATATGTTTGCTTTTGTGTGTGTATTTAAATGATTGCACACACAGTGTTCTTGCTACTGATTATTTGTTTTGTCCTTTTCCATATCACAAAAGGGCTGGTGCCCAAGCTATCTCAGGGAGCTTGTCTCCCTTTGTAAACCTGCTTGGATGGATGGGCGGGGTGGGGTGGGGGGTGAGGGCTCTCTTTCTGTTCCACCACTTTCACAGGTGCCTTCCCTGTTGCTGCTCCCAGAATCTAGAACTCCTTCCCAAAGGAGGCTAGATTGGCTCCATATCTGCCAATCCAACTGACTGTCTGAGTGAGGCTTTAAATTATTGTACCTTACTGCTTTGAAGGTGTTTTCGGTGTTGCTTTTGTTTGCTTTTCTTAGTGTGCTATTTGTGTGATCCTTTTAAGTATCTGCATGCCTGCTGTTTTTAGCTTAAAACATTGTCGCTGAACGATGGAACGACTTTTCTTAATGAGATAAAACTATTTTAAATAAATAAAATAGTTCGGTTAAAATTGAAACGTGTGTCCTAAATACAGGTGCAGAGGTCCATCGGTGATGTCAGTTACCATCATTTCACTGCTACAGTTTCTTCTCTGGGTGTGAACTGGGGACAGATAATCTTTTAATCCTTGCTTTGTAGAACTGGAAAAATCCAACTTGGTCAATATCTGTCCCGTCACCTGTGTTCGGGAATCTTATTATAGGCTGTTCATGTGTAAGTGGTTGTTTCCTGGCGTCCTTTGTGGCTGTTTTCCTAGAGTAGAAAGAGTGGTGTTTCTGTCATGTGCAGTGCTTTGCTCAGCCTGATGCGTCCTTGTTCTTCGTCAACCCATGAGATGGCAGGTCACTGTTCTTCCCATTTTGCAGGTGGGGAGCTGAAATCCGAGAAGATACAGGAGTTGTTCACAGCCACCTAGCAAGTCCATGGCTGAGCAGGAGCTGGAACCCTGGTCTCCCAACTCCAAGGGCAACTCGGTTTCTCCAGAACTGAATTGGACCCCTTCTGCTCACCTTGGTCCTGTTGCTGACATACAGTCCCTCTCTGTGCACAGCCCTGATGCGCATATGGCCCCTGCCTTTCTCCTCTGCTCTTGAAACAAGGTCACTGAGGACAGTTGCCACAATGGCGTTCTATGCGATGCTCTAGTCTAAATTCTCTTCTTTCTTGGAAACTCCTTGTAAAACTTCTGCACTTCAATATCAAGCATTGCTGGTTGGTGAGTCAGGCATGTTTGGAATCGAGAGAGGCTCCTGGGAGCAGAGATCTAAAGAGAAGCAGTGTGTGTGCAGAGCTGCCCTGAAACAACACCAACACATATTTTAAAAGTAATGGGGCCATGCCTTTTCTTTCTGTCTGGAAATAGGAGGTTGAAGAGGAGGTAGCAGCCTTTGAGAGTTCAGCAAAGCCAAAGTAGCAGCAAAGTTCTGTAATGGCACAAACGTTCTGTAAGCAATACGGTAGAACAGATAGTTTTCATATGCGGCCAGAGTCCTTGCATGCACTTCTCTGTATATAATGTCAGGCTTTATGAAGACACCTGTTAGACCCTCCCAGTCTGTAGTCCTTTGTGGGTGGCCGGGTGAGTTTTTCCCCGCCAGGTGACTACTTTGTGCTGAAATGCAATAAAAATTATTTCCCTTTTGTGAAGGAGAGCTAAGCTGCTTCCCCCACTCCCATAGCACCGGCTTTGAAAATGTTTTCCGTTTGATATGAACACATAGGAACCTGAGTTTCTTTGCATTAAATCAAACCTTGTCCCACTCAGAGTGTTGCTTCTATTGTTTTCATCTCTGTTTGTGTTCTTGTCCTCAGATGTGAAAAACCAAGTGTCGTTGTGGCATTCTTCTGTTCTTCTCCATTTATCTTCTCCCACCCCCCACCCCCACCCCCTGCTCTAATCTGTTCCTGGTAGGGATGATGGGTGGATGTTATAAATGCTAGGTTCAAAACTGTCCCGATTCTAGGAAGAGTGTTGATTTTATCTTGATACCTGTTAGAGGCAAACCAAATGCTCTTTTATTACCAGATCTTAAAGATTGGGAAGGGAAGGGTGGGGAGCTCTGATGAAACAGGGAATTGAGAGCAACTGAACACTTTTGAGGAATGTTTAGCATGAGGCCTATCATCTGCTTCTTTAATTGGGCCACACTTGTCAGAAGGAGAAGAAAGCATCGGAATGGGATGCCCTAATCTTGAGGGAGTGCTTTGGTTCCACCACAGGTTGCATTTTGCTTCGTATGCAATGCCCTTAAATGAAGAGAGCTGTTCACAGCTCTAGGGCAGGTAAATTTCTGTTTAGCTGAAAGGCCTCTTCTGATAAAAGGCGGTCTCTGTTACGCCTTGAACTTAGCCCTTTTGGATCCTGAAAGCAATTGACTCCCAATATTTTCCTTGGGCAGGGATCATTCCAAACCATCTGCTTCCATTTTGCTGATGGGTCTCTCCTTTTATGCTCTCCCTAGGAAATAAGTGTGGTACGATGTGGCCGTTCTTTGCTAATCAACCTTCTTTAAACCTCTGGAGCACCGGAGCTGCAGGCTGGGGCCAAATCCTCTAAAGAATTTGCTGAAGTGTGTACATGATTGTGCAAATTATGTAATTTAACCAAGCTGAAAATATGCTTTAAATAGTTGCAGGTGCCCCTTGAAAATCTATTAGCTGGGTCATCAAGTTTGTTGACTTCAGATTGTGACTGATGTAGGGAGAGCACAAAGAAATGGGCATAACATATTTCAGAGAGCATTCAGGGTGCTCTTAATACCCTCTTGATATGGCTGCTGGGGACAAGGTGTCATATTTTATAATTGGCGTCCTGCTAGAGAACATACCTAGGGAATAAAAATAACTCCTTGATTGCTCTCCAGTGTTCATGCTATTAAATATAGTAATAGTCTGATGAAGGAACAGTGTAGACTGGATTTTGTTACAGGATGTATAACATCTTTTTCAATCCCTTGGGTTACCTCTTTGAAATGACAAGTCTGTGTTTGTAGCCCCCTGAATTTGTTTGTGTGAACAACAAAGGGTTTACACAAAGATATAGGAATGTACACACATATTTGGGTCATATAAATAAATCAGAAAGAGCATTGTGAAATATGACTTTAAGCTACAGAGTTGACTTTCTGTCTTAACATTGTTGTTCTTCATAAGGACCATCTATAGCAGAGTCTGAAGGCTACAGCTAGCAATTTTGTTGGAGACAAAATTGCTAGGTGGAGTATTTTGTACTCCACCTTTCTGCTAAATAATGACCCAAGGTGACTTACATTATTAGAAGACAATGATGGGGCCTGCCTGGTCTCCTGTGGGAGGGAATCCCAGAGCTTGAGGACAGCAAGGGAGTAAGAAGAGGTGTTTACATGCTAACTTGGTCCCTATGGTTGGCGCTACTGGAATTCTTTGTGAGCACAGTCTGTTTTCCTTTTAACCCAGTAAGGTGTGCACGGAAGGCACAGCCTGAAAAGAGAGGTTTATTTAAGGTACGGAAACAGCTCGGCACTGTTTCTAGGTTTCCCAAGCTAAAGGGAAAGGAGAGACTGACAGGGTGCTTAATTCCCTGGCCGCGGGCACAATGTTGGGTTTGCTCACGGCCGACTAGACGGCTGTGGGCCGTCTGCCTGGTGGATCCTTCCTGTAGATTCCCTGAGGCACGTTGAAGCCTCGAAAACTGTTTCTTGGTGGTAGCGGGACTTCATGTGTCATCAAAGTGGTGACAATGGCTTTAGAATCAGGGGCATGTTGAGTAGGACATATGTGTGCAGGATGTAGAAAAGAGTGCTCCGGAGGTGTGTAGTGTCACTTGCTCCAGAAGAACCTAATTCAAGATTCATACCAATGTCCAAATGAAATAAGAGGCCAGGAGGTTTCATCAGTACACACATAATATCATAGCTCGGCACCAAGGGGTCTTTACTCTGTAACAAATATCTATGCAATTCTCCTTTCCCTTGTGGCACCTGGGGAATCTAGCCATGCAGGCCTTTGGAGTTCTAAGAATATCTCAAACTGAAGGGAGTGGAATCCCTCTGTTTCAGAATATGGGCCTAGTGGTCCTTATGCAGAGTTGGATGATCCTAGTGAGTAGAGGTTGTTGCATGGTCTCTTGGGCTGCTGGTTAGAAAATGATTTGTATATGAACCTGAGTGTAGGGCTATCCATGCCTTGAGGAAGGTTACAAACATTGGCTGTAAATCATCCATTATGCCTTTTTCTTCCCCTATTGGTGGCTGTGTGACTCTGGGTATGGCTCTCTGAGGAACATGGGTAGCATGAACTGCTGCCATTGCGCTCATGTCCTGTTTGGAGCTTGAAATGTTGTTCTTTTTAATAAAGGGACTCCTTGTTTTTTTCTCATTATTGTACAGGGGCACAATCTGTGTTATTATTGCGCTCATGTTTCTCTGTTCACTCAAGCGTTTCTATCCCTTGGGTGTCATTAATGCACTGCATTGTTGTTGCCAGCAGGTCAAATCCGATATTACACCTTGAAAATCGGGAAGGTTGGGGGTGGGAAAAGTAAGGCAAAATAGTACTTTTCTTGCCACTTAACAACTGATGTTTGAACGGCACAGAACTGGAAAATAGCCCATCAAAGGGGCTCTAAAATGCCATCAAATGCCCTTAGAAGTTAATACTTGAAAATAGCTAGAAAATGGTCCTCGCTGCACAGCAACTTTATAAGTACTTGTTGCATTTGCTTTTGGAATTTAATTTTACCCAAAAGAAAGGAATGAGTTTGGGGCAAGTGCACCATGCAAGTTGTACTACATATTTCTAAGTCTTCTAGTACACAGAAAATGGCCTCTGAGACTATGTGTATGCAGAGTATGAGATGGATTTCCACAACTTAGCCTTGCATGCAAATGGATTTTCGGTGGTGCCGAATCCGTGTGAGCTCAGTGGTTCTGCAGTAGTCAGTGTTACATTAGGAACGTTGTTTTTCTCTTTCTGCTTAATACCAAACCTTGTATTAGAAATTGAGATATTGACGACTCTGCGCAGCAGCCTGTATAACACCTGACATCCCTTCCTGCTCTCTACTTATGCGAGGATGACACGAGTTATGGCTGGAGGTGCTGTCCACCTTCATGGCCCCTTCTCTTTGCTCTCTCTGCGGCTCTTGACACCTAGCTGCACGCAGCATTGATTTTCCTTCACTCCTGGAAAAGCCTGCAGCATGGATATTACTCACTGTTCAGATCTTCACCACTAATAAAAACCTCAGTTTGCAGAAAGACAAGAAAAGTTGGGCATTTCTGGCCAATAGCACCCCAGTGTACCCTTAATCTTTACATAGTTTTGAGAGGATAATTACGCAAGTTGGACAGGGAAGGTGGTTAAAACAGTGAACAGAAAGAGGCTCAAACTCTGTTTTGAATTGTTTCATGGCCTCCTGGCTCCTTTTTGGTGTCCGTGATTTCTGTTGAGGGGAGGACTTTACTTCCTGTTGACTATTGGGAAGTGTGCTGGTTACACCAGTCATGTCCCAAGTCTGGCCCGGGGGCCAAATGCGGCCCATTTTAAAATTTTGAGCGGCCTGCAGCCTCTTCTCCCTGCCGACTCATCCTGTTGTGCATCCCCATCATCCGGCCCCTCCCTGTGCCGGCTGGCGATATCAGCTTGCAGTTTTATGGTTTGACTACCCTCCCTGCCTCTGCCTGTACCCCCACCCACCTAGCGTACCCGCCCCTGGCTCCATTGCTGCAGTATCCTCCCCACCTCCTTGCAAGGGAGGGCAGCATATACAAGCAGCAGTGTGTCTTGGGTTTGCGCTTGCCAGTTCCCAGGCTGTGGAACAGCCACTTGGCCCTTGGGGCACCTTGAAACCGGAACGTTTGTGGCTGTTGCAGGAGTGCGCGGACTCGCACACTTTCTCCACCCTTCAGGTTGAATGGTTGGCCCCCACACATTTTTACCTCACCAAATCTGGCCCTCTTTTCAAAAAGTTTGGACACCTCTGGCTTACACCAAAAGCATCTTGGTTTTAAGCCACTGTAAAGGCACAGGCTCTCTCTGCCTCTCCCACAAGAGGGTGGGGAGAGGAATTCTTGAAGAAGCTGTCAACTTGAATCCAGGAAATAAAGGATTGATCAAATCAATGCTGCTTGGTGAAGAGGGAGGAAAGACTTCTGAAGAGTGCTCGATTAGCATTTATTTCTGCAAAGAGGCCTCTGTTTATAGGGAGCAGGGTGGCTGGTGAAGTGTTCCTTATGCAAATACCTATTTCCTGCCTTTCCTGCTCTCCTCAGCTTTTTGGACATGAAGGGGGGAGGGGGGAAAGAGATCCTTAAAAGTTCTGTGGCTGCTTTAAGGAAGATCTGTTTAAAATCAGCTGCAAGGTGGCTTAATTGGATCCATAGGTTTGGAGAGGGTGTTTGGAACAGTTAGGGCAGTTTCTAATTGGTTCGCAGCTGGATAGTGAAGAGAAAACTCTGGGTTCAACTCAGAGGTCTAGGGGCGCTTTTACACAACCCGTAAGATCCGCTGGCCACTTAAATTCGGACCAGAGATCTTGGGGGTTCATCGCTCTTCCTGTGTTCCCACCCCTCCGCACTTCCTTGCTCCTGTCTGTGTGAGGGGAGGGAGAAAAAAAGGGAGAAAAAAACGCAGGCTCACCTCCGTCTGCCGGTGGAAGCCACCCCGAGCCCCGTCGTCATGATTCCTGTCTCTTAAAGGGGCGGCGGGGACAAAAAAACAAACACAAGGCAAGGAGAGCCTGGCACTTACTACTTTACATCCGCATCAGAAATTGAAAAGTGCGCTGGGACGTGCTTAGGTGGGCGTGGTCGTACTTAATTTTTTTAAAGTCCGGAGCTGGTGGGAAAACATTTTTAAGCTCCGGATCTGGGAGCCCTTTGCCTTGGATTTTAGGGGTCGTGTAAAAGCGCCCTAGGACAGCAAAGGAGAACAATATCTCTCAATCTTTGAACCCAGCAGGTCCTCAAGGTAAGAAAGTCATGCTTCTGGAGCTTGATGTTTATCTACCCCTCAAGGTGCTCTGTGGTGATAACTATGTTCATGCCAGTAAAAGAAGAATTAGGTGGAGGTTGTTAATTGATGCTAATGGACAAGAGAAAATGTATATGTTTCCCCAGAAGTAGACAGAAATTTTGAAACAACGGGGTATACCTCAACAGGGAAGCAGGAATAGGGATGGACAAGACGATAAAGACCTACCAGTAGATCTGTAGATCCATTTTTTTCTGACTCCCAACATTTAAATAACAGACCCCCCCCCCCAAAAAAGAGTATGTTTTACTAATATTCAGCTGCAGAAATGGAGAGAGCTTGGAGTGATCAGTTTCCCCTGAAATGGCCATGGGATCGATTAAGTTCTGAATTGTCTGATAGAGGAAGCTACCTGAATGAGTAGCAAAATGTTTCAGTCCCACAAGAAGTCCAGTTTCCATGACTCAGCGGACAGATGACCTCACCTGGAGTACTGGGATTCTCCATAGATCTAAATTCAGAATATACTTACAGGTAACTCTGTTCTGTATTGTAAGTGCCAGTCTTGTGTTGCTTGCTTTGGTAGGCAACTTTTGGGTTTACCTGAAATTTGCCCATGCTTACCTTGAACTCACCCAAGAGAAACAGAACCTGTTTCAAATAAGTGATGAAATAAAAACATCATTGTACATAAGCATGTGTCTAGAGATGTTTGCACATTAAAAAACAAATGTATGACATTTTTTCAAGGTAAAGAGTGAAATTAATTAGAGAAAGATGGAGAAAAGTCAATGAGTTGACCCTTGATGGAGATGTGTAATCTCCAGGCTTAAAACCAGGGTACTTCAAGGGCCAGATGCAGGGGAGTGTTATCAGGTGACAGGAATCTAGTCTCGTGTGCTCCCAGAGGCATCTGGTGGGGCCACTGTGAGATACAGGAAGCTAGACTAGATGGGCCTTTGGCCTGATCCAGCATGGCTCTTCTTATGTTATGTTCTTATGTTCTTGAGACCAGGGTGACAAGAGGTCAAAGCTGACTATAAAATGGAGGACTCGCACTAGCTATATTCAGGCTGATGAAGCTGTTTGAATGAGCAGCGAAACGTTTCTGTCTCTCAAGAAAAAGAAGTCCAGTTGCCATGACTCAACTTCCAGTTAAACTCACCTGGATGGCTGAGAATCTTCACAGACATATTGCCCAGATATGGATTAATGAGGTCTAATACAATCTTTATCCTCCAAAAATTAATTGGAACAGTATCTGGCTTCAATAGCTTTAACTTTACAAAATCTTTTGTCTGTTCTTACTTTATGAAAGGGAAGGCTTTTATGTAAGCACAAGATGCGGTGGAAGAAACCCATGCTTCTTAATATTTATACTGATACACACAATTAGGATTCCCTTTGGAGTTAGATGTAAAAAGCAGCTCTCGAGAGTTCTGGGCCCTGCAGTCATCTGCCTAGAATATTCTCTCTACTTCCCCCTTTCTCTCTTTTGAGCCACCCACGCCACCTTTGATCCAGTTGTATTATAAAGGCAGAGAGAGGTCAAGGTCCATAACAGGTCATTTGACATCACCAGCACCATTTCCTCCTCCTGCAAAACAGCTCCTTCAAGCCAGCCTTTAACAGCTTATCAAAAGGAAAAGACCAAGCGTAAAGTTACTTAGCAGGTGTTAAGTGATGGGGTCATGATTGCCAGGCAAAGTGAAAAAGACATCCTTTCAAGGTGTTTAAGCACTTTTCTGTGTCTCCCCACATGACTTAAAGCACGTCCTTTCCCCAAAGGCCATAAGCTTCTGTTCTACAACTTGGCCTCCAACTCACTGAGACCTCTGTCGTTGGCTTCACCAGTTCCCTTGACAGTATGCCAGACTGAATGCTAGCCTGGCACTTTTGAAATCGGTATAGCTAGAGTTATGCATGCAGTGAGTCAGCAGACGATTGGGGCGGAAACAGCTCGGTTGGAAAACCATGTAGGTTGATTAGGATTAATTACAAATTATCAGAAGCTGAAAATACACAGCAGGGCCCCCGTAAGATTATTATGAAAAGAAATATGCAGGAAATATGCACATGGGATAAGGGAAGTGTGTGTTTCTCTCTCTTTCTCACGCTCACTCTCTTAGAATTGAGCCTTTTTATATAAATGCACAACGTAAATGCCCTAAATAATGCACCTATTTGAAAAGAGTTTCCAATTGCTCCAAAAGAGATGCTTTCTGTTTTGGTGGTGGACTTACAAGATCTTATAGGACCACTGTTCACTTCTATACATCACAACTTTATCTTTTTTTTTCTTGAAATTTCTTTGGTTGGTGACTCCACAGTCCTGTTGGTAACGCTGCAGAGAAAACAATGACACTACGCTCAGGAACTCTTCCTTTGTTGTTTGGAGTATCTTGTTTATATTGATATTTTAAAGCCTGGCATTTGCTAGAGCCTAGCAGTTGGTTCTTTGGAGTATTTAGCCTGGCATATTTTTATGGTGAACATGGTCTTTATGCATTAAACATAAAGGATCACAAGCCAGTGGGAAGTAGCACATAAGACTGGCCATGTGCTGTTAAAGCAAAGCAAAAAGTGTTCTGCTTATATACCACCCCATACCACTTCAAGTAGTCTCTGGTGGTTTACAGTTTTTTAATAACAGTATGCAGGCTACACATTGCCCCCCCTCCCAGTAAGCTGGGTACTCATTTTACTGACCTTGGAAGGATGGAAGGCTGAGTGAACCTTGAGCCTGCTACCTGGGATTGAACCCCAGGTTGTGAGCACAGTTTTACCTCCAGTGCAGGCATTTAACCTCTGCGCCATGAGGCTCCTTGCCTGCTACCGGGTCTGAGAATTGCAGGTCCACGTAGTCCCCATAGTCAGGATCTACATGCACCTCTCAGGATGGCCGCCAACCATCTGCTGGGAATGTTATCTTGGATGTTTTCTGATTGTTCTTCATAACTGAGACTGTGAAACCAGCTGCAGAATTTGGTGTTTGAGCAGCTAGTTCTGGAGTTAATGTTCTCACAACTAATGAAGAAGTTGTGTCTGGCAAGCAGCTGCTGCTTTTTCATTTTCTTCTAATAGCTTAGAAGAATATGCTTTGAACCTATCCTTTGAAAAATTCCTAATACTTTGAACAGAAGAATGATGGTGCCCAGATGGCTATATGCTGGTTTCTGCTATCAGCATGTACATATAGGCTTTATTCTTATTTTAATTACTGCATTTGCTCTTTCTTCCATAGAGCGTGACAACCCATAACAGTATGAAGGACTTTCAATAAATGGCATGGCTAAGAAGAGTTTGAGTCTAGCCAGGACTGGGACTGGCTTTAAGGTTCTGAACAGAGATTTACCTAACTTAGTTCCCTGACCCAAACCCCATAGATGTGGTGGGAATGATGTGAATTGTAGTTTAGGTTGAGTAAGGCTGTTCTAACCACCATATTGCTTTAGTTGACTACAGAGTCTTCTATTGCTACAGCAAAAGCTTTATAACATCTCCTGGCTTCTTTATTTTTAAAGGAATGAACATGTTGAATATTAAAGACCCAAAGTTTCCAGATTTGCTGCCACAGCCAGGCTGACATTGTTTATCTGAGCGTTTTTCTCTCGCTTACTTCAGCACTGATTAATATTCACCTTATTATAGTTAACATGGCATAACCAAAAAACATCATAAATTTAACATCCTTGCAGTTTTTCAAGATGTTAGCCCTGCTGAAGCATAAGGCTGCTCGTTTACCAAGTGGAAGCGAGAGGAGTCAGGGCACGGCTCGTTCTCCAGCGAGCCATGGCAGGGAAAAGTCAGCACAAGAATTTGCTGTTCTGATGAGAAAGCATGCACATGGAATGTGTGCTGTCGCAGAAGGCAGAGAACGTCGACTTGTTCTGCCACATCTAGCCATGGAGTGAGAAATATGCCTAGGAACAGAACAGAACTTGACATGCTCACCTTTGCTGCCCAGATGTTGTTACGAAAGGGGAACCTCTTGAAGCATGCCTGTCCTACCCCATGAAAAGCACAAAATACTGTTGCATGGATGATGGCCTAGTAGGTGGTGGGACAGAAAGAGGGGTCCCTAAAGTCTGCTACATTTTAGGGATGTATGGGAAGAGATTTGTAACTTCTAGTATCAGGACAATATTGATCTTCTCATGCTTGGCAGGGTCTCCAATGATTGCCCGCCTGTTCCTCTTCTTTTAAAAACTCTACATTTGCCTTTCTTGTTGGTTAAAAGGACCAGTGTCTTGTCCAGAGACAGTCTAGAGCACAGGTGCAAAGCCCCATCTGTGGATCTTCTCAGGACTTAACAGCGGGATGAAGTGAAAAAGCCAGAAATTGTTTCTGGTGTATCAGGCAACCAAAGTTTATCCCACAAGCCCAGGTGCAAGCTCCAGTGAAGAAGACAAGTGGTTGTGCTTCGGGAAGCTGTGTTGGAGTAGCAGGCGAATTCTCTGCTTACTGAATTCTGAAATTTGTCCTTGGTAGCAACATGACCTGAAGCTATGTAGTCCTTTCTCTAGCACTCTCAGCTCCATGGCAGATGGAGGGGCAGTCTCAAACTTAACCTCAGCTTGACATTGTTGGGTGAAAAGGGACAAACAGACCTCCATTTTCTCCTGATCTGATCGAAGAAGGACAGATAGCTTGCATAAAGAAGCTGACAGACCTTTGGGGATTTTCAGGGGGGTGGGAAAGGAAATATGTGATGGCCTGCAGTGTGTTTTATGCACATGATATTCCACGATTTTCTCTGTATCATTTGTTCTCATTTTCTTGATACAAATTCTATTGTGATGTCACACAACAACAAAGAAAGCAATTTCAACTCTCTGGGAGGGGGCAAACATTTTTAATTATTCTGTTCGCTTGCTGTGTCTTTTCTCCAAATTCAGTGGGTCATAATTTTCTCATCTAGAGAAAAATACTTGGGGGAAGGGGATACAGAGAACAGGGCTGTCCCCCACCGCATCGCCCTTTACTTTCTTTGGTGCTGCAAAAGCTTTTCTCCCTCTGCTTCTGGGTTTTGTATTATGCGATTCAATGGCGGCCACTCTCCCTTCTCTTATTGATTACCTTCCTCTGTTAGAAACTCTTTTCATCTCCCGAGTTTGGTTGCCAGCACTCTGCGTAAAGTCAGGTTTATTGCAAGGTTCTTCAGTGGCCTTAAACTTTTCATAATGAACAGTCCTCCCCCCGGCTTAGTGGATTTGTCTATAGGTTTGCTTACAAAGTACAGTTTTCCCCCATCAAAAATGAAGTTGGAAGTGGGCCAGAAGGCTATCCTGCCCAGTGCAGGAATCCAAACCGAAGTACTTCTGACCGATGGTTGTCCTAATTTTCTCTTCAGTACCTCAAGCACTCGAACACTCACCACCTCTTAAGGTCATCATTTCCATTGTTGTATTGCTCTAAGTCGGGAGTTTTTTTCCCTGGATAGTCAACCGAAATCTGGCTTCCTGTAACTTGAGCCCTCTATTACACATCCTGCAATTTGGGAAAATGAAGAACAAAGCTTGCCCTTCCTCTGTATGAATGCCTTTCAAGTGCTATCCTGTAGGCACCTGGAGTAGGAACTGGCAAACCACTCCGTTATTCCTGCCAAGAAAACTCCATGGACATGGGGTCATGAAGAGCTGGTCACGACTGTAACGATGCAACAACACACATCTTGTCTCCACCAGTCTTCTTTTTCCCTAGCTAAACAGGCCAGTTCTTTTAGTCTTTCCTCATGCAGCTTGGTTTCCAGTCCCTTCCTCTGAACTTGTTCCAGTTTGTTGACATCCTTCTTAACGTGTGTCGTCCAGAACTGGACACAGTACTGAAGGTGAGACCTAACTAGTGCCAAATAAAGCGGGTCTAGTACCTTACAGGATTTGGAGACTATATTTCTGATAATGTAGCCTAAAATATAATTTGCAGCCCCACAGCACCATGGGCTCATATTCATGCTATGATCTACAATAATTCTAAGATCCTTCTCACTTGAAGTATTACTGAGCCAAATAACACCCCCCTCCATCTTATAACTGTGTGTTTGATTTCTTTTTCCCTAGGTGGTGTAGAATTTTGCATTTATCTCGAACAATTTCATTGTGTTGTATTCAGCCCAGTGCTCAAGCCTATAAAAGAACTTTTTGAATGTTGTTTCCGTCTTCCTGGGCATTATCTATTCACCAATTTTGTGCCATTTACAAATTTGATCAGCACTCCCTGCCCTTCTTTCCTTATCCCCATTGAGTAGCTGAGGGGCCGTTCTTCTCTCTGAGAGAGAGAGAGAGGTCCAATTTTCCCCCATTTGTAGTTCATTGCCAGGGACAGAAAACAGAGAAAGAAGACCACTGGATATCTGATTTTTACACTAAAGCTGGATGTTAGAGGGGTTTTTTTCAAAGCAGTTTTTTTCTCCCCAGCATAGCTGGATGTGTGGAAGGTGAGCCGGTGTGGTGGTCAGGGTGTCAGAATAAGACCAAGGAGACCTCTGTTCTCCTCTTGGCCATGGAAACTAATGTGGGAATAGCAGTAATAACCAGCTCCTCCCAATTGTCACTTAACTAAAATTCTTTGGAAAGGGCAGAACATGGCATTGACATAAGTTTTGGGAAAAGGGGGAAGCTGGCGTAGCCTTTCAATGACTGTGTGACTTCAAAATGAAGTCAAACATGTTTGTATGTTGGAATTGAAGGGAGACATCTCCCTGCTGGTAACTGTTGGGTTGAAAACCCTGGCACGTCTCATCTTTGGCTATGCTAGGCTAGCTAAGGGTGGTGGGGCTGATACAGAACAACTTCTGCAATCATTCCAGTCCCCCCACCACATACCGGTAAAAATGATCCTTTATTGACAGACCTCTCTTCCTGTAGGACGCTAGCAAGGCTACCAAGTTAAGAAGAAAGGCTGGCTTTAGTGCCTTCTTGATGGCCTGGGCTTCCAGTATGCAACTGATAAGCATCTATTGGAAGCCAGGTGTAACTGCTCAGTGGGGGAGTGCATGAAGAGAGAAGGAGGGAGGAATGCACACATTATACAATGTATTCATGTTTGCTTCATTTAATCTTGGCCCTAATTACACAGCCTCACAGCTTCTTGGAAGTAAAGCTAGTATACTCTTGATACTAAATAATAATAAAGTTTTGTAATAGCTACAGGCAGGCTAATCAGAAATAAGGATCTTTAGCCTTCTTTAGAGGGCTAAGTGGGTAATATGATGATTTTATTGAATTAGCTTCTCTTTATGAAATAGACAGCATGTTTTCCACTTTCACAGAGCTGTGAACAGAGGAGGAAGCCTTTAAGCTATAGAGAAAATTAGATAAGGATGCAAACATTACAGTCACTTTGGGCAGACTGTTCAGTCTGAAGCCTTTGCCAAATAAAGCATTGGTTGACAATATGCTTTGTGTGTGTGTGTGTCTTTTCCTCACTTGGGAATTAAACCCTTCCTGGTGGTAAATAAATGAGGTTTTTGCTCTCCCAAGTCCTGTGCATGAAGTCCACTGACTGTTTTGATTCCGAGTTGTTTTCTGTAGTGTTGTGCAACTCTGCTTCAACAACCAGCTTTCTTGGGAAGATGTAAGATCTCTCTCTCTCTCTCTCTCTCTCTCTCTCTCTCTCTCAGTTTAAAAAACATAGGAAATCCCTTTTGCACTGCAGCTTGCTCTTTTGCATTGTGACTTCTATGTTGGCAGCAGGCAGTCCTTTTTGGCTCTGGAGAGCTTATGTTTTGCATGAGCTGATGGAATCAAAGCCACAAGTAGGGCCCCCATCATATCAATCCTCACCATTCCACCACCGTCTACTCTTTTCCCCTGGCAAAAGTCCTGTTGTACTCCTCCATGCCGATAACGCCAAATGTGGAGTCCTTGATATAAAGGTAAACTACATCACACAGTCTCTGTCAAGGCTCATTATACTCGTCCAAGGCTAGCTGTCATGTCTCCTGTGTAGAATATGATCAAAACCAACAGTTACTGAATCAAAGATTTGAGTGTTCTTGTTCTTTTTTGTAAATTCCCCTCAGTTTTGTTTCCAAGGATTACATTGAGGAAGGTGCACAAAACAATGAGAGTTTGTTTTTGGTAAGCTTAAACAATAATGTTTTTTGAAAATAAAACAAAATAATCATGTATTTGTCTCAGATTTATAGGGAGGAGTTTTCTGTAGTGAACTAAGCTATTGTTATTCTGTGTTTTCAACATCTTTCTTTTTCATAGTTCTTAAAAAAGTTTTTGGTATTTATTTATTTATTTATTTATTTATTTATTTTTATATTTGTATCCCGCTTATCTCCGAGGGACTCTAAGCGGCTAACAGCAATCACAGTACAACAAATAGATACAAAAATAACAAGTTAAAAACAACAACAAATCCTAAAATCCTAAAATCCTAAAGTCTCCAAGCGCGTCCCAGAGCGTCAAAACATAAATTCTAACAAGTGAGTTGGAGACACCAATGGGCAAAATATTGGCAGTTATAAGCAGCGATGGCGGGAAAAAGGGAAGAGAAGGGAAAAGAAAGAAAAAAAAAATTAAATTAAATTTCGCCAAAGGCCTCACGAAATAAAAAGGTCTTTAAAGCTTTTCGAAAGGCCTGCAGGGACTCTGCAGAGCGCACTTCGCTAGGGATGGCATTCCATAAGGATGGGGCTGCCACAGAGAAGGCCCGGTTTCGGGTGACCGTCTTCCGGGCCTCTCGAGGAGTGGCAACCCGAAGCGAGTGCGCTCGCGCCTGCCGAACTGGACGGGCCGAGGTGGATCGCTGGACGATACGCTCTGACAGGTAGTCCGGTCCCAAGCCATGGAGGGTTTTATAAACTAAAACCAAGACCTTGAATCTAATCCGGGCCGCAACGGGTAGCCAATGCAGGCGAGCCAGGACTGGGGTGATATGGTCGTAACGACGCACACCAACCACCAGCCTGGCTGCCGCATTCTGCACCCGCTGCAGGCGCCGGAGAAGAGTCAAGGGCAGCCCCATGTAGAGTGCGTTACAGTAGTCCAGTCTCGAGATCACCAGTGCTTGGACCACTGTTCTCAGAGAGTCAACATCCAGGTACGGGCGGATCTGGGCGATCTGGCGAAGATGGAAATAAGCGGCCCTGGTCACCGAGGCCACCTGGGCCTCCATGGCCAGCGCCGGGTCCAGAACCACGCCCAGATTCCGCACCCTCTCCACAGGCTGGAGGGAAACCCCCCCCAGCTGCGGAAGAGGGCCACCGTACCCAGATGGTGAGCTCCCAAAGAACATAACCTCCGTCTTCTCGGGGTTGAGCTTAAGCCTGTTCGCCCCGGTCCAGGTCAGGACGGCGTCCAGGCACTCATCAAGGATCCTCACAGCTTCCACTGCAGAGGTGGAAAAGGAGAGATAGAGCTGCGTGTCATCAGCGTACTGGTGACAGCAGACTCCAAATCTCCTAATGACCCCAGCCAGCGGCCTTACGTAGATGTTAAACAGCATAGGGGACAGCGACGACCCCTGTGGAACCCCACAAGGGAGTATCCAAGGAGCCGACAACTCCCCCCCATGCAGAACGTACTGTGGACGGTCCTCCAGGAAGGATCGGAGCCAACTGCGAGCAGTGCCTCCGATACCCACCTCTGAGAGCCGATCCAACAGGATACCGTGGTCGACGGTATCAAAGGCCGCTGACAAATCCAGGAGAACCAACAGGGTAGAGCAACCCCTGTCGGCCGCCCGGATTAGGTCATCTTGCAGCGCGACCAAAGCTGTTTCGGTCCCCCGACGAGGCCTGAACCCGGACTGGCATGGGTCGAGGCACTGCCGATCCTCCAGGTATGACTGCAACCGAACCGCCGCCACCCTCTCGATCACCTTGCCCATAAACGGGACGTTGGCAATAGGACGATAGTTGTTCAAATCGTCCGAAGACAGGCCGGGTTTTTTAAGAATGGGCTTTACCACCGTCTCCTTCAGACGAGAGGGAAAAACCCCCTCGCTGAAGGAGGCGGTAGCAATAGCCGAAGCCCATTCGGCCATGGTCCCGCTGGCAGATTTAATGAGCCAGGCTGGGCAGGGATCGAAAGGAGTGGCCGCCGGTCGGCAGTGAGCCATAGCCTTAGAGGCCTCGACAGCGGAAACAGGCCCAAGCGCATCCAACCGAGGCGACGAAGGCGGCCCAGCATCTGGGGATGCCGGGGCTGTGCTACTGCAACCGGAGTCGAAGCCGGCCCGGATGGCCTCTATCTTAGAACAAAAAAAGGCTGCGAAATTCTCACTACTGAACTCAGTAGGAGGAGGCCCGGCCAGACTAGGATTGGTGAGGTCCCGAACCACACGGAAAAGCTCCGCTTGGCGGTTCGAGGCCTCACCAATTCTCAGGGAGACAAAAGATCTTTGAGCCTCCCTGATCGCGTTGGAATAGCGTCTAGTCTGGGAAACAACAGCAGCCTTACTGATAACCGTCCGGGTTCTTCTCCAGCTGCGCTCTAGTCTTCTCCTCTCCTGCTTCATCGCTCGGAGCTCGGACGTAAACCACGGCGAGGACCGAGCTCGGCATCGGAGAAGACGCTTAGGGGCGATCCGGTCGATGGTTTGGGCAGCTGTATCAAACCAATGGTTGGCCACAACCTCGGCCGGCGCGCCAGTCAGTTCTCCAGGACATGCCCCAAAGACTTCCTGGAACCGAGAAGGATCCATGAGTCTTCGGGGGCGGGCCAAAACAAGAGGCCGTTGGTCCCCGCGAGGAGGGGCCGAGATCGCCACAGGGAAAGTAAGCAGGTGATGGTCTGACCATGACACAGGAAGGGGGACGATGCCCCCAACCTCCAGACTCGAGATCCCCGACATGGAGGAAAAGACCAAGTCCAGGGTGTGGCCAGACCTGTGAGTGGGGCATACAACATGCTGGGACAGACCCATGGACGCCATGGATTCCATGAACTCCAGAGCTGCCCCAGTGAGCTCACCGCCAGCATGCACATTGAAGTCGCCCGCAACCAGAAGGCGCGGGGACCTCAAAAGTGCAGCCGCGATGAACTCGGAGAGCTCCGGAAGGGATTGTGCTGGGTTGCGGGGAGCACGGTAACCCAGCACAATGCCAAATCTGTCCCGCTGTCCCACCAACAGGTGAAGGCACTCTAACCCCTGGCTAACCAATGTCGAGGCCCTGCAAACATAAAGAGAATCCCGATGGACGATGGCGACCCCTCCTCCCTTCTGACCCTCCAGCCTCCCCACACCCTGAACCAGATACCCGGGCGGGCACAGCAGGGAGAGCGAAGCCCCCCCCTCTGCACCCACCCAGGTCTCGGTAATGAGAGCCAGGTCAGCCCGCCCGTCTTGGATGGTATCATATATGACGGGGATTTTATTGTGGACTGACCTGGCGTTCAACAGAATGCAGGAAAGGCTGGAGGCGCTGGAGAAGTGACTCCCGGACACGTGGCAGGGAGCCGAGGGGTCAGAACGCAGGACAGGCACAAGATGCCTGACCCGAGGTCTTCTAATCTGACAAACCCCCCGGCTACAAGCGTACCGCCCACGGCCCATCACAGTTGGTATGTGAGTCCCTGTAGTCATGGCGAGGGGGAAAGAACCAAAAAAAAAAAAAAAAAAAAAAAAAAACCCTAATTAAATAAACTCTAACTACAAAATTTACAATAATACAATAATACAAAATAAAATACAATAACAAATCAACCTCCCCCAAATAACTATACAATACAACAACAAGTAATAAAATACAAATCCAAAATAGTATAATAATGTAAAATAACAGGAGGACCCAAGGCAGGAGGGAGATGGTTAAACCCAGGAACAGGGCTGACTGCCCAAGAAGATTAAAAACACCTGGGAGCCCGAGCAGGAAAGCCAAGGTCAGAGAAACAGATAAGGAACAAGATCATAATGAGGGGGGCGGGTTAAGGATGGATAATCATGCCCGCCACTCCATCTCATCTGGTAACTCTAACCCAGGAGGTCCCAAAAAGTTCTCAATCCCCAAACCCCCATAAGCAACCCCCCCCGGAAATCCCCCCAACTTCGGTGTTAACAGTAAGGCGATGGTGGCCGACCTGCCACACGAGCAGCCGCAGCCGTCGAAGGTTGGAGGAAGTCGGCATAGGAGCCAGTCCTGTGCCATCGCTGGAACTCCTAGGGGGGCGTGGGGGGGGAGCTGGAAAGCCGAATGGTGATGGTGGGTCGGACGCCGGTGGCCGATATGCCACCCGAACCCCCAGCCCAGGAGGGAGCCAAGGGCACAACCAACGCCGACGGCCGAGGTGCCGCCCGGGGGGATATTCCCGGTTCCCCAAGATGTAAGCTGGGCGCCGGGATAGGGCCGCAATGTCCAGCAGCCGCCGTTACATACCCCCGCAAACAAGCCACAGCGGCAGCGTTCTCTTCGGCTAGCCCGCCGCAGACAGGCAGCAGCGGCGGCGTTGTCTTCGGCTGGCCCGCCGCAATGATAGCGGGCGGCTGGCCGCTTCTTCTCCACGCCGACGATGACCTCCATCTCAGAGAGGCGTTGTAAGAGCCGGCGGCGAGCCCCTTACGGTCGGCGATGGCGGCGGCTTTAGCTAACTCGCCACCGCTAGCGGACCGCCGCGATGGATAATGGCGGACCGCTGTTGATAACTGCGGCGGCGGGGGCCAACCCAACTTCGTCGGCTGGCCCGCCGCGGTGGTAACAAGCGGCGAGCCCGGCACGAGCAGCAGCCTCCGAGGCAGGTCCTCCGTGACAAAGGGAGGCGGACCGCAGGATGGAACCCGGCAGCGTCGGTCTCACACGAACAGTAGCCTCCGAGGCAAGTCCGCCATAACAGGGGAGGCTAAGCGCGAGATGGAGCCAGGCGGCGTCGGTAATCTCCCCAGCAGGCTCACGGGGAGAAGCCGGGCGACAAGCCACTTGCGGTAAACGGCAGCAACCGACCCCCAAGCAGGCTCGAAGAGGGCCGAAGAAGGCCGACAGCTTGTTACAGACGGCGGCAGCAGCCGCGGTCGGCTTAACAAGTAGGCTTAACAAGTAGGCACTGAGGGCTAAGGGGAGGAGGGACGCTCAAACCTGATTGACGAGGCAAGATATAGAGTCTCTCCAGGTGGTCCTCAGGCGAGCCCCTTCAGTTCCCACTCCAAAACCCTGGCCATCCAAAAATAAAATTAAACAAAAACATAAAAACTAAGCAGCATAGTCAGGGACGCTGGTTGCAGCCGGCGTAAACAGCTGCTGCTGCCGCCCGCCATCTTGTGAAGGTAGATGTTTGAAGACGTATATCTAGCTTCTCAGCTGCCTAGATGCCCAGAGCTTATCTGATCTCACCTGATCTCAGAAGCTAAGCAGGGTTGGGCCTGGCTAATACTTGGATGGGTGACCACCAGGATATACCAAGTGCTGTAATTGCCTGGAGTAGGAACTGGCAAACCACTCCAGTATTCCTGCCAAGAAAACTCCATGGACACAAGATCACGAAGAGTTAGTCACAACTGTAACAACTCAACAACAGCAATCTAGCTTCTCAGTTAGTAAGAGGCTGAAATGATACGGGAGATTCCTTGTGACTCTTGGTTCCACAATCTTATGATCTATATAAGAACATACATAAGAAGAGCCATGCTGGATCAGGTCAAGGGCTCATTTAGTCCAACTTCCTGTATCTCACAGTGGTCCCGCCAAATGCCTCTGGGAGCGCACGAGACTAGATATCTGCCTCCTGATATCCCTCCCCTGCATCTGGTCCTTGAAGTACCCCGGTTTTAAGCCTAGAGATTCTGCATCTCCATCATGGTTTGTCACCTATGATGGACTTCTCCTCCAGGCATCAAAGAACATGCATAAGGATTTTTTTTTACAATGCTGGATTACTTTATATGGAATGTAAATACCACAGTGAGTCCCGGGGTTCCCAAGGCTTGCTATCACCCATACGCTTTTGTGGGCCGCTGCCAATTTCTTTTGAAGAAGCAGGTTGGAATCCATGCCAGATGACAGGTGTTCATCTTTAAGGGTCTACAGGGGCAGATGCCTAACAAGGCCATCTCCGGGGAAGTGTGCTGCTTAGTTTGCTTTCTGTACACAGACTTGACACTGCCTCATCTCTGTGTATTGAATCAAGGCATAATGATTTAAAAAAAATGCATGATATGTCCAAACTTCTGCAGCAGGTCCTAGGGGTAGAACCAATGACCTCAAGAGGTGGTGAGTGCTCCGACGCTGGAGGCATTTGAGAGAAATTTGGACAACCCCCGTCAGGTGTTGTTTAATTTGTATTCCTTCATGGAGCAAGAGATTGGACTTGATGGCCTTGTAGTCTTCTTCCAATTTCAGTGTTCTGTGATTGATTCTATGGTAGCTCCCCCTCAGCCGGTCTCATTCTGCACCAGATTGCGTCGCCCAGTATATATGGGCTTCTTTTGGACCTTAATGAACTGAACACCAAAGAAGGTAATGTTTTCCTATCCCTGTTGCTCTTACCTCCACCCTGTCTGCCGAGCGTTCCCACCACCGTTGCACACATTTCCTGGTCTTGACATGCAGCCATCTATTTCAGTATTCTCAGGCTGGTCTGAGTTCTCTGAATGAAGATAACTTGCCTTTTCTACTTGGCCAGCGAAGGCGACGCTGGGGCTTTCAAAGCTCTGAGAGCCCGATAAGCTCTTTGGATCTCCTTCTGCAAATGTGACGCTGTAGACTTTGCTAATGTTTTTTCCTTACTCTGTTCTGAATGAGAAAGGCTTCTCTGTCTTGTAGGAGAGGCGAGGAGAAAAAGGCGAGGACCTTTAAAGAAAAAGGAGAGGGGGCAGGGGAAAGGAGGGGTAAGGAGGGAGGAGAAGCCGGTTCATTTTGTTTGTTCTTTCATTTATCTATTTATGTTCCCACCGTTGTATTGGAAAGCCCAGAACAGCACACCGCACATGTAAAATTCAGCAGCTGCATTATGAGATGTGGTTTTAAGATGAAAACAGTGGAACAAATGGACCTGTGTAAGGAGAGGCTGGGAGCCATTGGTAATACATTGGTGGAATAGTCTGATTCCTCAGCCCCCTCCCCCCTAAAAAAAAACACACCTTCTTGGCTCAGATTTTATTTATTTTAAATATTTTTATCTCACCTTTCTCCTTAAAAAGGACCTAGGGCAGCTTACATCACTAAAAAGGCAATATTGAAAAGCTAAAAATAGCAACTCTAGTAATGTTTAAAAAGTATATTAAAATGTTTTAAAAGTAAGATATTAAAAATGGTAAATAAAATCATTATTAAAATACAGTGGTCCCTTGTATAACAAACAGCTTGTATAACATAAAATTTGTACAACATAAAAAATTCAGGAGATAGGGGAAATTTGCTTAACATAATCGCCTATGGGGAAAATCTGTACAACATAAAAATGGGATTACTCTGCTTTCAATGCATTCTTATGGGAATTTGTATAAAGGAAAATTTGCTTAACATAATTTCATTTGGAACGAATTAATTCCTTTATACAAGGTACCACTGTACATTTAAATCACAGCACAACAATCCATTTAAAAACCTCTCTCAGGCTGCTTGTCCTTAAGGAAAAGCTTGCTGAAGAGAAAGATATTTGCCTCCTTGTGGAAGGACAATAAAGATGGGGCCAGTTTAGCTTCCTGTGGGAGGGAGTTCCAGAGTTCAGTTTATTAGTGCTGTTTCTTGTATTTCCTCCCTTTTTAATGCCATACCCTTTGCGTAGTTTCAGTTGATGTGTGCTTCCTGCTTTCAGCAATTCTCTTTCTCTCTAGAGTGAGTGGCTGTTCTTTTGGTCCTTATTCTTGGGAGGATTCGGTGTTGTTGCTCCTTCAAGATCCTCCTGGGCAGCTCCAGTGCCCCTCGCCAGGCTGGATGTAAGGTGCCGGCTCTTGTTTGCACTCTGCAGGCGGCCAGTCCTGCTGCTGCAAGCCGCTTAAATTTCCATGGCTATCACACCCCTGTGCCAAGTTGAAGGCCAAGACTACAGGTCGAGGGATTTGGCAAGCTGCAACGAGAGAGCGGCTTCAAACTGATTGAATGCTTCCTAGATGGGGGGGGGGAACTCCTCGACTTCCACCGTCCTTTCTCTCCGCCGTTTCCTCCGTTTGAGTTTGCACCAGGTTTTAATGGGCTTGAATTAATTGCTCCAAACTTGAGTGGCTGGTCATGTGCTAATGCAGCAATGGAAAGACAGACCAACTTTTTTTTTAAGGGCTAGAGTCACACTGTGGTGCAGGGTCTATACATAGCTCCTTCGACGAGGTTTATATTTCATGGATTGTTTTGTACCTCCTCTTGACACCCACGTTGGATGAAATTCTTGCACTTCAGCCATTCCTCCAGGCTATCAGCATATAGCAATCCCAGTCCCTGGAGAGTGGCTGCTGCCTGGCATACAGAACAGCTAGAGAAATGAGGAGGCAAAGCGCATAATGGCAAGCAACTCCCATAACAAGAAGGAAAATGAAATGACAGCAGAATGTGGCCAGATTAGATGCATTGGCCGTCGGCTCCAATAACCATAAAAAGATGTAAAGTTTACGATCAAAGGCTCACCTCAAAGCATTTTTAATGATGACCTGGCCATTTAATCCCTCTAATGCAGATGGAGACAGAGTTAACTGAAACCTACAGCCATCTTCCTTCCCTGCCCTGTTTTACAGACTTGCTCCTGAGCATTGATCATTCTAAGGGGCTTTGGACCCGTGATTATTGAATCCTAGGCAGCAAGAAGACCAGTGCTTTGGTGCTGATTAAAAGATGAGGTCAGCAAGATTTTGAATGCAAATGAACCCATCTGTAATGGAACTAGGGCCTGACTTGCAAAGTTGAATTAAGGCTTTGAAAGGAGCCTGTGTTAGCTGAGGAGAGGTTGCACCCATGCTCAGCATAAAGATCTGAGACACATGCTTGATTAAAGAGGGACATAGCTTTCATAACTCCTAATGTAATGTGGAAATAGGCAGCCATTCAGGCTGCGCAGAATCACTGATGGAATGATCTCCCTGCCTGGCTTTTAAGAAGCCTCCAGCTCTCTTGACGTGTAGTTGTCTGCCTCATCTCCCAATGCCGGTATCGGTGAAGGAGGCCAGCCAACAAGATTGCTTTCTAAGCCCCAACAACCATCATAACAGCCCTGGTAAATACTTCCACATTGTCTTTGAGTTTCTAGCAGATTTAAAATGTTTAAGTCATGGATAACACACTACAAAAACCTTAGCCAGTCACCTGCTATCTATCAACTAAAATGCACAAACCAGAAAACCCGAGAGGACCTACTGTATCAAACATCAATACAATGACGATTGGGGTATGTGGATACACGGACTCCATCTTCAACCCATGTGCCACCATGTGGCTACATAAAAGATACCACATATTTTCTAAGGAAACATCAGTCCACGCACAACCTCCTTGCTAACACCATCCTGCCAACAACAGTACCCATACAGTAGCAACCCATCACCACCTTCTGTGACATTGTACTTACACACCCTGTTCCACCTTTGACAATAAAACCTACCTCCAGATCAACTGTTGCACCCAAACACCACTCTTCTATTTGAGGTACATTGATGATGACACTTGTCTAATCTGGACCCAGGGAAAGGAATTTCTAGAGAAATTCCACCAGAAATGTAACTTTCACCCATCATCAAATTCATCTTGAAACAGTCTATGTGATAGGTACATTTTGTAGACAGCTGCAAAAAACTACAACATGGATATTTTGGCACAATGCTGCAGTACAATGGAAATCCACCAATCAATACACCTATTTGCATGCTTCCAGCTTCTTTTCTGAACACATTTTGTTTTTACTTGTAATACTTGCACAGTGGACTAACACGGCTACTTTTTCTACAACTATACTTAATAATGACAGTATTTGCAAAATGCCTCCTGCACAGATCTGCTCATGCAGGCCAAGTCCCATGAAATTCTCCACCCATGAAGTGCATCCCTTGGAGACTGTTGGTCCTACTTTCTTCTGAGTAATCTGCACCCCCCCAAACTCTCTGTTTTTCTCTCTCTCTTTTTATTCTGTAGACGAGGGCATGGGGGTGACCTTCAGCTTGTATATGTGATAGAGCTGTCTACAAATAGATGCTGTCCTAGATCAGTGTTGGACAATGAATCACTCTCGAGATACTGTATTGATACATTGCATTTTATACCATCCCTTATCACTGGCTGTGAAGGGTGGAACTGATAAGTGTACCCAGTGTTGGGAGGGTAACATCCTCCTCACCTCTACCCTAGAATTTAAGCACCTGCCCACTTCTGTATGCCATCAAGCCAATTGCGATTTAAATCCTAAATGTGAAGTTCCTCAATCTGTGTATTTCTTTTCTTCCGCTTTCCATACCACACACTCTAGCGATAATAGAAACAGAGACGGAGCATTTGAGGAGTGAGGCAGGTGCTTCATTTATCCTCTTCCTGCGTCTTGCTTGCTTAGGAAAGAGCCACTTTTCCTCATATCAAAATGCTCGTTCTCTGTGTGTATGCATTTTGCACAGCTGTCAGGGAAGCAAACAGAGAGGCTCTTTCTTTGCTCGTCCCTCTAGCTTTGTAGAGCAGCTGGAGTTGGCGAAAACTGCTGTGGCTGCATTGTCAAGGGCGGGATAGCTAGAGGGTTCTCTGTACACAGACTGAAGCATGTTGGTGATGGCATCAAGGCAGTGGGAGTCTCTTTCATCATCCCAGGGAGTTGATCCCCTTGTCTTGGCTGCTTCTGAGAACTGGCCTGGGGTAATGTTGTTTGCTTGGTTATGAAATAGGCAACCACTGAGTGGAACCAGAGTTCCGTTTTGGAAGATGGGCGGGATATAAGTGTAACAAATAAATAAATAATAAATGAGCGGAGAACATAGGTTATTTGTTAAGGCATCATTACAATGGGTAGAACAATTCAACTCTAGCCTAAATTACCCCTTCCAAGAGAGAAAGAGAGAGAGAGAGAGTCCAGAATAGGAGATACAAGAAATGAATAGTTTAATAATATGTGTAAGAAAGAGCACAAAAACATTTTTTCCCCTGAGTTTGAAAGTCACTGTGGGTTTACGGAACTTAAGAACATATTTGGTACAAAAGTGGGTAGATCAACAGAGTCATTGAAAGGAGGTATGTGGGATTCCACTTCAAATGTCAGTCTATATTTTTCTTCCTATTTTGCTCAGACATTTTAACTGCCGGTATTTATGTCATTGTCCCATTATTAATTCAGTTCAATTTAACAGTAATTGGATGAGTAACGTTTGGAAACGCAGGCGCGGAGGTCTCTCAGGTGTGTGCTAATTTGCCAGGGCTTGCTTTTTATGACAGAAATGTGAGGTTTGGGTGGAGGGGGGAGACCTTAGACTTTTTGTTAATTCAGCAGTATAATTGGCCTTTGAGCCAAGTGTTTTGGATGCATTTAACCCAGGGCCCTAACTGAACTCGACATGCAAGATGTATTGGGTGTGGGTGAGTGTGCTTAATGCTGCATTTATTTATAAGGGCTGGAAGCTGTTTAATAATGTGAATGGTAAACAGCCATCTCTCTCTCTCTCTCAAAGGCTGGGGAGCAAAGAGAGACTGATCCGTGATGCCTGCAAGTGGATGGAGGTGGGAAAAGAACTATGCTAGCAAGATCTCTCTCTCTCTCTCTCTCTCTCTCTCTCTTTCTCTCTCTCTCTGTTACAGTCAGAACAGGGAGGATAGTTCCCAGAAAACTGCCTGGAGAGAAAATGAAAGTGGATGCACTTTCACTGGTATGAGATGAATTAACCAATGTGTCCCTTCCTTCTTGGGTGAAGCCACGACCATGGTCCAAATAGCACCGAGAAGGGTGGAGTGAAGTACTTACTCTCTTTTCTCCCCTCTTTCCCTCAAAAGTGTATGAATTGCAGCCGCCTTACCCTTTTTGGACATCACTCGGGCACTCCTTATTCATAGCCAGTGCAGCCAATGGGGGCAAATGGGAAATGCAGCCGAACAACATCTGGAGTTCCACCAGTTGTCCCTCCTGTTTATTACTTGAGGTTGCAAAGATTACTCTGTTAACATACATGGAGTCGTTTAAATAAATAAACTAAAGCACTGTGAAAATTGTAATGTGAATGAATGATGTTCTCAGTGGTCATTCCTTGGTGACTGAGAGAATAAACACTTTCCCATGAAAAACAATCTAAATGAAGTCTGTGGTATTTTTGGATCCATCTTTTGAACAACCATGTTAGGGACATGTTTCTATGCTTCTGCTAGACATGCTTTTATACAAACCCCTTCATATGTATTTTCCCTTGTAAGAGCCTTTATTTGGTAGACTGTTAATGTAAGAAAATACAGCATCAGACGGGTGCATCAGTTATGAAACAACCAATACATCACATGTTTGGACTTCTTACAGCCAAACCCGGGTTTGAATATGGGAAGTGAGTGTTGATTTCACCAAGGCTGTGTAGTGTGTAGGAACAAGGGAGAGGCCAACTAAATGGTCAATTAAAACAACCTCAAATTGGATCTCCAAGAGGGATCCCAAGTATGAACATGTTTCATGGAGAAACCTTTGTCAAGGCTAGGATGATGAGGCAGGCAGTGACAAATACAATTCATTATAATTGAAGATAGGTATTAAGGTTGTGTAGAAGAGATATTTAAACTGTATGGCTTAAAAAAGTTGGTTCTGTGGCTATAGTGTTTAACATGAGGTTCCATTTTGTGTTAACATGAGGTTCCATTTTGTGACGTATCCTGGAAATTCTTTGCTTAAAAAGGAGAGAGTATTTTAAGTAAAGAAAACCTCATTATCCCATTGTCTTCCTCTCAGGAAATTCCGAAACAGGAAAGGTACTCTCCTTTTAAGCTAAACACACTAGACATCATGATAAATCTCATGCCTAATCGTGGTGCAGGAGACCTTTCATTCTTTCTTTTCCTGGCCTACCTTCCTCATTAATAACAAAGCACTCTTATTCTCCTCCCTTTGAATAGCCTGTGTAGCCATATTTTCTGATGCACGTGTGTTTTTCTGGCCTATTTCTATTTCCGGCCTCATTTAGGAAAGGTTTATTTATTTAAGCTAATTTAAACTTCCTTGAAATGTTTAGTGATGCTGTCTTCTGCTCTCACACGTTAACATATGTTGTTTGTTTTACTGACAGCCAGTGATTGAGTGGGCCTGTGTTTGCCATCCGAGTGTTTGTCGATGACACAATCAGCCATAGTTTTCTTTTTTAGTTCTGTATCTGTCAGCTTGTCATTTCCAAATCCATTTTGTGTTTGCTTTTGATTTTTTTTGTAGCCTTCAATTTTTTAATCAGAATGTCATGATGTTCTGAAGTTAAAAAATAAATCTTTCTCAGAGCTTTTTTTTTTTTGTCAATGGCTGCCTCTTTGATTTTTAACTTGAAACGTTTTCAAAGAATGACACCCAATTAATTGAAGAGACCTACTTAAAAGAAACAAATTGGTAATACTGTAATAAGTTTTGTTACTCTCCTCTCCTTGCCACCATAGAAAGTCCCATGTCAATTTTAATTTTGCACAGTCTGGGTAAGTGAGATTTAGATTCCCTACCATTAGAGACCATTGTAATGGAGTGGAGATTGTAGAGAGCAAAGTAACCAATTTAATTTTTTCAGTCTTCAGAGTGCTTTATTCAGTAGGGGGTTGCTTTTCTCATTATGGTTCTAGAAACCAAGAAGTGAACAAATCAATAGTGAAAATGAGTAATTAGCTGTTGCAAAACCTGGGTGTATGCATTTACTGCAACCCACCAGGCCCAATTTTAACATAATAGCTGGAAATAAACAATTGGATGTAGTTGAATAATGATCACCAATAATTTCGAGGAGCAGCAATAGAAAAGCTGCATTAAAAAAGCTAATTTGTGCTCATCTCAAGACGTTGTGTCTGGGTTCTCCAAGATCAAACGGTGACTTCAAAGGAACTTTGCTGAAGGGGAAAGAGTTATATAGGAGCTTGATTATGCAAGTGGGAAACTGGGCTGCCAATGACGGTGCATTTTTTTTTTAAAATTTTGATGATGACGTGAAACTGCCATTCCAGGTCAGTCCACAATTTCTATTTGTCTTTAGTTTAATTCAGGAACTGTCTCTTTTCATTATGGGCAGATCCCTCCAAAAGTCCAAGATCAATTGCTAATTATGCCATTGAAAACGGGGGAAATCAAAATGCTTGAACTTGATAGGGACAGCTGCAACTTTCTTTCATGCTCACAAAGTCATCATCTATGTAGCTGAGAAATGGAAATGTTAAAGATATGCTTGACCCGGACATGGTGGCCTCTCCCTATCTCTGGATTGATTCAATACCTCCAGTTTCATCAAGTGAAACGGAAAAAGGGATGGAATAAAAATTAAGCCATCAAGTAATTCACATTATGGCAAGACTGTTAAGTAACATAAGGAACAGCATGATAATGCTTACAGGCATCTGTTTCGAGGGAAATGACTTCTTCCCAAATGCTGCTGAATTTTTTTGCTTCTGAGCAAATCACTCATTACAGTGACTTTAATGGCACTGAAAAATGGTCAAAGAAATGTAGTAGGCCTTTGTCATTTGTTCATTCTCAGAGAAAGGGACGGTTGTGGGGGGGGGGGGGAGAACATCAAAGATGTATCCAACTCCCAACTTTACTTATTTTACCTTTTGTTCTGCTTAAAAGCTGTCCATTGCTCAAGAACACAACACAGTTGTGGCAGCTAAATGCTACAAACAAACAACCAATGGTGCGGATGTAAGGGTGATATTCTTCTGGGTCCCACTATCTCTGCTACACTTTTAAAAATATATATTCTGGAGGGCTGAGAAACCTTCTTTATACATTTTTGGTGTGATGAAGATATCCAGCAGGAGAACAAAGAGGAGAAGTCCTCTGTCCTTCTAATACTAGATGACAAAGGGTATTTGTACACGACCCCTAAACTCTGCCACAAATGGCTCCCAGCTCCAGAGCTTAAAATTGTTTCCCCACCAGCTCTGGAGTTTACAGATAATTGAGTGCGACCCCGCCCACCTAAGCTCATCCCAGCACACTTTTCAGGTACCTGGTCTCCGGAGATGAAAATTCCTGATGCGGATATAACGTAGTGACTGCCGGGCTCTCCTTGCTTCTGTTTGTTCTTTTTTTGCCCCCTGCCCCTTTAAGAGATCTGAATGCAGTGCTGGGACGGCAGAACGGAGGTGAGCGGCATTCTTTTCTTCCTTTTTTTCTCCCTCCCCTCACGCAGCCAGCAGCCAGGAGTGCGGAGGGGGTGGGAACGCAGGAACAGTGACAAACCCCTAAGATCTCTGGTCCGAATTTAAGTGGCCAGCGGATCTTAGGGGTTGTGTGAAAAGGCTCAAAGTGCCCGGTTGGATCCTATTTTCAAAAAAAGTGCCATGTTAGTCTGTCACAGCATGTTGCTAGAATTAAAGGCAAGCAAAAAAAAAACAAACAAAAACAAAATACAAACCCACACATAAAGGATTAAATATTGGGGCATCTTAAAGACTAACAGATATGTCTCATGCAATAAAACCTAGTCATTCAGACACAACACGGCCATTGCTTAGACAGCATCTGAATTGGAAGGAATTGTACATTTTTCTGTGCTTGGTACTTAAACACATGTTTAGCTGTGTGAATGGTAGGTGGTTTAAAGAGGTTGCTGGCAACACCATGTTTGTCTTCAGAGATAAGACCCGAGTCTGGGTCAGGAGGCCATAATGCATCTCCTTCCAATCTCTGGCCAACAGGGATTTGTATGTCTCCTAGAAGCCATATGGAGATGGGTGAGGGAGTGGGGGCAGGGTATGGCCCATGTTCCTTTGTTTCTGTGTGAAGTCCAATGCTTAAGCAGCTTTTACAACTGCCATCCAACTTCCTGCCTCTAACAGACTCTTGCCCTGACTGCAACATCATCTAGCCATGCTAAGAACACCATCTAACCAAGGACTTTAAAAGTAACCTCCTTGTAAAGCACATCTTTTACCATGACTGAACTTCTGGGACCTGCTTTGAAGAAGAGTGATTTACACTCAAAAGCTTGCAAGGTTCTTTTTTTTATTTTTATTAGTGGCCCATAAAGGTATCGTCTGTAACCTGTTTTTGCAATTGTGTTTTGTGATGGCCACATGGCTTAATGCCATTTTTGCTTTCAAGTGTGTGTATCCGTGGAAGAGATGGATGATACTGGCATGGGAAATAGTCCGAATGTCTTTCCACATGCCTTCAGTGGTGCTGGTGGCATATGTGAAAGAGCATGAGGACTCTTACTCTGGGAGTGTAACATCAGAACCCTTGAAGGTTCTGATGGCCTCTCACAGTGCCGATCCTAAGATACTGTATAAGAGCAGCCCAAACCACAATCGTAGAGAGCTGATTCTGATCACTGACCCTTTTCTGTTGTTAGGCTATTTCACTTCATTCCATGTAACTGGTTACTTTGGGAAGTAGCTTGCATGGCATATGTGGTTTGCCACAGAGCATGGAAGGCTGCAATTTGAATGAATGAATGAATGAATGAATGAATGAATGAATGAATGAATGAATGAATGAATGAATGAATGAATGAATGAGTGAGTGAGTGAGTGAGTGAGTGAAAGAAATATAAGCATGCAAAACTAGACTTGCTTTTTTCCACTTCTAGCTATTGATGGCAACCAGTGCATGTATTAGTTGGGTCATTTGGTCATATGAGAGAAGTTTTATGTGGGAAGTGGGGGATGATGATATGTGGTAACATCGCAGCATGTTAATACAGTCAAAGGGGACTGAAAAATCAGAAGACTATTTCTTGGAGAGTTGCTTCCTTCCAAGGAGATGCAGTGCTCAAATGTAAATACCTAATTGATCATTCTACTTCCTGAGCCCTGTTTCCAAGTGTCATGGCAGCTGCATACAATCCAGTCAACAGGGGAGCATTTTACATTGGCACCTATGTCACCATAACATTTAAACTGAGTATATAAATTTCTAAGAGAAGCTGTACAGAGAAAAGGGAGAGAAAGAAGTAACCAGCACCTTCTTCTTTAGTATGGCTCTAAATCTTTCCCCCTCTCCTTCCCTGCTGTTTACATTTATATGGGAATATACATGTGCACGCAGCTGTCCATGCTTCCCTTATGAGGGGCTAGTTTCCCAGGGTCTTCGTAAAAGAAGAAGAAAAATCATGAGTGTATTACTGGATCTTATTTTCCTGAGCTGTATGTAATGAGCAGAGGGAGGTGTATTGATTTAGCCATGTAGCTGTGCCATTTATAAATATGCATGAGGATTTGGGGGCTGTTTAACTGTGCTTTTTAACTCTCCTTGCATTGCTGACTCTTTCTGTCGAAGGCTTTTGGCATGCAGAGCAAGCTGCTGGGTGACAGCCCTCTCCTCGCAGTTTGGGACCTTTCCAGCGAGCTTTAATCCCAAGTCTGCAGAAAACTTCAATGCTCAAAAAAGTAAACAGAAGAAGAAACTCCTTCCAGGAAGGAAACTAGGATTCTGGAGGACAGGCGTGCACATATCTAGTGCCCTGTAGGCTGGGGAACAGCCCAGCTGGAGAATGTGATATATGTTTTTATTGTGAAAAGGAGTGGGTCTCATCCTGGTCGGGAGATCATCAGCCACCTCTTGCATCTGGAATTATTAAAAGCAGATGCCAAAGTGGCTGAGAAGTGTCTCTTCTTAGCCATATGGACTGTTATGTTCCATGGCATTATAGCTTTAGCTTTGCATCATCTCCATTTCTAAAATTTCCTCTTTTTGTTGAGGGGGGACGGCATTCGAAGAAGGGCAAAGCTCTTGCCTCCTGCAGGCGGTATGGCCCAGATGCCTTCTCCTGCCTTTGCCACCTCTTGCTCCTGACAAGGAGGAGCAGGAGGTGATAATCCCCTGGCGGCTCATCATTTAACACCTGTCCAGATGCCGATAGCCATTTCATTACAAGGGGATTATCTCTGAGGGATAAGGGTAGACAAAAGAGGGCCGGTCGGCTCCAAATCCCCACTCAGTGCTGAAGGCCTGCCCTTCTCTGTGCAGGTTGGCCTGGCCTGGAGTCTCCCCACCAGTCATCCACGTGCACTTTCCAGCAAGGATGTTGAAAGCAGACTTTTTCTTTTCTTTCAAATGCTTCGCACTTGGTGATGTCAGGTGTCATCCCCTGTAGAATTATGTGCAGAAACAGATCTGGCTGTGGTGTAGAGCTCTTCAAGCAGAGCTCCCACCTCCCACCTCTCCTAGCGAGCAAAACCAATGTCCTGGAGTGATGGGAAACAGAATTCAACCCAACCTTAGAGCACCCAATTGTCAAAGGCTTCTGTGACTCACTATTATCCTTGGAGTCGGACCCTTGGGTCTGTTTTAGGCCAATATTATCAGGCCAGACTGCCAGTCACCTCTCCAGGCATCGAGGACTGAACCTGTGTCCTTCCCTGTGCAGACAGATGCTCTGTGCCAGGCTTTTTTAAAGTTATGGAACCTTCTACCCCCTGAAATTCAGCTGGCACCCTCACTTCAAATTTTAAAAAATCTGTTGAAGACCTGGTTGTTTTGAATAGCCTTTCCTGATTTCTCAAGCATCCAGTAAGACACTATTCTTTTTACCACTTATCTTCTCTCTCTCTCTCTCTCTCTCTCTCTCTCTCTCTTTCCTGCTATTTTTATCTTCATTTTAACTTAATTTTAATTTCTTGTTGTTGATTTATGTATATTTTGTTTTATTATGTTCCTTGTATTTTGCTTTTTTAAAAATGTATTCCTTTGTTAGCTTGTCATGTGATTTCATGGTGTAAACTGCCCAGAGTAGCCCTAGGGCTAGATGGGTGGTATAAAAGTCAAACAAACAAACAAACAAACAAACAAACAAACAAACAAACAAACAAACAAACAAACAAACAAAAAAAACAAACAAACAAACAAACAAACAAACAAACAAACAAACACAAAACCTCCTCAAAGGCTTGTGAGGCTGACACTGTTATAGATGCCACTGGTGGCTGAATGTGGATGTTAGGTTCTTAATGACTTCACTGACAACTAGAACTAGTGTGTGATTGCCACCATGGGGCGTATAGTACTACCAGGTGCCAATGCTGGAGAATAGAAAACTGCTGTTGGAAGCACGCTAAATCAATAGGCAAGGGGATTTCTCAGTATGCAGAATGACACAACACCATTCTTTGAAGACTTTTGAAATATCACCCAGAATACTTTCCCAGACTGTGACTTCTGATCAGAAGTAACTCAGGTTGTTGCAAATTCTTCAGACTGGGGTGGGTGGGGTTGGGGGAGGGATTGAAAGGATTGGAATTGGGCTTCAAGAGACCTGCTTTCATTTTGGCCTTGCCTTCTTGTTGACATTTGTTTCAGAACAACTTAATAAATCAGTCACAGTAATGAGGGATAATGTTCAGGTATTGAAAACAGGGAATTGAGGGGCATCTTACAGCACTAAGAGACAACATTACATTAAAGCTAGAAGAGAACGTGAGCAGTTAACGGGGAGTAAACTTCCATGTGAAGTTACAAGAGAACACTGTGGAAAGTAAAAGCGACAGAACTCAAAGTCACATTTCAAATTTCCTGTTGTTATGTGCCAGGCCTGCCCCTAAACAAAGGTTGTGACAGAGATTTAGGACAGAAAAACTGAACCCCCCCCCCAAAAAAAACCCCCAATGTCCTCTTGCTTAATACTTTGAAAATTTTAATTCTGCTTATCCCTCTGTCGTTGTTAGATCCATTCTGTAAAAGGAGATGGCCTGGTTAGTAAGGGAAGATTACACCAAGGTGCTTGAATCTCATCACACACTCTATGAAATGCCCTCTTAGGATCTTCTTATATCTTTTTTTAAAATTATGACTTATACGTGCTAGTATGGGATTGTGTTTAAAAGGAAAGATGGAGTATTTTGAAATCACACCTCAGAGCTGTTCTCAGCATGGGTAACAACATTGTATTGTCTGCATCACAAAGGTCCAACATCTTAATACATGCCAATCTAGTACAAGAAAGTCCATCTGCTTTGAAGTAGGATTAGGTGGTGTCCCTTATGGTAGACCATAATAATGCCACCAGCACTCTTGTAGAATTCAAGCAGTCAATTAATTCAAGAAGCAGAATACTTTTATCAATGCATGTTTTGAGACATTGCTCCTCACCCAAGTCTTTTCCGAAAGATAGAATCAAATGACGTTTAAGATCTATGAAATTTCCCACATTTTTCTTCCAAAAGGTCTGGTATTTCTGTTTGCCAGCTGAGATGAAATTAAAGTTATTCATGATGGATTATCGTTTTATAAATCCAGGCTGTTCCATATCTTCTGTTATAGTCTAGGGCTAGCCTCAAAACTGTATGGTTGCCAGCTCTTTACAACCTCAATAAGGAGATGTGTGCTCCTTCTGTCAGAGCTGCGAGGAGCAGGTGGTGCATTTGCTGATGCCTCTTTTTGCTTGCTTAGGCTTGTCTTTGCAAGCCATTTCCATGTGAACATAGTTTGTTCGGGTGCTTCTTAGTGCTCCCCAGGGTGTGGTTATCTGGCATAACAGAGGGAGTTGGGTGTTTGGTCAGCATGTTTGCTTTTTGTACTCTGAGTCCGGTGGGAATAATTTGGATGCAGTTTAGTTTCGGGTTTTCCTCTAATAGCCGAAATGGGCTGTGTAAAGAAGCAGAATAAAACAGCAACAAGTCTGTGTTGTGTTTGGGCTGGGCTGGGGTTGGATTACAATGTCTTTGCCGTCTCTGTGCCTCTGCCAAGAGAATGCATTATTTCCTTAACCTTCAAGCACTAGAATTTGGCTTGGCTGAACCATCCACCCAATGTGAGTGCAAATCCTTCTGCCCAGGTTCTTAGAGGAGCATCTTTTTAGCCAAGAGAAGCTTCACCCACATTGCAGCTTCTCTGGATGCAGCATAGTAAAAACATTTGGGATGCTGTATAAGGAAATTAGCACTCCCAAATGAGAGATGACTGTTAGATGAAAATCATGTGGGTTGCAGTGGTTCCCATTTGTTTCTACCCCTTTCCATTCTGTGCATCTTGAAGCGTTCCTGAAAAGGTCACTGTTTTGCACCAGCTTTTAAAAACAGCACTGGAGCTGGGTATAAGGACACACGGTCGACATCCAGCCAACATCGGACACAATAAAAACCCATTGATTTCTGTGGGAGAGCTTTTACCATATCCCTGTCATTTGCAAAGCTGTCTCCTTCTGATTGATTGGGCTTTTTAGCCCTTTCAGTTCCAGGGGCTGTGAATAGATTGCAATACATGTAAACACAACAGGTGCAACACAAAATGGAGATAACAAAATTGAGTTTTCCTTTTCCACGCCCTTGCCTTGCTGCAAAGAGCTTGCAATTTGTATTTCAGCCAGACTAAAAGGGAGGAAAGGAAGAGGTGGGGAATACAGATGGCCCACAAACCTGTTCATAAAGGTGTCAACACAGGTGTTACTTCTCCCCATCCCTGCCTCCTCTGGCTCAATCTGCCACCCACCAGGCCCAGCATGCTAGCATCCTGCACCTCCTTCAACTGATCTTCCAGTCCCAACAACAGCTCAGGCTTCCCTGGCCCACCCTCTTGGCTGATCTCCCACTGTGACAAAAGGGCAGGGCAGACAAGTCTGTGCTCTTGCTCGTGACTGGGAGATTAGCCGAGGAGGTGGGAAAAGCAAGCAAGCTGGTCCTGGTGAATGGCTGAACATCTGAAGAGGTAGGAAAGGAGAGCAGCCGCACCTGTGCTGCCTCTTTTATGAACTGGTGAGGATAGGAGCCAGATGCACCTCTCAAAGTTGGTCATTCCTCAAATATGGTCCCCATGTAGGAAAGATCTGGCTAGAGGGCTATCTCCTGAGCAAATGTATCCTATTTAAAGGCCTTTCCCCCTTTCCTTTCCTTTCTTTTCTTTTTAAAATCAGTATTAGTAATTTTGACTCAGCTTGAACCAGCCACTATTAACCTTGGAGTTGTCCTTTATCAAAGAGAGGGTTGCGATTTCTCTGAAAGAGCCATGTGCATTTAAAGCTGGTAACTCCAGTATTGCAGGATGGTGAACCTGCTCTGAATTTAATTCAGCACTCTGGACAGATCCTTTAAAGCAATCATTTGTTTATTTCTTTAATTTATATACTGCTCCCTTCATGCTAGTGCAGATAACTAAAACCTGGCTGGTGTTTCTCCTGTCCCCAAAAACATTAGAGTCTCCAGCTGCAACGAGCCCTTTTTGTCCACGTTAACTGGGGTGAAACCCAAATCCAGGCTGAGTTGACTGGTTGGGAGAGACCGAGAAGCAACCACATTGAGACCTAGGTATCTTAGGTTCAGGTTGCTACTTTCTGTGGAGGGTTGGTCCAGAAGAATTCTCAGCATCTGGGGCCTCTTTTTTGTTGCCATGGGTGCCTTTATAGGATGTAGAAGTGCTATCTGTCTACTCTGCAGTCAGTGGTGTACAATGGAATGACATAGGTTCTCTCCTGAGCTCAGAGCCCTCAGATTGTAAGCTTTTGGAAGGAGACTCGGCACTCACATATAAAAATATCTACAGTAGCGTCTCTCTCACCGATGGATTCTTTTACAGGTCTAAGGTATTGGCTTGGTGTAACAATATGTTTTCCACAGTGAACTTGCCTTTAATGTTAAATGAACAATTTTCTAAAGAATGTCTGGAGTGTAGGCAGCCTGGTAATAATAGAATGAGCTCCACTCTTACCTGACCTGGGCTCCTGGTAAGAGCACAGCTTTGTAAGGTCTGCATTTTTGAAAAGAAATGGATATCAATGGGGTATAAGAGATAAGAGAGCCCACAGCAGTGCTGATTCTGAAGAGAAAGTGGGAAAGAACGAGCTAATTTCTAGCAAGGTACTAGCAAAAATGGTTTTAAAAAGTTCTGGTTGCTTATGTCTCATCTGTTTCAAGCATTGTGGTTCAAGTAGTTTCCTGGAGTTGTGGCCTTTATGCAAAACAATGGTTAGGTTCTGGTTCACAGGATGAGACTAGATTATATGTGATACCAACTAGATCAGGTCCATTGAATAAATTGGGTCTATGAAGTCCACTAATTTAAGTCATATTTGTTTTATTCATATGCTGCCTTTTCTCCCAAAAGAGGGATTCAGGGTGGGTCACAGTATTAAAAGGTATAGAATTAAAAACACGATAAATTAAAGATTAAAAAGCAATTAAACTGCTTGCTAATTTCAATACAATCAAATAATTAAAAGGAAGTAAACATCCAAACTATCTTAACACTATCAAGGGATTCAGGCATTCAAACCTAAAGATTAAAGCTTACCTGAAGAGGTGGGTCTTCAGATGCTGGCAGGAAGATAAAAAGGAAGAGGCCAGACGGATTTGCTGAGGGAGGGCATTTTCATGACATGGCAGCTTCTACAGAAAAGGACGTCTCTCGTGTCCCCATCAGCCATGCCTGTGCCATCACTGACGGCAACATTTAATGAGCATTAAACAGGTGGATGTTACACCCGCTTCCTTCTTGAATCTGACCTGCAATTTTTTGTGAACAAGAAGAACATACTTCTGGCTGCCTCTGATTGCATCCAGAAGGTCTTGTGCAGATACAGTCAGGTCACTTTTGACTGGTTCCTGATAATGCTTCTTTCAAGTAAACGCTCTCCTCCAGATGGGCCTTCACAGTTTGAGGATCAGCAAGCTTTCAGGTCTTGCATGTGGTGTTGGTGACTTTTCACATTTTACAAGGGCCCCGCTGCCTCCAACGGTGTTTCCCCATCAACAGGCTTCTTTGCTTAAACAGAGGGTCTGAGATGCTGGGTATGTGTCACTAGAGGGCACTGAAACAGCTGAGAGATGTTTCATGCTTAGGTTTCTGTGGGGTCCCTGCAAACTCTGCTCCTGGAAATATGGAGTGAAGAGGGCTCTTTATGTGGCTGGTCTACTCTTAAAATGAAACCCCTGTGAAAGCACAAGCTGTCTACGCAGAGATTCTCAGCTGGCCAGGCAAGTACCAGGCATTAGGTTTAGTTGCTGTTTTGACTGTGAGTTTTTGTTCTTCAGAGGGGCAGCACACCAAACATTTTTAAACATGCATTTCCCCTCTTGTTCAGTTTATTCAGCAGACTGGTGGTACAAACATCTAACTTGTTAGTGATATTTACCACACTCTCCATCCCTGCCCTGTGCCTTTAGATTCGGTTCTATGCATGGACTTTTTTCGTACAGGCTCAAAGCAGCTAACAATTGAGCAAGCCAAGCCCTTCTGATGTAAACACTCTGAAACTTTTTATTCTTCTCTGCACTTTGAATTCCCACTTGGAACCCCCTTTTCCCTCCCTCTTCTCATGATTCTGTTGGCAGCTTAGTTTAGCTTCTCTTTGAGTGTGGCTAGAAAATGAAATTCTTCTTCTTCTTCTTCTTTTGGCAGCCATTGTACTGGAACACTGTGTGCTTTTCTGGATATCACAGTGGCCTCCATGTCCAGATCTTCCAAGACAACCCTGGCAAATGGATTATGCTTGTCGCCGCTGCACTTGCCAGACAGCCAGTGCTCGGAGGTGCAAGCCCACTGGGCATTGTCCCATTGAATTTCACCGAGTGCTTGGATATAGTCAGGGCTGCTTAGGTAGAGCCTTGCATGATCTGCCCTGTAACAGGCCTGGATTTCTAGGACAGCATTGGAAATGGCTGCTTAAGAGGTTGAATTGAGTCAGGATCGTTCTCAAAGCCTCGGGCTGGTGGACCAGACTGATCAGCTGCCTTTTTATTTAGTTTTTTTTTGGAGTATTTTTTACCCCGCATTTCTCTTTGGAAAAGGATCCAAGGCAGCTTACAAGAAGGAGAGACAATATACAATTACACTAGACATATTCTGTTTGAGAAACAGGGAGTTGAGGGGGCATCTTACAGCATTAGAAGTCAACATTAAAACTAACAGTTGATAACACAGTGTCAATGCAATCACACAAGGAGAGATATAAACACAAAGTTATAAATGTTATAAACACCAAGTCTGTGTAGCCATGTATGATAGATCCATATGAAGACACAGTAGGTAGTCCATCTTCCAGGGAAAGCTTGCCTGAAGAGAAAGGTATGTTTCTGGAAGGACAACAGAGATGGGGCGGTCCTGGCCTCCAGTGGGAGGGAGTTCCAGACTCGGGGTGGAGCAGCCGAGAAGGCCCTTTCATGGGTTCCCACAAAACGTACCTGTGAGGTTGGCGGGATGGAGAGAAGGCCTCTCCTGATGACCCTAACACCCGAGCCAGTTCATACTGTGAGATTCAATCTTTGAGGTAGCTAGGACCCAGGTCGTACAGTGCTTTGTAGGTCAAGGTCAGCACCTTGAATTGTGCCCAATAGCTAATTGGTAGCGAGTGGAGCTGCTTCAGTCGGGGTGTAATGTGGTCTCTGTAACCCACCCCAGAGGGCTTCTTGAACCCTCCATCCCTCTCTCCTCCTGAGCACAATCCTGTTGGCCTTCATCTTTGCCCCCAATCATTTCCTCTGTCCCTCCATGTTCAAGCATTTCCGCTGCTGCTACTACTGCTGCTGCCACCTCCACCCCCTCTCCACCCCCATGATATTGCTGGCAGCTCTCCTGAAAGCCGAGAGAATTGTACTTACAGGACATCTGTGCATGCCTAATGACTCTCGTAAGAGGCTGGCACAATCAAACCCCTTGCTGTGTCAGTGCAAACGGTAAGCCCTGTCACATGTTCTGGGCTCTTGCTTTCTAGACAAATGGAAGCATTGCATACTCCCCCCCACACACACACACCTCTTTTTACCATGGTTGCAAAATTTCCTGCCAAGTTCTTTGGCCTCCCCCCACCCCTCACCCTCTGTGCCTCTCCTGAAGGTGTAACTTTAACTTCAGTGTTGTCTCACACCAAAGGGAAATTAATCAGCTATTCTAGGATCTGTCCCATCACTTAAATTGCTATAAATGTACTTCATCTCTTGGGGGAAGTACAACATGAAATGTCTCTTAGCTGCCTGCTCAGGAAAAGCCTGACACAATTCAGTAATGACGGTCACAATTCTGAGCCCAGTGATGTCATATTCCTATAGAATTAAATTAGATTTTGTGCTGTGTTCTGCTGCAGTTTCTAAAGCTCTGCCTTTTAAACTTATGTGCTGCAGAGGAATGCCAAGTATCTGATAAAGAAGCATTTTGTTTGTGTGTTCTTCCAAGTATTATTATTTACAGCCATCCTTTGATGTCTCAAGGCCATTTTGTGCATATGATCAATGCAGTTATTATGTTAGATTGAGTAAAATGATCATTTCTGTTACAAAGCAAAGCGTGCTGCTTATATACCAGCCCACAGTACTGAAAACTCTCTCTGGGCAATTGACAATTTAATTATGCCGGCTATACCCTGCTCCCCACCAACCTGCAAGCTGGCTACTCCATTTCCTGCCTTAGAAGGAAGAGAGGTCTGAGTAAACATTGAGCCACCTTTCTGAGCCTAGGATCGAAAGCAGCTCCTGAGTGGAGCCTTTACTGCAGTGCTGCAATTTAGTGCCACAAAGCTCACACAGCAGAAGCAATATGAAGCATTGTGGCCTTTAAATACTATGCAGTATTATTTGTTTTCAAAACATGTTTATTTCTATTTCATCAAACCTGCCCGTACGCTTCAGGCAAAGCAGGATCCCTCGGTTGGCTTGCGGCAGGAAAATGTGAAGCAAAGTCTTAGTTTTAATGTCAGCAAAAGAGGATAATAAATCTTGGGATCTCCTTAGGTTTCCCCTCTGCATACAATTGTTTCAGATACTAAGTTTCTGTCCCTTTACATTGGACCCTCGCGTAACAAACAGTTTGTATAACAAAATCTGTGCAACATAAAAAATTCTGGAGATAGGGGAAATTTGCTTAACAGATTAGTCTACGGGGCGGATCCGTACAACATAAA
Organism: Phrynocephalus versicolor; assembly: GCA_023846285.1. Taxonomy (NCBI): domain Eukaryota; kingdom Metazoa; phylum Chordata; class Lepidosauria; order Squamata; family Agamidae; genus Phrynocephalus; species Phrynocephalus versicolor. The sequence continues at coordinate 12,558,034 of JAHTLZ010000054.1, forward strand.
AATGGTCGCGATAAGGGATTACTCTGTTTTCAATGCATTCCTATGGGAAATTTGTATAAAGGAAAATTTGCTTAACAGAATTTCATTGGGAACGAATTAATTCCTTTATACAAGGTACCACTGTATTTATTTATTTTGCATAGAGACTGGTTTGCCATTATCCCTGTGCTTCCTGCGTTGTGCTTCTTAATGGCATGAAAGCAATCCGTGGGAGCAAGTTCCATTGGTTAGGTTCATCTCAAAGTAAGGATCACTTTGACTGAATGGTTCGCTGGGTCTTAGCATTAAAATACTGTTTTGCAGTTCTGTCTCATTGCCTTCAGCACGCTGCTCCGGTTGTGCAAGCTGCTCGCATCGACCCCAGTTGACAGCATTTTGTATGTCTTGCAGGGCTATCACGATCCGACCAAAACCAAAGTCCTCCACTTTAGAATGAACCCAGCCAGCCTGGCCAGGCAGCAGCATCTGGAGGAGCAGAACAACCTGCGGGAGGAATGTGAACGCCTGAGAGAGCTGGTCAAAATCCTGGAGGGACAGAGCTCTCTCCCGGAAAATCTGGAAGAGGCTATAAATTTTCACCCACCCCAGGAAATTGCAGGTATGCCTCTCCCTCTATATCAGAACATGGTTGTTGTTTGAACAAATAGCATGTCATTGTGTTCTTAAATTTGGACACACACACACACACACACACAAACATACACATATATACAGTGGTCAAACAAAACACCACAGATTAGTATGCCAGCTACCAAGCTGTGCAGGACTCTTTAGGGACAGAGAGTGATTGGTTCATTTAAAAAAACACCCTGCCTTTCTCCCAATTAAAGGATTCAGTGTGACTTGCAAACTATTCAGAAAACAGGTGCCGCTTTTTAAAACAAAACATGGATTCCATCGTTTGGTGAAAGGTGCTGCCAGGGAGGATGGAAGCAGTGTCTCTGAGGGCTAAATTATTTGTCATAGGCCTACAAATAAAAGTGCCTGTTGTGTCCTGACTGTGTGATTGTTCTAGCAGCATCTTCTCTACCCTCCTACAATGTGCAAACTTGCTTGTTAAGTGTTGCGATTGATCTTCCTTTGCAAGGTGAATTTCTGAGATGCCCAAGACATACTCCCCCTCGTCTCTTGCATACCAACATGATTTCAAGTCTACCAACATTAGGTTTCTATATCATGTATCTTAGGCTAACCTTGTCTTGTCAATGAGTTATGGTAAACTAAAAATGCGGGGGGGGGGGAGGGAGGATACTTGGGCCTTATTTTGTGTCCCAGGAGCATTTTGGGAACTTTGCCTACTTTGAAAAATTGTGCAGTCATCCTGGACACACCCCAGACCTTTTTTCAAGCAGGAGCAAAATGAAGCCACAAGAGTGTGGTTAATCCATGGCAGGTGGAGTTGGCAGTGCTCTAGACAGACAAGCAAGGAGATTACTGAATGAACCGAGCTAGTGCCTCATGTGGCTGGGACACACCCAGTGGCTTGCTCCTCCAGAGGCATAGAGCTGGGTAAAGTAACAACATGATGATAACCTCTGCTTCTTAATTGGGTGAGCAAACACAAGCGGCAGGAAAGAAAACCTTGTTAAATCTGGACTTTCCTATCCAACAGGCTCTCATCAGCATTCCCTTCATTTGATCAGTTGGATGGGTGGAGATGCATGGGCAGGAAGCAAATCAGAGATCAGCTTATTCAGTTTAGAAACGGGTGATTCTCCTGTGGCTAACTCAGATGGCATCTCCCCCTGGAGCAGACTGGCAGGGTCAATCTCTCCAGGCAGGAGGTGATGCCCTCCCTAGCCAGTGGCTTAGTTTGGTTGGTGACACTGTAATTTGTTGCTGAATGTTCCTCTTTAAATCATCCTAAGGGCTCCGGTGTCTCTGTCTAGCATGTCTTAATGCATTCATGACCCGTGGGACTTGTTTGTGCTGTGAATTTATGACAGGCCAGTGCCGAATAAGATTTGACTTGAGTCTGCATGTGACCTGCATCACAGACAGCACAAATGTCAGGGTTTGACCATAAGTTACTGGTAGAAAGCCCAGATAACACCTGTTGAGTTAGCAGGGGAAAACTGATTATCACGGTTCAGGTGGCTGAGCAAAACGTCTAACACTTAAGTGGGCAAAGTCTTCCAGACATCCTTGGACTACAATTGCCATTGTCCTTAACCAGCTCAGCTGTAGGTGGGAAGTGCTGGGACAGCTGAAGAGACCAGCTTCATCTTCCTGTTTTCACCAAACATCATTGTGAAGTTCTGAAGGAATCCTATAGCTTATTTTACAGCTTTACATCTATAAGATTCTGTTCACCAGCACAAGTTGTTTCATACAAGCTGGTGGTATAGAAATTTCAAATAAAGTAAAGAAGCCCCCATGGATAAGATGACCCCCACGTTTCCAACCCCAAATTAGAGTTTCAGAACCATGTGGTTCTCTCTTCGGCTTACTTCTGTGTATAAGACGACCCTTAATTTTTAGTCCACCAATTTTAGACAAAAATATAGTCTTTATACACAGGAAAATACTGTACATAGTTTTTCATTTATTGTGGCAGTCACAGGCTTGGCCATGGCACTGACTCCCTAGGGCCTCTTTTCTACCAGTTTGAAGTGTTCTATTTTAGTATTGCAGAAAGTATTGTATGTATGTTTTTATTTAAGCATTAGTTTTTTTCTCTCTGTGTGTTCAGTGCAACGTTTGACCGTACATCTAGGAAAGGATGGGGAACTGCATCTGTGCATTTAGAACCAAAATTAGTGTGAAGAGGTCAACAGAGCTTGAGACCAGCTTTTGAGGATGGGCCACCAAGTGCCACAAAGGCTGATGTCTGGTTAAGAGATAGTTAAAAGAGTAAGCATCCAGGGATGGATTTGTTGCTGGTCTTAGAAGCCCCTGAATATTATGGGCTGGAGTTGTTCAGAAAGGCTCTGGTGCCCAAGGATCAGGCTTTTCTGCCTCCTGTGAGTCATAGAGAGAACACGACTCCTTTCCCTGTGACACCATTCACTCTTGTTAATCCATTCCTTCTGAAGTCTGAGCCTTCTGACTCATCCTTCACTGTTGCCCTCTTCTCCTCCGGTCTTCTCGTGAGCTACATTCTTGCTTCTCCAAACTTCTCAAAAGTCTCTATGTCCTGATTGACTTGTTTTGCAGTTCTGCTCCCAGCTCAAGTCAATTATGGCCCTTTCGGACATTGGACAATCTTTTTGCACTAAAGCTTCACCCTGTCAGCTATTTAGAGGGGAATGAAAGGATAGTTTACCCCCTCCTTTTTGACCCCCCCCCCCCTTTATTGGGTTTCTATGTTGTTCTGTTGCATCTGTGAGACCTACTGGCCTTTTGTCCTGGCTTTATACTCATCAGAGGCCCCTGAGTGGAAGCTGGAGGGGGAGATCTTTGATTTCAGGCCCAGTGGGGCATGTCTCATGTCATTTTTAGATTTTAGGGGCACTGTCAGGGAATTTGGCCAGAATAAAGGTGGTAGCTTCCTTTCTCCTTCCCCTAAGGAGTGTGAATACTTGATGCTCTCTTGATGGTCCACCTGCAGCTTAGCCCTTACTTTGTTTCTCTTCCGCCTTCCTGTTTGTTGAACCCTTGTGTGCATTGCCCCCCACATCGTCCACAATTGGGAAGCCTCCCAAAAGAGGGATAAAGTGCTAGGAAGTACTGTATGTAGGTTGCTATATACTTCACCATAACACGATTTCTGTAGCTTCTTGTCCATGTTCCCAGCTGTAGATCATCCATCTTGCTTTCAACCATCTGGGTCAAGTCAAGTGAACTGTACATATAAACATCCATATGCAAGTTCCAAAAAGACGAGTAAACACAATAAAAAGTAACTTTGAAATGAGCCAGCATAGTTTAGTAACCGCCCCACACCCCTTTTGCAATTCTACAGAACTCGGAAAAGCGTATTTTTGCCTAGTTTGGATGCTGGGACAATTCCTTAAAAAGCCCCTCATATTCATGTTGCGGTACAAAAAAAGCAACTTTTCCAAGATCTCCACTACTGTCAAAAACAAAGTGTTCTGCTTCTATACTGCCCCATACCACTTCAAGTAGTCTCTGGGCAGTTTACACTTTTAGTTACATTATGCAGGCTACACATTGCCCACCCCCCCCAGCAAGCTGGGTACTCATTTTACTGACCTTGGAAGGATGGAAGGCTGAGTCAACCATGAGTCTGCTACCGGGGATTGAACCCCAGGTCATGAGCACAGTTTTAACTGCAGTACAGGCATTTAACCACTGCACCACGAGGCTTCTACAGTGGTTAAATGCCTCTACTCTAGGTAAAAGAGATGAAGATCCTTACACTGCTATTGTGCTTTACTATTGAATGGGTTTTATTTACTTTATTTATGGTTGGTAACTTTTCAAAATCTATATTGCATTTGCGTGTTTTATCATGGTCTTAATTGTTTACTGCTTTCATGAACTTAGCCGTAACTTAGCTGTTCGTTTAGTTAGTAAATTCATATTTACATGCACGCCATTATGTCATTAATCTGAAGACTGGGTTGCAGACTGTATGACTTGTAAAAGCTAGACTTTGGGCAGCTCGAGTCTACTACGTTAATAGTAAAAAGTTCTTGTGCCGGTCAAGATTGGCCTTGATGTTATGGTTCTGGTTTAATGAAGTTGTGAGTTGCTTTGAAGAACTGTTATGGGAGAATGAATGATGTTTTGCTTTCCTTAAAGATCAATAAGAAGCCACTGCTGGAAAGTATGCAAATCAAAATCCCTGCATGTACTGTAGGCTTGCTTCACCCTTTCTAATAACTGACTAGGTCGTCATCTCAACTTTCAAAGGCTAGAATTATGGGGTTTTCTTTTTTCCAGCCTGGCATGTCCTGCTCAGCAAACTTGTGATCCACAGCAGTTTTGAATTTAGGGTTCAGTGGCTTGTGATTGCAGCAACCAAACACCATCAGGGAAAACATTAAGGATGGTGCCGCTGATGGGTTTTGAGTATAATGGCTTCGCCACTATTGAACCCTCTCTATGGACAGGAATGCACCGTGTTTTCTGCTGATGGCAGATCAGAGTTGTGGGAAAGGCAATAAGGAATTTTCTTTTTTACAGAAGGTACAAAGGCTCATTAAATCTGACTCCATTAAAAGCCAAGGTTATGACGTACTCTAAATCACAGTGATCTTAGCTGGTGGAAGCAGTGTCACTGATCTGGCAGCTTGCCGTGGAGTTCACCGGTGCTTTCCTCACATTTGCTTTGTAATGACTTGTGTTGGAACGGGTGGCATGGCTGTTGAGAAGGAGCCCTTTGAATGGCATGCCCTGTGAGCTCAGATCTTCCCCCATCTTTTCCCCTGGTGGTGCATGAAAGTGGAAGATAGAACAGGAGGGGACTTGTTAATAGTCCAGATCTGCAGCAGCTGTGTGCTGAATAATGGCCTAGATAATATTGCAGCCTTTTAGACCCAGTAAATGCACCTTACAATCTTCATGCAATTGAGCATTGGCCAGTCATATTGATTTGTGAGACTCTTTCCAATCAATCCCCTTGTCCTTCAAACAGAAGTTCAGATAACAAGTCTGTAAACATTGGATGGGGGGGGGGCGTCATGCCATGAACATAGCACTTGCCATGCCTAGGCTTAATTTCCTCAAAGCTGGACTTACCAGATTCCTCCTTGTCTCATACTCCTCTACAGTAGTACCTTGTATAAAGGAATTAATTCATTTCAAATGAAATTATGTTAAGCAAATTTATACAGATTTCCAAATATACAAATTTCCAATATGAATGCATTGAAAATGGAGTACAGTGGAGCCTCATATAACAAACGGATTGTATAACATAAAATCTGTACAGCATAAAAAATTCCAGAGATAGGGGAAATTTGCTTAACAGGAATCACCTATGGGGTGAATCTGTACAACGTAAAAATGGTCGTGATTAGGGATTACTCTGTTTTCAATGCATTCCTATGAGAAATTTGTATAAAGGAAAATTTGCTTAACACACTTTCATTTGGAACGAATTAATTCCTTTATACAAGGTACCACTGTAATCTCTAATCGCGACCATTTTTATGTTGTACAGATTCGCCCCATAGGCAATTCTGTTAAGCAAATTTCCCCTATCTCTGGATTTTTTATGTTGTACAGATATTATGTTATACAAACCATTTGTTATACAAGGGTCCACTGTATTTCCTTCTCATCTCCTTTACTCTCCCTTCACTTCCTGTACTTTGTCTTCTGCGCCCGGCATACTTTTAAAATCCTCCCCCCCCCCCCATGCTAACTTAAACAACTTTGATAGTTTTATTTCTACTTGCTTTGGCACAAGCCCTTGTAGAAATGCTTGGTTGCTGGTGAATAGGTCTGTTGCACTGCAGATCAGTCTTGACAATTAATTTCTGTCAGGAAATGACAAGGAGAGAATGCGAGGCGAACCCTTTGAAAGTATATCTTACTCAGTCTTTCTGCCACTTCAGTATAATGCCTCTGCGTGGGAAGGTAAGTGAAAGTGTTTCTGTGGCGGTTAACAGTGTTTAACACAACTATTGGGTTTCTTCATTCATCCGTAATCGACATTTCCCACCCACCCCCCGCCACCTCCATCTTCAAATTCTTTTAACCACAATACATTGTCTTCAACTTTCCTTTTTCAATGATTACCGGGCTGGTGTGCCTGAATTAGACTTGTGTGCCTGAATTAAAACCGTTGCAACCTTCTCCTTGCCGAGTTGTCAAAACAAGCTTTTACAAGCCACAGAAATTTGAGAGCAGAATTAGCCTTGCCTCGTGCCTTCAAATGGGAAGCCATAGTCTTCATTGACTTGACAGAGAACTCGGCTGCTACCTTTGCTTTTGCAATCAAAAGTATGTCTTGCAAAGATAAAAGCTTTAGGTCCATGGTGCAAAATTTTCTAATTCCGTTCCCCCCCCCCATTACGTGGGAATTAGGTGTCTGAGCCACCCGTGATAAAGGAAAATCTGTGAAATGCAGACACCTCAGCAAAATGACCTTGGGTTGCTCCTGCTGGCATGGATATCCAAAGAGAGGCTTTTAACCCCATCCTGACACTTCAGCAAACAGACTCTGGGCTGCTCCTGTTGGCATGCCCTTCCAAAGAGAGGCATTTAACACCCTCTTGACACCTCAGCAAACTGACCTTGGGCTGCTTCTGCTGGCATGCACTTCCAAAGAGAGGCTTTTAACCCCATCCTGACACCTCAGCAAACTGACATTGGGCTGCTCCTGACAGCCCACGCCAGGAGCAGCAGCCCCAGCTCTGTTTGCTGAGGTGTCGGGAGGGGTTTATAAGCCTCTCTTTGGATGGGCACGCCAGCAGGAACAGCCCAAAGTGTATTTGCTGAGGTGTCAGAAGAGGGTCAAAAGCCATTCTTTGGAAGTGTGCTTCTCTCAAGAAAAAGTCTGCGATATACTGGGACTGTAATACAGTATTTGAACCGCATTGTGGTGGTGGTGGGGGACTACTGTATTAACGGGCCACAGCTGCTTTAACATGTGCTCATCTTGGTCTTGGTACCAGGCTTGTTAGACTTTGCTACCATTCTGTTGCCAACTTTCCCATAACATGTCCCACTAATTTATTACCTGTGTCAAGCATCTGCCTTAGTGAGGTCTCAGACATGTTCTGATTTACAAAGCTTATGTTTGCCTTTTCTCCCAGTGGCCAAACTGTAATCCTTCTTCTCTCTTCTAACTTGAACACTCCAAGATCATTCCGAGCGTGGGTGGAGGAACCCGTTAATAATCTCAGGCTCACCAGCAAACATTTCGCCTCCACCCATCTAAGCATTTTTGAACCTAAACTTAGGTCACTAGTAGATTTTTCTGCTATTCATCTGGGAGTTGAGTCATGGCTACTGGACTTCTTTTTTGAGAGATAGAAACGTTTCGCTGTTCATCCAAACAGCTTCATCGGTCTGAATGCAGCTAGTGCAAATCCTCAGCTTTGACCTCTTGTCACCCTGGCCTGAATTAGGCTTATAAGATGAACAATGGCCTAAATAGGCTTGTTAGGGTCAAAAAGCCTTCACCACCAAGGCCATAGCTAACGACCCATTCTTGATAGGTTTCAGCACCTTAGGCCATTGTTCACCTTAAGACTATGGATACTATTGTCTCCCTAACGAGCCTATACAGGCCATTGTTCATCTTAGGAGCCTAATTCAGGCCAGGGTGACAAGAGGTCAAAGCTGACTGTAAGATGGAGGATTTGCACTAGCTGTATTCAGACCGATGAAGCTTTTTGGATGAACAGCGAAACGTTTCTATCTCTCAAAAAAGAAGTCCAGTAGCCATGACTCAACTCCCAGATAAACGCACCTGGATGACTGAGAATCTTCACAGACGTTCTGCTATTCATGCTTTTGTGTGTCTTGGTTGAATTGTGGCTGACTCGCGTTGCTTCTGGGGGATATAGTACACAACATATGGAATCGTAGACCCTTGCTTACGTTGGTTGCAAATATATTTTTTTATGACTTTTATAATGTTATTGTTGATTTAGTCGTGTTTATTTTCTTTATAAGCTCCATTTTTACATTGTATACTGTTCATGTCTGTTTGTTGAATTATTTGTAAACCACCCAGAATAGCCTTGTTGCTAGATGGTGCGGTATATAAGTTCAAAAATAAATAAATAAATAAATAAATAAATAAATAAAATATAGCCAGATCTGATGGTCTACTTGGCTTATAGAGAGTCTTCTGAAAACAAGGCATCTTAACTTTTAGAACAGTAATAACAAAAAAGGAGATAAGGTCAACTGATCCATTCTTTCACTACAGTCCAGTTCTAATGTTTACCTAGAATGTCCAAGTTCTTTTTCTTTTTTCTTTTAATGCTCTTGGCAACAAATCAAATGGAAGGTTTTGCTGATAGTTCAAACATAATAGTTTTGAACAGAACTTCAGTTGAAAACTCACCCATGATTGCTGCCATGGCAAGTCCTTGTAATAGAGATTATTAATTGGAATTAAATTGGGTAATGAATTAACATTAAAATAATCTAATCGTGTTGAAGTGACAAGCCGGAGACAGTAAAATTAGTCACTGTCCAGTCCTGGTTGCACTGCAGTGAATGAGTCTCTCTCTCTCTCTCTCTCTCTCTCTCTCTCTCTCTCTCTGTGTGTGTGTGTGTGTGTGTGTGTGTGTGTGTGTGTGTGTGTGTGTTCATTCATGCGTGGGTACTTACACATGCCCTTGGAGAAGGCTGGAATGAGGATCAGATGGCATTATGAATATTTCTGGCTGTTTTGTGCTATTTTCTCTAAGAAGTGCAGAAAGAAAAATGTTCACTGTGTACATCCGACTGGTACAGAGGTCCCAACTGGGATAAATAAAACATTGTTTTCCCTCTCCTTCACTAGACAAGGAGGGAGCAAGTACCCTTTGCCCCCCCACCCCCGTGCTGCCATTTAGTTTGTCGTCCCTGCCGAAAGCAAATGTCATACTCAGAGCACAAGTAGTTTGTGAAAGAGAACAAGTGGAAGACTGGATCAGGAACATGAGTGGTGTGAGCGCACCTCCCCTTTCAGTTCATGTCCTGTTTTTTTGTTTGCTTGTTTGTTTGTTAACATTTATGAGTGGGGAACCAGGGCTCTGTTAAGTGCCCCTCAATTGTGCCACTTTTAGAGACCGAGTGCCCAAACTGCAATTCAGAACCCACTAATCTTTTTGCAAAGTGCCAATTCAGTAATTTAACCTGTATACAGGTGGCTATGAAGGGGCGATGTTGGGTGCCCACAGAAAGGGCTCCGGGGGCCACCTTTGGCACCCGTGCCATAGGTTCGCCAACACTGCACTATGGTAATAAAAACCAAGAGGCATGAGTCAAGTGTTTGTTTGAATTGAAAGAACAGGGTTATGGCATCCTCAGCAATGCCCCACTGAAGGCAAAGTGTTTTTAGGCATATTGTGTGGGGGTGGGGTGGGGGTGGAGGGTGGCTCTTCCATTTCCATGAGAAAGTCTCCCAGGTAGCAAGTGAAGGAGAGGCTCCTTCATTAGCCCAAGACCAAGAAGAGCCATGGCCAGTCAGTAATCCAACAGAAAATGCTGGCCTGGATGGGCTGATAGCCTGATCTGGTATGGGACCATTTCCTGTGTTGTTGTGAAAGAAACAACCTTCCTATTGATTCCAAAGAGTTCTTTTGTGGGTACGGTGTGTGTTTGCTTGAATCAGCTGCAGCTGTAAAGGGTGTTTGAGAAACAGCTGCACCATAGAAGCAAACACAAGACTCATTCCCTTTTAGAAAAGAAATTACTTATCAAAATGCACTACGGGCAAAGACCAGTCTCTGCCACTGTTTCCTCTGAATAATATATGCTAGTGTTTTGATCCTTCTTTGTGGCATTTGCTTTTACTTTCACTTTTCCATTCTGAATACAGATATCTAGATAAGGAAGAAGCTAGTTTGAAACAGCTATTTAGTGACATGTTGGCTTGGCTAGGTCACCCAAGATTTGCATTTGATTCCTTTCTTCCTTCTCTATCATTGTTGGAGTTTCAGGCTGGGGTGTATCGATCATGGTGGGAGTTCTTTGATGTGGCCATCTATATATTTACAAAGAGTGAATGGATTATAATTGCTTTACTTTTATCTTTTAATTTTTTTAATGGATTCTTTGTTCCCTGCCGTAACCCCTTCTTCAGGTAGTGGAGATTATGATTAGTAGTATTGAGATGACTGTGAAAAAGAAAACATCAGAGGGAAAAGGTAGCAAGAGATCTTCAGAAACCTAATGGATGCCCAGCCAGGTTCAAAACATTCCGTGCGTTCATTCTGCAGAATCTTCTTCCTTTTGTAGTTTCTGCTTTCAACAGCCATTGGTTGTTTAAAAACTTATGTGTCTCTTTTTTTTTGGGGGGGGGGCTTTTTTGTCTTGCCAGAAGCACAATTTGAGTTAACATTGATAGAGCAAGGTTGGAGGAGCATAGGGAAAGATAGAGTCAACTTGGGTCCTTTATAGAGAGAAAGAACAGGGTAAAATATGTTAAATAAATAAAACAAATAAAACAAATAAATATCTCACCTAGGATGGCTTTAGCTTTGAAGATGTAAAGATAATTGCATGAACTCACTGAAAGGAAAATGTTCACTTTCCTCTCCCAGTCAGGAACTCCTGGGCTCACTTATTAAGTTAGAAGCTTACAGGAACTGTGGTGTGTCTGAAGACTAAGTGTTGGTCATCAGCCAAAAGTCATCTGATGTGTAACAGGAGCAAAGGAACCCCCCTTCTAGAATTAGCAGCAAGATTGTCCTGCTGAACTATGGCATGGAGAGTCCTTTAATTCTGAAAAAATCCCAGCCATAGTACCTTGTGTAGAGAAGTGGAGGGTGGAGATTAGGGGAGCCCATCACCCAAAACTTGGAAGTCAATCAGTAAATTCAAGGGTGAAGTGAGGTTTAAATCACAGAATTCCTGTTTCACTCCTCAGTCCTTATTTGTAATCTATAATTTAAAAAGAGTTATGAGGAAGAAAGCTTTAATGCAGAGTGGAGACTTGGAGTGTCCTGGGGTTTTGGTGGACTTTTCTAGCAGGGACATGGTCCCCTGGTCTTTTTGTAGTGATGAGACCATTTGAGCTGAGTCTTTCTAAGAGGCAAGCGTGAGGTCTTAGTCTTGAAACTGGAAAGTTAGGGATTTGGATTTCCATGGACGTCATCAATATAACACTGGCGGCCTCTTGTATTAATACCAAGGCAGAATATTTGTTCCTTTCTCCAAAGCTGTGAAAGTTGTTGAAAATATATCTGTGTTTGTGCTGCCGGGTGGGTTAGAAGAGGCACAGAGGGAGGGGGAGGGGGAGAGAGAGAGCTCCTCTCCTTTGCTGTCATGCTGGTCCCACTGGATTCCTGAAGTAGAGCCATCCATCTCTGTGTAGCCAGAGGCAGTTTTGCCTTCAAGGGAAGAAAGCGTAATGAGCAGTAAAGGGACCTGAAACCCCCCTTCTGTTTGTGTTGAAAGCATCTGCCAAAATTGAGTACTTTATTCTATGTTTCCCAGTTGCTGGGGACCTGCTGCTTCACTATCTCTGACATAACATAACTTCAGAACAGAGGTGAATTGATATTAGTCCACTTACAAGAAAAATTGTAAGTATAATTGAGATACTTAAGTTGTTGCAAAACAAGGTTATGTACGAAGTGGCAACACCAAGGCCTTCTTTCTTGGAGGCTCAAATAAGAGCTGGATAAGACAAAGGTCCACCTAGTCCAACATTTCCTGGGAGGATCCCTTGCCAGAAGTTGGCAGTGAAACACAGCAACATGTTGCAAACTGCTGCAGAAAGAAAAGGCAATGGGATAGCCAGATAAAACTCTTTTTAAATGTAATCCTATTATTGGCCTGTTTAATCCACAATCCTCATGTACTGGTGACCATTGCCTTCCAACAGCCTTGGGAAGATGTTTCTCTTAGATCCTTTCAAAACCTGCATCTACAGAATGTTCTGCTTGACATAACTTCCGTAACTTGGCTTGTGTCTAGACTTCCGCTGTTTGTTTAATGCAGGCAGTCAATCCCAGTTTTCAGCTTCTTCCTTGGAGTTGCTGTTTATATAATGGTGGGCTTGGTTGTTGGAGTCTTCCATCTATGTCCCTTCATGACCTGTAGCCTCGCAGTAGGAACGATCATTTGAACCTGTTCACATCGCAAGCTTGGCCATTGATTAGGTGTGGCGTGCGATAAGGGCTGCTGAATTGTATGCCCGAGAAAACATTCATTCATTCGTCAGCAAGAAGGAGAAGAAAAGTTTTTGTTGATTCAGGCTGGTTCAAATTCCCTGACATACAGGGAGGAGAACAGCCTGCCAGTATGGGGTTGGGGTTTGGGGGACATTCTTATGGAGGTGGGATGGGGGACGATCCTCAGGCTTTTCCTCAGTGTGATGTCAGTGTGTTGTTTCTTCCAGAAACCAAATCTTTGAATCTTGGAGTTGGGAGGGGCCTAGAAGTCCATTGAGTCCAACTCCTTGCTCAATGAAGAAATCCAAATGAAAGTAATTCTGTCAGATGGTTGTCTGATTTTCTCTTGATTACCTCTAGTGTTGTTGGAGCCTTCAGCATCTCCGGAAGTAATTGGTTTGATTGCTGTACTGTTCTAACAGTTAGGAATGGTTGTTTTTTTTTTTCTGATATTCGACTGAAATGTGACTTTCTGTAACTTGAGCCCCTTATTACACGGTCTGCTTCTTGGCTTTTGATAACACACAACATGGTGGAAGCCTATTAGAAGAAGAATATAGCCCAAGGAGAAGAGTTGGAGTGAAGAATTACTGGGAATCTTGTAGACCTACATCCAACTGTTAGACTCAAGTAGAGTAGACCAGTTGAAGGACCTCAGATAACTATCAACTTACTAAGTACACATTGATACAGTGGGTGTCCTCAAAGTAGGTTTAAGCCATAAAAGGGAACAATTGAATTTTGCATGATTATGAAATGGTAAACATTTTAAGAGGAATCCAGCTGCTCTTAATTATGGACAGGACAAGGTTTGAGGCACTCAACAGAAATGTTTACTCAATTCATAGTTTATCTTCAGGTTTCTCAGTTTCTGATTTCCATCTAAACACATTTAGCAGCCACTGAAATTTGTCTCCACTGCCAGTCTTCAGAGGTGCCCGAAGGCTACAATTCTCTACTAACATTTCAGTAGAATCTAGATTTCAATAAACCAGCTGAAAGTCAGCATCTGGAGGAGCTAAAAATCTAAGATGCTACTACCATTTTGGTCCCTGTGGTCTAGATGATATATGAATGTTCGTTGCTTGATGTTCACAGTAATCAATCAGTAAGCTGCAAACAGAGTGTCTAGAAATCAACAGTTTTAAGGAAGACAGATTTTTTGTTAAACTTTTCTTTTTAAAGTCCTTTTAAATATATTTACAGTATGTATATAAAGAAGAACTGGGTTAATAATGTTTTGTCATTAGAATAGTGTACTAGATAAGCTTTGAAGCCAATTTCTCTAGGTTCGGGAATAAAATTCCAGAAGTGCAGAAGTGACACACGTTGAGACAGGTGTTCTTGTTTCAAGGTGGACAACAAATTCAAGTATAGCGTTTAGATTTATGTTGCTCTGATTGCTCTCAATGGAGCATTTGCTTTTGGAACTCGTTTGGCTGTTCAGTTAAACAAAAACTCAATTAAAGCCGTTGAAAAGAAATCCCAAATAGATGCCCTCCTGGAAGATTTATTTGAAGGATTTATGTCTGCCAAGTGACCCAGGGACACAGGGCATTGTATTAATCTGGTATTCTGAGTGGTTTCTAAAACCATAAAGATGGTGTCAGCAGGAGAAGCAATTCCCAGTGTAATGAAGTGAACAGAGTAGAAATGCATCCTCCTAGGAGTGGGATACAGACGACTGGTTTCTGTGTTAAAAGAGGGAAGCTACGTAAATCCAGCAATTAGCTTGACATACAGAGAGATATCTCAGGTTGGCTTGACCACTGTATTGGTCTCATTTTCTTTCTGTGCAGTTTGATGTTTTAAGACACACCCCAAAATATAGATAATGTGCTCTTTTTTAGGCCAAAGGTGTTCTGCATTTCTGAACTGGAATTTAGCTGAACACTTTGCTGTTTATTTTATTTATTATTGCACTTATTAACCGCACCGACTTTCCCGAGGGGAATTTTGGGTGGTGAAGAAGCATATGAATAAGAAATACAGAAATATAAAACCAATAAAAGTAAAACCAACTAGGGTATATTTTCTATTAGAGACCTATGCCTTATTCAGTTGTAAGTGAATTCAACAGAAGCATTAGTTGATTGCTTATTTCCTTAAATTTCAAAGGCCATTTTGAATCTACTTTGGTTCCATAGAGTGCAGTAAGCAAAGTGGGGGACCCCTTCTACTTCTGCATTTCCCATGTCAGCTCTTAGACAGGCAGTTTTCAGGGCTAGCTCTACTTTGAGCACTCTTTAGACTGAAAGGTAGCCTACAGATTTAACAGATGTGCAGATGAAGAATGGCTTTGGTAACTGGGCCGCGTGTTTCCAAACCCTTCTGGAATGTGTATGTGGCTGCCAGGCGTTTGACAACACATTTCTTTGCAATTCAACCGATCCTCAATCTGACACTCAGATCTGAGATTTAGAAGACACACACAAGTATATGTTGGTTGAAATGTTTCCTTTTTCTTCTGAGGCAAAGGAAACCATGAAGAATTCCATCTCTTTGGCTTGGAAGGAAGGAAACCCTTTCCATTTTCATGAAAGTGGAAGAAGGCATGGGGCAAGGTGGCTTGAGATGGGTTGCCTAAGCCAACTACAGGACAATCCAGCTGTATCTAAATAATATCATTAGATGCATGGAATTCTGTCAGTGTTTCCTCCCTCGTACCATTCAGTAGCCCCCTTTTCCCTACGGCAAAACAATTGCTGAAGATATATGACAGATGGCAGATGAAAAGTCATCCAGCATGACAGATGAAATTGAACAAAAGCAATTGCTTGTTTAGAGGTAAATGAGTGTCCAAAATGTCCCTTTGATGTGCAGGAGAGCCTAATGGATCTGTACAGGAGCTTAAGCATAGCTGCGATTCCCCTCAAAAGGCAAAGCTATTCAATAATTCCCATCTATTTGGAGTCTACAGATAGAATGTCAAACATCCTTATGGTTAACACCACCCAGTGTAGCCCCGGGTGTAAAAGCATCTTTCCCAGGGCACTTTGAATAGCCTGATAATGTTGATAATGTGCATTTTTATTAGTCTTTGTTTTATTGTCATATTACATTATACTTCCATGAGATAAGATGTCAGGTTTTTATTTTCATACTGGAAATAAATAAAATCCTAGCACTAGAAGAGATTTTAAAAACCTGCTTCTTAAATTGATTCTAGATACTTTCTTGCATGATATGTCAAATTAATTCCAGCAAGAATATGGTAATCACTTTTCACTATTCATTAAAAGAATAACAATAAAAAATAAAACTAGAGTCAGGTGCTTCTTATCAAGTTTGCCACATGAAATTTATTTCTGATAGGCTTTCCTTCTCCCCAGTATTTTTGACTTGATCGATAGTTTGCATGAAGGACTGGATAATTATGTAATTATGTTATTTGAAGTATTTGTGTCCTTCTGTTTGTGTTTGAATATGACAAAAATAGCTTACAAAATCAGTATAATGCCACACGTTAAACCAAGAAAGTGTAAAAGGAACAAACAATTAATGCCATCACTTAAATAGTTTTAACACTGTTCCAAAATTGGTATGACCTTAAAGAGTGTGTGTGCGTGGGGGGGTATAGATCCATGCATATTGTGGTGTGTAGGGTGTTGGTTTTAAAAGCACACAGTCAAGTATAATTTCCTTACACTCTTAAAAAAAGGCCTTAGCCTATCTTCAGATTGTATATTAGCTGCCATCTTGGAAGTCATACAGTGGTATCTCCTGGAACAATTTGTTCCTTACGATGGTTTTGCATTTTGATTCATTGTTCTCCCCAGAACCTCTGCTTGCTCGTTTGCTTGCTTGTTTGACTCGGGTTGGTGCAGTTTAAGAAAAATACCCACCTTGAGTCAAGAGCTAAAAGAGTATCAGTTTGGTTCCCTTATGTCGCTGCTGTCATTCTTCTGTCACATGGTGATGAAGACATGGGCTACATTATTCAGAGATCTCACATAAACTGCTTATAGGCCTTAATCCCCAGATGACTCTTGCCTGCACAAAATTTCTCATACCTATAAGATACGTAAAGATTTAAAGGACAACGACTTTAAGCTACAGTTTTCCTTTACCTCTTCCCCCCTATGATTTAGCACTCTGATTGGCTTGTAAATGTGTTTATTTTATTTTACTTTTGCTTGTCACAGGCTGTAATAATAATAAACTTCTGTCAGGTAATGCTTTTGTAGGAGAGCCAGCAGTGCAGTGAGTAGAGTGATAGCAGAGTGAGTAGACTAGGACTCAGGAAACCTAGAAATTGAGTGGGGGTTCTGGTGCCAATGGTAAATATTTCTTCAGTACCTCTCATCCCCTGAAAACTTCACTAGCATCTGTATGACTTAAAGCAGGCCTGCCCAAAGTCCGGCCCGGGGGGGGGGGGCAAATCCGGCTGCTAGTGCCCTATTCTGAGTGGCCCGCGGCTGGCTGGCCCTCCACTCCCTCCCCCTCCTTCGCTTATGGGTCAGTGGGTGGGGCTTTCAGTGGGATGGCAGGGTCGGGGAGCAACCGGCCCCTGACACATTCTCAGCCACCAAATCTGGCCCTCCTTACAAAGAGTTTGGGCACCCCTGACTTAAAGGGACTTAAGAAGGAAACAATATTTTTTGTTACATGCATAGTGTAAGTCACTCACAATAGCAACAATGACAGTTTTGGTAGAGATTCATCCTTTCCTTTCTCAATCTGCTCTGGGGGATCAAGGACTTTGGTGGCAGTTCAAGTATTCTGTAACTCTCCTCCCCACCCCCAACCCCCACATGAACAGATTGGCCCAGATTATAAAAGATGTGAGTGTTGATCCCAATGGGAAAACAGGCCAATTAAAGATGATGGCCTGAATCCAGTTCTAGTCCCAACCAGAGTAGACCCATCACATTCTGTAATTTAAGTAATTGCTGATTCACTAAGAAACAATTTTATTTATTTCTTCATTTATTTATTTAAAATACCTTTATCCCACCTTTCTCCTTAGAAAGGACACAAGGCAGCAATGTTCTACTTTATGGGGCACTAGCAGTTGGATTGAATTTATTTATTTATTTATTTATTTATTGGTCTTATATCCCGCCCATCTTCCCCGGAGGGAACTCTGGGCGGCTTACAGTAAAAGCAGATAATAAAACAACAGCACAAAAGGATGATACGGCAAGATGGCGGCAAAGATAGGGGAGGAAGGGGGAAAAAAACAGAACCTACTAATGGGGGAGATCGCCAAAAGACTCTCTAAAGAGGTAGGTCTTCAAGGCCTTCTTAAAGGCGGGCAGGGACTCCAACAGGCGCAACTCACTGGGGAGATGATTCCAGAGCGCGGGGCCCACCACAGAGAAGGCGCGGTCTCGCGTACGTGATTTCCGCGCCTCTCTGGGTGTGGCCAACCTCAGTGAGCGCGCCTGCGCCAGCCTAGTGGGTCTGGACCCAGTTGTCCTTTGGGAGATCCGCTCCGCCAGGTACCCTGGTCCCAAGCCGTGGAGGGCTTTGAAAATCAAAACCAGGACCTTGAACCTGATCCGGAAGGCAACGGGAAGCCAATGCAGGCGAGCCAGGACTGGGGTGATGTGCTCGTATCTACAGGCACCCACCACCAGCCTGGCCGCCGCATTTTGCACCCGCTGCAACCTCCGGACCAGGGCCAAGGGCAACCCCACGTAGAGGCCATTGCAATAGTCGACCCTCGAGATCACCAGGGCCTGCACAACTGTCCTCAGGGAGGACTCATCAAGATACTGGCAGATCTGGGCGATCCTGCGGAGCTGGAAGAAAGCGGCCCTGGAGAAAGCCATCACCTGGGCTTCCAGGGAGAGGGCTGAGTCCAGGACCACGACCAGATTCCTGGCCCTGTCTGTAGGCTGGAGGGAAACACTTCCCAGACTAGGGAGGGGGCCATTGTACCCGGACAAGGGTGCCCCGAAGAACAGAACCTCCATCTTCTCCGGGTTCAGCTTGAGCCGGTTATCTCTGGTCCATTCCCAAACGGCCTCCAGACACAGATCGAGGGAGCGAACTGCCTCCACTGCAGACGATGAAAAGGAGAGATAGAGCTGCATGTCATCAGCGTACTGATGACAGCGAACTCCAAATCTCCTGATGACCTCCCCCAGCGGCCTCATGTAAACATTGAACAGCATGGGTGAGATTGCCGACCCCTGGGGCACCCCACAAGGGAGGGTCCAAGGAGCCGACAAGACATCAACCAGCTGCACCCACTGAGTTCGGCAGCGAAGGAAGGAACGGAGCCAGGCCAAGGCCTGACCACCAATTCCCGCCTCCGCAAGCCGGACCAGTAGGTTACCGTGGTCGACAGTATCAAAGGCAGCTGAGAGGTCAAGGAGAACCAACAGGGAGGAACACCCCCTGTCAGCCTCCCTGAGGAGGTCATCCTGCAGAGCAACCAGGGCAGTCTCGGTTCCGCGAAGGGGTTTGAATCCGGACTGGAAGGGATCCAGGATATGATTTACCTCCAGGTATGACTGAAGCCGGACAGCAGCCACCCTCTCGATCACCTTGCCCAGGAAGGGAACAATGGCAATCGGACGATAGCTGGACAAATCATCCGATGCCATGCCGGGTTTTTTAAGAGTGGGTTTCACCATGGTCTCCTTTAAACGGGAAGGGAAGCATCCCTCCCTAAAAGAGGCCGTGGCAATAACGGAAACCCACTCGGGCAAGTTCCCTTCGGCAGATTTAATGAGCCAGGCCGGGCAAGGGTCAAAGGGACATGAAAAATAGCACCACCAGAAAAGAAACAGATAAAACTGCAGAAGAAGCAGAAAACTGTGCAAGTATGCTAGTTGATCATCATCTCAGTTAGGCAGAGGAACGACTGGATCTGAAAAGATGTGAGATCAAGTGTCAGTGATCTCTCCCGCGCATTTGCGTGAGAAGCTGAGCTGCAGCGGCTTCCCAACAGTTTTATGGAACAGAATTGGATGCTCAAACTATTCCCAACAGACGTTTGAAGATAATGGGCATGAGTGATATGTAGGTAGTGTTGCAGAGCTCATTTTGTGATGGGCACACTGTGATCTTCTGCCATTTATTTAAGCTTCAAATGCCAAGCAATAAAGGGGCGTCCACATCTGTTAATTGCTTAATTGGACTTGTAAAGAAGTCATGCAGTTTAATCCAGTTTATCAGCACACCAGAGAAGGAGAGGAAAAAACCCAGGGGCTCTCTATTCTGTCATGCTCCCTCCATCCATCGTTAGTCTTAATAGCACATCAGAGGTTCTGTTGAGCAATTTTCATTGCTTTGTTTGCTGGGATTTTTTTTTTTTTGAATGAGAGAAGGCGGCTTCTTTCCATTTGTTTTGGCTGTTCTTTGCTGTTGTCTCTCCCCAATTACTGTCTCAGGGAAGCCAACTTGGATTGGAGGAATTATTGGCCATAGCAGGTGGACCACTCCTCTGACCCATCTTCAGAAGAAACAGGAAAACAGCCACAATTTCAGCACTTTGGACAGCTCCAAAGATGCATGACATAGAGTTAGTTGGCACATTACTGTTCTGAGAATACATGTTCTTGACTGCACAGCAACTGGTATGAAATCCCTATATTCCATGTAGACTATGTCTATCTCAGGCTGATGGTCTGTGAATCACTGGCTGAGAACTTGAGAGTCCCCTTTCTTTGACCTGCTCCTGAGCCTCAGAAGTGAAACGTTCTTTAAAATAGTGGCGGGTAACCGCCTGAGACCCAGAGACTGGAAACATCTATCACCAGACTTCTCAATGGCAAGAATATTTTTTTATTTTAATACTGTCTCCCTATGTGCTTAATGCAAGCATCCCTTCTGAAATTCTAGTGGCCTTGGAGAGGCCTTTCCTCATGTCTTTGGCTGTTCTTGAACTGTTTCAGGCTGAAGACAGGCCAAAAAAATAAATAAAGAAAGAAAGAAAGA